>JAOXJM010000012.1:99509909-99521370 GCA_026413425.1 Tringa solitaria | reverse complement strand
GGGTTGGCTCTCTGGGCTGCCAGTGCGCACTGCCGGCTCGTGTTGAGCTTCTCATCCATAAGCACTCCCAAGTCCTTCTCCTCAGGGGTGCTCTCCAGCCATTCTCCACCCAACCTGTATTTGTGCCTGGGATTACCATGTCCCAGGTGCAGGACAACATGAGGTTTGCATGGGTCCACCTTTCAAGCCTGTCCAGTCCCTCCAGATGGCATCCCTTCCCTCCAGCACATCAACTCTGTCACACAGCTTGGTGTCATCGGCAAACTTGCTGAGGGTGCACTATCCGACTGTCCATGTCACCAACAAAGATGTTAAACAGCACTGGTTCCAGTACTGACCCCTGAGGAACACCACTCGTCACTGGCTTCCACTTGGACATTGATCCATTGACCACAACCCCTTGAGTGCAGCCAGCCAGCCAGTTCCTTATCCACTAAATGGTCCATCCATCAAATCCATGACTTTCCAATTTTGAGACAAAGATGGCACGTGGGACAGTGATTGTTACAATACAAAAAGAAAGGAGAAACACAAAAACAGCTGTCCCAATGAGTTATAGTGAAGCTGAACTAGAAGAAATAGATAGACAAAGGATATCACAGAATACAATTTTTTCCTCAATTTTACAAGTAGTGACTTGAGGAAAAAAGGTATTTTCTGTACACAAATGATCAAAGGTGAGTGAACACAGCACAGTTATATGAAAAAAGCAGTGGTGCCTTGTATAATCCTTTCCTATCTCCTTCCCTCCCCTGGTGAGAAAGCAGTCCATATATAAGTGACTAGATACATGGATAATAAAAGCACTAGACTGCTGAAGTGAATGTTCTTGTCTTTGTAAAGGTTGTCCAATAAGAGATACCTAACAATCATTCAATACTTCTGTGGGCAACAGGATATTTTTCAGAGTACCAGGAAGATCGTGTCAGTCCTCAAGAGATTTTCTATTCAATACTGCACACAGTTGCATCAGTTATTTTCTGCTTGAATTAAAAAAGAAATCTGTTCACATTTTGACCAAAATATTTCCACAAAAATTTCTCCCATTGTGATGGTTATTTTTTTCAAAAACGTCAGAAAATTTTTTCATGGATGTCAGAAAACTCACTCTATTTATTCTAGCCTAAGCAAAAATCCTTAGAGATTTACAGTCAAGACAGGAAAAGTTACATTCGTAGTAATTTTTCTTAAAATACATTGTCTTTTTCAATACTGAGTCACATCTCCAAATGACACTAAGGAGCAACATGTAAAAATGAAAATTAGAGACAGGCAAGACAAAGGCTTCAAGGTATAAGTCAATATATTCTTATGGTGCTCAAGTTTACAGAGAGTTAATGTGATATTATTCTCATATTTGAGGTGAAAAAAAGCTGCAGAAAAGAACAGAGATACTCAAAATCACACAGGAAGCCCACAACTCAAGGCCTCAGTATGATGATCTTGCATTTAAAACACTTAAGAGTTTTCTTCTTGTCACAATTCTGAACTTGGTTAGTGGTAGCATTACCAAAAAAAAAAAAAAAAAAAAGTGGGTTAAACCACAGAACTTCATCAGGTTTTTGCCCCCACCACAGTGCCCTGCTTCCTGTTTCTCTGTTGCATCTTTGCACTAGTGCTCTGCAGACTTCAGACTAAGAGTACAAAAAGCAAGCAAAAACAAATAGTATGCAATGAAAATTTCTGTACATGGTGTGCATTTGTGGCTAACAACATCAGCTACTATGGGAAACATCTTAGCCAGATGATCTTCTATCAGTCTCAAATGACCCTATATGTCAGCAATGTCTTGGGAAGGCAAGCACTGGGTGTGACTCTGCCCAGTTACCTACCAAAGAAGGCACGTTCTTTGCATGAGCATGCATATTTCATGTGTATTTCCTGCATGTTCTTCGGTTTCTCAACATATAGGAGTAAAACAAAACAAGAACTCAAAAAAAGTGAAGATGGTCTGGGACAGAAAGGGAGTAATGCCTCTTGCTAACTTGTTTCTTGTGTTTCAGAGAAACACTAGAAATTTATTGGTGAGCAGGGACTAAAAAACTGTCTTTTAGTTAGTCCCTCATGAATGTTCCACTCACTGTACAGAAGAAGATAACATCTGAAGATGAAACCACAGCTTCCCCAAAAACCTTTCATTCTGGGTAGACAAGAAAGTTACATGCTCAATTCATAGATGAAGGAAAACTATCAGTATCGCTAGCAACAGTAATCACAGCTAACCAGCTGCTGAGCCATCACCAGGTGGCTTTTCTCTCCTGGATCAAAAAAGTTTCCAGCTTCTTATCTGGCTATCCTGAATACTGGCTGAGACTTGCTCAGGTACACCTCTTTAGTATTAGTGTGCTCATTTGAAAGCATAAAAAAAAATACTGATTACAGAAGAGTCTTATCCTTGAATTCTAATGTTATTTTAATGGAAAAAACAAGAAAGAAAATTCTCTCAGAAGTTGTGCTGCTGAAGGTATCTGACACAATAGAGACAGCTGCCTGATAATAAAAACTGATGTCTTTTGTATAATAACCGCATATGAAATCACTCTACTTCTAGCATGTCTTCAACTGCTATGTACTTAAAAAGACAGTATGGTGCATATAGTTATGTCCAAATTCAGGAAAAATTAGAATGTCTTTTTTTCCAAGTGTTTAGCTACCCACCACAGAAAATCATTATCTGTGTCAGTGAGTAATTGTGGAAATAAGGGGAAAACACTCTGTAAGCAACAAAGAAAAAAACAATAAAAGCTTTCATTTAATTATCATCAAGGATGGCTGAATTTGGATAGAGTTCCAGACTTCAGCAGCATCCCCACCCTTCAGTCTGAGCACTCCAGACCTCATTTTTCTTTTCATGAAGTTTCACCTTCAATTTTATCAGGTCAAGATAATAATCTCTGAGTTAATGAGTTTGAGATCTGAGATTATCAACTGCCAGTTAGATTTGGGTGAGAAAAATCATTATTTTTTTTTAGAACCGACAACAACTCAAAGCCCTTTTGCCTTTTCTCATTTGAAGTGAGCAAAGCCTTCCTGAGACATTTGTTTTCTTTAATTATACAAAAGTTAGTAATTACTAACTTCAACATAACATTCAAGATTTTGCAGAAACATGTCAGAGGCTTGTCAAGTGCCTCTTTAGTTCTTGTGTTCTCATCAAAGGTGATATGCTGACGGGAGGCTATTAAATGTATTTTTAGCATGAGTACAATTTCTGTTAAGTATTAGACAATGTGTGTCTCTGTCTTCCATTGTCATAGCCTTGGCATTTTCTCTGCAAGACTGTGAAATTTTTTCATGGGAAGGGAAGGTTTTGACCCTCAGTGCTCTGACTTTGGTTTTGAGAAGGAAGCACTGATGGGCCAGAGAGTTATTTCTTTTAGCAAGATATTTGAACTGCACTGGAAAGATCTTCATGTAACTAATTAGACATCACTGAAATAGTTTTGCCCAAAACTGAAAGGCAGAAATCCAACATGAATGCATTCATGCCCAGAGAAAGGTGGTTTCTTGAGTACAGACCAACAGACATGGACTGATATCTTGTGTTCATATTAGATGAATTCCCAAAGCTAATTTCACTCCTACCCTGATTCTCCTCACCCCTGACTGCAGCCTTATCTTCTGTCTGTTTTGTATGACACAGACATACTGCTGTCTCATCCCAGGTCGGAAGGACTTTATGATAACCCTTAATGACTGGAAAAGTCATTGCTTCTCTATGAAGATCACACTGACTGCTATTGAAAGTCATTGAAAGGACAATTAAAGGCACAGTCAGCATGGATTCACAAAGGGAAAGTCCTGTCTGATTTGATATCCTTTTATGATAAGGTCACCTGCATAGTAGATAAAGGGAACAAATGTCAGATTCTGTAGCTTGGATGGAGTAACGTGGGGCACAAGTGTAAATTGGGAGCGGACTGGCTGGAGAGCAGCCCTGCAGGAGGGGATCTGGGAGTGCTGGTCAGCAGCAGGCTCATCATGAGTCACAGTGTGCTCTGGCAGCCATGAGGGCAAACATCCTGGGGTGCATTAAATACAGCATAACCAGCTAGTGCAGCCTCACCTTGAGTACTGTGTGCAGTTATGGGTCCCACCAATTAAGAATTATATTAAGGTACTTTAATGCATCCAAAGGAGGGCAACAAAGCTGGAGAAAGGGCTAGTACAAACCATGATGTAATTCTGACCCCTAAACTTACTTTAAATACAACCACCAACCAGTTTTTCAGATCTAATGGGAACACACGGCAACACAAAATGTTTATATTTTTCATTGTCTAAGAGGGCTTGCTATCACACTTTTTGTACAGCAAGAAAACAACTTAGTAAGTCTTTCTAAAAATGGCTAGGACTAAGCATTTCTTTTTCAACCCTTCTAATTTTTCAGTTCTTTCATATGACATCTTCCCTTCTTTCCCAACCACCTACCAAAATAATGCATGCATTTTAAGACTGCTTTCTTCCTTCAAAAACATGTTAAAAATGAAATCTGACCAAAAGAAAAAGCATGGCAAGTAAGAGTCAGTAATGGGTTTAGATGTGGATTCTGGTTTCATGACCAATCTCTGTACTAATAGAACTTTTATAAGGAGAAATATGATGGAGAACACATCAGAAATTCATCCAAAGTCTCTTGAACACATTATGTAATATTCAGGCTCCTGTTTCTATGAGTTGTCCAACAAAAGCTGCACTTTACATACACATCTTGTTTTATGCATTCCAGGTTTTGAGGTCAAAAACCATTTGCAGAAGACTTATTTCAGATTACTGAAAAAACACAATCACAATATTTAGTGGGACAGAATAGACAAACTTAATGATATTGAATGGATCTCATGGTTTTGTTTGCACTGATGTTCGAAAATGTTAAATGCAGCATGCCAACTTCTACTGATACAAATTCAAGAATATCACAGGCTTTTCCAACACTTGAATACCTATTTCCCCCTCTCTTCATTTTTATTTCATAGCAATTCTATGCTGAATCTCCTGGAAAAAATATATTCACCTTTAGACAAGAAGCAAGTTGCTTCTTTCTACTGTAACACCTCTTCGAATCAGTAGTTTTGGAATTACTATCAGTTCTGGAAATAATCCTGTGCTCTTATTTCCACCTCCTTTCACCTAGGATTCCTCCACTTTAAAATTCCTTGGCATCTCCTCAATGAAAGCTTCTCAAAACAAAACAAAACTTTCCTATCATTCCTCTTACTCTCGTTCAACATAAACAGAGTTTTCCCTCTTACAGTTTATAATGCAGCTATTCTCCCAGCTCCTAGATTCAATATTTCAAAACATCTCTGGAACTGGGCAAGGTGAGAAGATTTGCAGTAATCACAGAATCACACCAACAGAGTAAAAACATTGGAAGAGTTTGGTAGAATATCCAAGCTAGAGTGTGGCTTAGCTGCAATGCTGAGCCAAAGAAAATACAGGGACTGAACTGATAGAACATACACAAAAAATTAGCATAGCAAGTTTGTATCACCACTTGTTTTATCCAAGCCACAGCTGTTGCATCAAGGAGAGTAAGTCACTCATGAGTTTATGAGAGACTTAACTAGCTATACCACAGGGAGAAGTGGGAGCTGATGCCTGGCCTGTCACTCCTTTCCCCTTAGTGTTTCTCCATATCTCACTGGAGACTGGAAACTAAACTTTTTTTTTTTAGAAGAAATAGTTTGTGTAGGTAGAACTAACAATTCTTAAAGAATTTTCTTAAAGAAAATAGAAGTAAAGGTAGGATTCAGCTCACAGTTTAAAAAATCTTAAGTGTCTACATATAGAGACCTGAGTTCCCATTATAATCAAACAGCTAAACCTAGAGAGCTTCCCAGCTCACTCTAAAGAAACTCCTTCGATGAATAAGGTGGAGGCCGTTTTATGAATTCTTACATTTTCATGTGAGAGTGCGCTCTTTGCATTTGTTGGAAGATAGGTCTCTTGCCCGGGACCCCGCAGTGCACTCTGCTAATGGAGAATTACCTTCATGGCTTCTTTGGGAGAATGCAATCCCCGCAAACTTAAGCAATCTCTCTTCTTCCAAAGTATCTCCTTCCTAACATCAAACCAGTTTCTCACAAACAGGTCTAAAGTCCCATAATGAAATCAGACAACCTTTAAAATGGCCTCTTTCTGTGGAAACAAGATAAAATTTTAAATTTGCTATCTTTTACATGCTGCTAATTGAAATGTGGTATTTTAAATAAATCCTCACTTGTTATTGAAGAGTTATTTTACATAAAAGTGTTAATAGCTCAGACGGTTCCATTGTAAAAACATTTACTGGTTCCTCTTCTACTTACCAGCCACAGTAAAACTCATCACATAGGTTTTGTTTCTTCCAGTAGCTACGCAGCAGTACGTTGCAGTCAGAGTCAGTAATGTTTTGAATGATGATAATGGAGTTTGCCTGATCAGAACAATCCACCAGTGTATGCTCTTTGAAATCTGAACCAGAACTTCACTTTCCTGATGAGTGGCACAGAACCACTGATCTACCTGATCTGCTTTAATCCTTTCCCACAACACTTGCTGCACTGAATATCCAATTTTATAAGGGCAAGTAAAAGCCACATTTCCTCCTGGCTTGGTAAACGTGATTATTTTGTTTCTCGTATACTTCAAAAGCATCTGTAGAAAAAACATAAAGAAACAACAAAAACCTGCTTATAATTAATTCAGGTGAATTTTAGTCTCAACAGTTCCTGTATGGTAAATAGTAATGAAATTGACTTACAGCAGAACGATACATCATTGGAACTATCAAAAAATACCATTTATACCTGTCTATGACTATATTTTTGTGCATATTTACACAAAACTGTCTCTATGGAACTGGGAGGCTGTGATGACATTGCAAAGCTAATTCTATACATTTTGATTGCATGAACGCTTTATTAACGGTTTGAGCAAATATTCAACAGTATAAATTATTAAATTCATTATAGTCTTGTTCTACTTTCACACTAATTATAGTAAGAAAATGGTTTGGTGTGACTCTCAGGACATGCATAAGTAAATTATGTTAAAAGAGATTCCAGCCTATGAACTACATTTCTCCCATTAACCAACTTCACCACTTAAATAAAAAAAAAAATTTCCCTTCATCCACTGTCCTTGGGAAAAACCTGTGTGATGGTCAGGCTGTGGTAGCAAAGGAGACTTCCAGAAAAATTCAAGACTTCCACTGCATATAAACCATAGATATAATACATCTTAAATATTTTTTGACTGAAATCCCTGTGCTCTGAGTTGGTTTGAGTAATAGAATTCACTGTTTACAAATAAAAAAAAATAAAATTTAAATCTTCAGTGAAGGACTGTCAATGTTTCTGATATTCAGAGCTTTCAATAACCACTTGGTTTCTAAGTTCAGCTTTGTAATACCTATATGCCATAAATTAGGGTTAGCACTGTCATCTTTTTGAAGACTTTAATGTTGAAAAAGATAAGTGATCACACTTCTTTTCCTGTACTGTAAAAGGACTGATCTTTCAAGCTCTTCAATGAGTTTCTTTTTTTTATCAGAAGTCTTTAAGTGAAAAATGTCACTACTATATATTTTTATGTGTTTGCCACTATCTACGGTGAAAATGGGAAGCAGGGACAAATTATGTTGGAAAAATGACAGTCATTAAATGCAACAAAATCTTTTTATAAAAACAAAGTTTTAAAATGAAGATGTAGCCAGATTTGTGGGATGTGATGGTTACAATAGCACTCTGGGTGGGACTGAGTACACTGTAGGAAAAAGTTCTTTGATATAACATTTTTATCAAAAATCTGTGGCAAAAATTCCCGGTAAACTGTATTGCTTTGGATGCTGGTAGTGCCAGGTTGTCAAAATTGTAGGTACTGGAGAAATCAATAGAGATTGGCCTAGCTCACCTCCTAGGTGAGGTAGGATTTCATGAGGATAAGCATACTACTCTGAATCTAGGAATAAGTGATTCCATTCACGTTCTCAGGATGGAGACTTCATTGTGGAAGTCTGTGACTTCTGAGACTTGCACAGTCTCTGTGAAACAGTGAATAAAAAAGTCTAGCCTGCAATTTTTTATCAATGGAACGCAGCACAGAAAAATTACATTCCTTTTGCCTTTGGAGACCAGAAGTATGATTAAAACATTGAAATGCTGAAAGACAAAAGGAACTGTGTTTAATGAGTTTACCTAAAAAAAATTAATGAAGAACTTGAAGATCCATGTAGACTACAATCAAGAAGACAGAAAGTTAATGATATACGAGGACGGAAGAGAGATAAATTCACTAACCCAAACAGAAAGTACAACACAGTGAAGCTAATTAACTCCTTGGACAGCTTGACAAAGACAGTTGAATTTCTATTACTGAAGACGGCTGCCAAGGCTGGATAATCATTTAAGATATCATGCAAGTTCCAGCAAAAATATACTCATGGAAGTCTAAGCATTATTCAAATCAGACTACTATGATGGGACTCTACACTTGCAAAATATGTTCCTTGAAGTGCAGTCCCTCAATAGAAAAGGTGATTTTTTTCATATCAGCTAGGGAAGAGGGGTAAATGAAAAGGTAATTGAAACTAATTCTCTCTCTTGTCCATCATATTCTAACAGGTCAGATCTTTACCTCCTGCCCCCCTTTCCAGACCACTAACTTCCCGCAAATATCCTTCCCTGAGAAATCTTGTCTTCACTGCACAGTCTTTGCTGTCTTTTTAGCTATGAGCAAACCCTACTGCTACCTGTGCTATCCTTAGGAGCCTTCAGTCTCCCTATCTGCTCCTGAGTCCATCCTTGCTGTCCTATTCATTTCATACCAATGGTACCATGAAGCCCAGGTGTCTCTCCTATCCAAAAATGTTTATTGGGGAAATTACGTGTGTGATGATGATACCTCCCAGCTTCCAGAGGATTCCCACCTGACGCAAAGGGCAGCAACCTGCCCTTTTATAAAAAACAGCCTTCTTTCCTGCTGCCCTCCTGCACATTTACTAGAAAACTATACATTATACGTATAGAGAACTGACAACAAGAAGGTAAAACATTCTCCACCAAAACCATGAAAATCCCTTCTGTCTTAAAATTTATTAGTTAAGTTTGTATGTTGTATTTTACAAACAATATATCACAATTTCCCAATAATATATAATACTACAACATACTATGATATATTGTAACAGGTACATTACAAAGCAAAGATTACCTTGCAACTTCAGTGAAGAATTTTCAGGTATAAATTTTGATATATTTGTGTAATTTTCTGGTATACAAATAATAAATAATTTGGTACTAGTGAGAATTATGTAAGAGGGCCAAATTAAAAGGGAAAAAGGTTTGAGATTCTTGGCTGCTCTGCATTCTGTCACAAACATTTTCGAACACAGACATGATGACACATTTTACTTTTTTGTATTGCATGCATATTTTACTTGACAGAATGCAACAATATTCAGGTATTTTCACTCTTGATGAAAGATGTAAATAACTCCCCTTCTTGCAGTATGATACCTTGCAGAAATTAAATGATTATGTAAAGCACATACAGTGGAGAATCAGGCCTACGTAGTTCTAATTAAATCTTCCAAGTACACTGAAGTGTTTCAGGCCTTTGTTTTAAGGAATTGTCCCATTTCATTTTGACACCAGCATCAGCATAGTTCTTTCCTCCTCCCTCTCCTCTGTTCAACCACTTTCTTTATTTAGCACCTTTCTGAACACAGTTTCTTTGCTTTCAGCCTGGTATGTGTAGGATGAGAACCTCCTGCCTTGAGAAATAGTTCTACGGGAAAAGGCACACAGCACACCCACATATGTTCACCCCACACACGCACAACCCAAGGTGACACACCATGTGTGAACATTTTAGAAATGCATTTATCATTGCATTTAATAAAAATAGACTTCCCCTGACTCTGCTCATTCTGGCCACTGCCACTCCTGCCTGCTCTGCCCCCTGTCATGGCCATGTCATCTTGCCTCCTGGACAGAAAGTGGGAGGTGACAGCACTCACAATAGGTGCACTTGGCTCTGCTTGGAAAATAAGTGCTCTGGATTTGATACTCTCCCCACATCTCTTTTGGCATAAAGTTCTCTCATCATATTTTGCAATTACACTTTTTTTCCATCAACTTTAGGACCATGAGACATATAAAGGAGAGAAAAAATGTAAGCTTTCCTATTTTAAAAAACATAATCTTTCTATATTTTTCTTGTAAAGCAAATCTCAGAAATATAGAGCTATAAAAGAGAGTAAACTGACTTCCCAGGATTTAAAGGACCAAGCAACTAACATGAAATTATGCAGCAGGGAAATTGTTGAAATTAAGAAATTCCTTTTGGAAGGAAAATAAAATAATATTGTAATCTTCCCCCCTATACCCTAGTCCCTTTGCTACAAGTAAGTAAAAGTCAAAATCAACATAATGTAAAAGTTGGTCCCCATTCTTCTGGGTAGAGACTTTATACATTTTGTCTCCTGTCATTCTTTCAGTCTCAATAGGATTAGCTGGTTTGTTTCTTCAAAGGAAAGGTACTTAAATAGCTGGACTTGTTTTCAGCCAGTATATTAATTTTTAAAGTCAGTATAAGTGACATTTTAATTACTCTGGCATCCCAGCACACAGACATTTTCCATGTGCTCCCAGGTACCAAAAGGTCAGGACAAGCTCATACTTCTCAGAGTGACAGTAACGCAGTTACCTTCAACCTAGCTACCCTTAGGAAGTAATGCTCTCCATCAGAAATAACTAATGGCTTTAGGATATTTTTCAAAACTGCAAAGCTAACTTAGCTCTACAGCAAAGACAAGTTCCCTAGTCCCACTTGATTTCCTGAAATTCTGCATAAAAACACAATCTTCTTCCTCTGCTTATAATAAGAAGTGAGAAAATAAATTGCAAATGAAAAGGAGGCTGAAATTTTTATGAAGATGAGGGTTCTCTAGGGCTTTTCTTCGCACCAAAAAAACCAGCTTTCAGATGAGAAAATACTTCAAGACTGACCCCTTCACCCTTCTTGAATATGCTAAATATGGATTATATTTAGCCCCAAAACTGATGTCTTCCAAGTGTATTAACAAATACCATACAATTTTGTTGAGTTTCTAAAAAAATGATTTGCCCATTTTTGGATGAGGCAGGAAAATATGGATGTATAGCTATTAAAAACATGGAACAATAAACATCTTAATTTCTAATGAGCTACTGACACCAGTTCTATAATGAGACTCAGAAACAAACAGTAATGTGGTGTTTGAAAGGGATGTATTTTTCTAATTGCAACTATTTGGGTCACAAAAGTTAAAATGAAAGTATTTATTCTCCTTTACATTTAAAACATCCTTTTAATAGATATTAAGTTATATTGACAATTTGGTGACTCTTTCTGCACCAATTATTAATTTTGCACAATGTTATAAATTTCACTGAATTTCACTGAATTTTTGGAGTTGGAAGGGACCATAGAGATC
>JAOXJM010000012.1:99489495-99503544 GCA_026413425.1 Tringa solitaria | reverse complement strand
AACACAAAAAAAAAAAAAAAGAAAAACAACCCAAAAAAACCCCACACCAAACCAACCAATTATGAAACTCTGCATAATTCACATTACGGATATAAAAGTCACTACAAACATCAAAAGAATATTTCCCATTCTATTCAGAGCATAGCATGGGAATTTTTAGGTCAAACTAGTACTATTTAAATGCCTAACTGAAATAAACTCCTGAGAATATAAACCTAAGTATCATAATATACAAAAATTCATGTTAGAATTCAACAGTTTTGAAAAACAAACAAGCAGAGGACAAGAATATCCCTGGTAATTTTAACTACATTCACTCTTTATGTAAATAAATACACAACACTGCTCTGCCATAAAGGTCAATTTTCATTTAAACAGTTTATATATCACATAATTCTTCACTGTTGAAGAATTTTGACTTTCTATCTAGATGTGTATCAATGTGATAGTGTGTAGGAGTAGAAAAATACCAGTCTCTGATATCTCTAATGATTGTTATTGTATTGTATATTTTGTTAAATTTGCATTGTAAAATTGTCCGTCGTATATTTTAAGATTGCTCATCCAACTTTAACTAAGTTCTGCATCAAAAAGTTCTTAACAAGTTGATTTACTTTGCCTCTAAAAGAGTTTTTGTCTGCAGTCAATCATGTCTGATTCTGTTAATTTTAAATCAATCAATATTCTGATTACACACTTTAATGGAAACTTAAAAGCTAGAATGATTCCTTCAACTCTTTTTCTGTGACTTTACTCAAACTCAGAAAAAATCCCTTCAAAGATGAGCAACTTGTTCGGATGGATTCTGGTGAATTAAGGGAGAAGAAACAAAGGACTGCCAACAGGTTTGGAAAAGGATCAAGTCAACAAATGGATCAAGTACCCATTTGGTAAGGTAAGCAAAGATCTGGACAAACCAGAAAAAGACAGAGGGTATAGTATGAAGAAAAAAGGAATTTTACCAATACTTCTTCCCATTCCTTTGTAAATTAAAGTCATTCAAATATCCATTCCAAAGTGCTAGAGACTGGAAATGTATCCTTTCTCTGTACACATTTCTTAGAAAAAGTTATCATTTAAAAAAAAAAAAAAGAAAGTAAGCTTGCAGAATTCGAATTCCTGATGCTTTTTACTATTGTTAGGTACATGGTTGGCAATTGACAAAATGACACAGCAAAGTACTGTGCTTTGAGTGGTGACCTGGGATGATGGTTAAGCATGCACCTCCGTACACACCTGCCCAATAGACTGACCGAGTACACTGGTCTCTCAGTTGCACTTTCATTTGAAAGTAAAATTACAACACTTGCAGCTTTAAATGCTTTCTCTTTTAGGCAGCAAACATATGAAATAACATATTTTTGATGATAAACAGTTCCTGTGTGATGTCTCCAACACCAATCCTTCTTCTATTAGTAGTGCTCCTCTCATTTTATACTGCACTCAAAATCAGTCTTCAGACATATGTGTCTAAGCACTGTATATAAGAAGCTACAGATCATCCTTAAACTGTTCATGAAGAAAGGTGAAATAAAACTACTGACTATTCCCAAAAAATCACTACATCTTATCAAAAAATGTACAAGAATTTTTCTCTGAAACTATGAGTTTTGTTTGCTTAGTGCAGGAGTACTTGTGACTCATAAAATGTGGGAACAATAAGGGGAAAAAAATGCCTTGAATTTAGTTCTGAAAATCGTTGGATATATGTTCACACTACAGGAACACAGAAGCAACAGATTCACCTGGCTGGCAAATATCTTCCTGTGGGATAACTACATTATTCTTTGCCAATGTATTAATATGTAACAATGGCAGAACATACTCTCAAGTTGTTCACAATTATGGTACAGCATTTCAGCACTGCATCTACTTTTAAAATGTCCAGTAACTACGTAACTTGTGAAGTTTCCAATATAATATCCTGAGTATTATTGCTTTTCTGTCAGTATGTTTCACTAACTGCCCAATAAAGAAAGCACGGTCTGCAAGAGTTCTTCCTCACCTATTTCATAGATATCATAGGAAATCTTCAGCCAAAATTTAAGGTAAAAAGAACAAAATATGTCCTAACATTTTTACTATATATTTTATTATATATCCTGATACAGGTCCATGACTAAGCCAAGATCTAGTAAAAAAAAATCAATTACTACAATAATTACATCAAAAATTTGATATAAATGGTGATTTACCACCACTTCTAGGGTGTTTCACCTGCCACTAAAGCAAAGAGGATAGTACACCAAGAAAAGACCACTGTAATGAGAGCTATAACCTCCTCTGTCTCCTGGGATCTCAGATCCTTATGACAGCTCAGCCATTTCTTATCCAAGATTAATCTTTTGGGGTTTCTGTTTTGTTTTCTTTTGTTTTTTTAAACTTTTGTCCCTGATTGAAAATAATCAGGTTCACCCCACCTAGACCATGGCGCGGGGTGAACTGCTCTTCTGCAACTGGAGACTGAAGAAGGAGCAGAGTCCTGAACAGTTTCTCCAGTATGTTTTGCCACTTCATACACCACAAATCCGTTGTGATCTTTTAGTCACTCAATAGTATCTTTAATCACATATGAAAGAGTGTAACCACAGTGGACTTTTTATTTATAAAGCTGCCTTTGCTCTAAAGGGAAATAAATCGGGATGTTGTCAAAATACTAATAAAAAAAAATATGTTTAATGCTTTTCACATACTCGACTTTTTTCTTCTTTTTCTCTGTTTTTGTTTAAAAAAGCAAGTCATGGTCCCTAAACTTTTTAATCTGCTTGATCTTGTAGTGTTATGGGTCTTATTAACACTTAAGTTGCTGGATCTAGTGACACTACTGTAACCGTTAGACACTACTTCAAATATATTCTCATTAAGAGTCCGCACCTCAGGCTTCAAACTATGCAAATGAAAAATGTTGAAAAATTAGAATCATGCAAATTTTACTTGTTTTGTGTTTGTAATTTTAAAAAATTATACAGAGCACACGGGAAAGCAGAATCAGACTTATGACCTCAAAGTTGACTAGAGCAACTTCGAACTGTTTGAGTGCAAAAACATTCATTGTTTTGCAGGCCAGCAAAAGTTAATCCAAGATACTTTGTCCAAATATATGTAACTGCCAGCAGATGTGATTGCCATGTGAAAAACATTTCACCTTATACTTCAATTAAGAATCTCCATCATGAGAGTAATGCCATATGGCATTATTTCCATTTATTTCCACTACTTCTATTCAATGGAAATTCTGAAAGCCAATCATATATCCTATATCTATATTCTGTCGCCAGCTTTCATTGAAGTATGTGCTGCAAAATCCTCAGTGCCATGCTTACCTACTTATGTTGGTGCATAAATGTCTCTTGGTCCCACAGCAATGGGTCAGTATAGATAAATCCTGGCAATTTTCAATGCCCTGGTAGCAAAAATTAAATTATAAACCAGGCTTCAGTTTGGATTGACAGAAAAACCTTAATAACATCAATTTAACTTCATCTGTGCCAATTTACCAGAGCAAGCTTAAGTTCCATGTTGAATATTATGTGACAACAAAGTTGCATCCATTTAAAGGCAGATAAAACTTTAGTTTAGCCAACTAATCTTTAAAGCAAAAAATTGCAAAACATTAGACACCAGGCAAGTCCTTAAAATAAAACTCAGAAAAAAATAAGCCACATATAGTTTATTAAAAGTTTGTTGATTAACTGTCATAAACAGAAGAAATGGATTTTGCAGTAAGTTGTTTATTTGTCTGGGGTAGAGTAGGTAAATTAATACTTTTAGAAAAATAATGTCTATTGGGAATCAATAAATCTTAAATCTCAACCAAAGAAAACAATTTAATTGAAAAAAAGTTTTAATTGACTATAAAATGATCTTTCTAATAGGTTGGCCAGATTTATTTATAGCAGAGAATATTAGATTCCTTAAAAACCACTTCATTTTCCAGGACCTCAACTATTTGTGTGTATTAATCCCATAGAACAAGATCCATATCCAGTGAAATTATGAAACTAACATTCATCTTTCTCAAAGCTTTTTCCCTGGTGCAGAATAAAAAAAAAATTTGAAGATTAACATCAGTGTCCTAATTTTACCAGTTGGACGACAAAGAAGAAAAATGGTATTTCTAGTATCAGCAGTAAGAGAAAATACTGGCTGCATTGAAGGGAATTTGAAGTTTACTGTTGATTTAATCAAAGTGTGATGTCATCCAGCAACTTTAAAATAGTTAGTACTTATGAAAGTGTTAGTAAAGTAAGATAAAACCCGATTGATAACAGCTCTTTTATAACTGCTACATAAATAATTACCTTCCTAAACTTAGGTTTTAATAATGTTTAATTTTCAGTGCAGATTGAAGTAGTAACATTTTATCTTCCCTGGTGATACTGTATATTTTCTTCCGCTCAGTGTATATAAGGGTCATGTTAATACACATTTATTGGGAGCTGAGCAGAACTGATTGCTCCCATTCTCAGAAACCTTGATTCTTTAAATGGAAAATGATTAATTTCTATTCAACACTATTATGTCCCTCTGTAGTAGGACTAAATTGACATACTTGAAAAATGGGGGGTTTGTGGGTTTGTTTATTAGGTTTGTGTTTTAGCATGTTTAAACCAAAAGAGAAATCTTACATACTGAAAATACTGAATCGCACAGTGTTATTTAAAACAACATACCTCTGGCAACTGATCCACTTTTTGTGTGGTTTACAGTATGCTGGACTCTGCAAGTGGATTACCTAATAAAGGTATTGGACTGAAGGGTAACATCCCAGAAGAAAATGACTGCCTTGTTTCTTGTGTCATTTCAGATTAACCCTAGCCAGTACATTCAGGAATAAATAGCTGAGATAGTACTGCTTCATCCAGGAAAAGGACTAAATGAGCTACTGCTTCTAACTTTTATGATTTTATAGAAAACAAACCCAATGGCTCAGCACTGCCAGAAGTCAGGTTGCACCAAACCACATAAGAGATCTAGTTTGCCTGTTCCTTTTTGTAAACAGCAACCTGCATTTCCAGATTTTAGCTTATTTGAATGCAAGCAAAAAGTATGTTTCTAATGCCTACAGTTGCATTAATAACGTGCACTAAAAGGACTGCCAGAAAAAAAGAAACTAGGGAGCTAGTAATTCAGTAACATTATTCCTTATATAATAAAAAAGACACCAGAGCAAAGCAAGCATTCAGAGATACCATTAAAGTATCACAGTTGAGGAACTCTGACCTGAACCACAAGCCCAACCTAAGGGACCCCACTCAACTCCTTCACTAGTAGGAAGTTCCTTCTTCATATGAATGACTGTGAAATGTACAGTTATGCCAATGTGCCACAATGGGGAAAATCATTTCAGGTTCAAACTATCTCATCTAACTAAACAATCTATGGGAGACAACTTTTTTCAAAGTCAGTGTAATAACTTGTGTGTGGCTTAATTTCTGCATTTATGAGCAGCAAAGTTTGCTAATAAAAAGCTAGCAGAGATAGGAAGACAGATTGGGATTCCTATTTCTTCAGTCCCATCAACAAACATGCTGGCTAAAATCAAGTTTCAAAAACTTTCAGTGATGAAGACCGGAACAATATACCTTGAATTTTTCAAATTTAGATATCTCCTACAAGAGTCAGGTCCACTGTTTCACTGTAACATTGAAATTACCAAATTATAGATAAAATAAGATTGAAATTAAGACTTTGGACAATCAGCCTAGGAAAAGAACAGTCATTTTTATCTTCTGGTTTTTCAAATGCTAGGAACTAAATTTTCCTTTCAACCCATTCATTCCAAGCTGTGAAATACAATAAAATATTGAATGAAGTCTGTTTTCACTCTAGAGGATTGGAAAGAAGAACAGATTACTTCTACATGCACAGTATCAAATCAAGAAACCAATAACGAAAACTATCTTTTGAAGGCTATTCTGTTATATGTACATAATGATCTTCCAAGGAATTCTATCAGAGAAGTTTGGTAATTTGCATCAGAGTTGCCAGTTGACCATGCACAAAAACATACTAGAAAAGGTTTTTCTCCTCTTAGTCATGCAGCTGGAAACAAATCCAATTGGATGAGTGGTCAGGTAATTAAAGAACCTTTGAAAAGTATATGGGCTACACAGAAAGTACATGGGCATAACCTGATCTTTCTCTTTCTTTATTCCCTTTTCATCTTTAAAAAAGTCTCCTTTTAAAGAAAAGGCCTTTTTCTTCATTTAAACATTCCTACTTCCCTCCTTTTTGTTGCCACAGAATTCTTAAATGGTTATTTTGTTCCTGAAAAGCAAGCTCAGAAGAGATTCTAGAAAATAAAAACAAAACCAAACCAAAACAACAACAAAATCATAGTTTCACACCAGGAATACTCTCACCATAGAACATAGTAATAAAAATATAGTATCCTCCATAGATAGTCACAAGGTTCATCCATGTAATTTCATGGGTAGTTGTGATTTCATGCTCTGCAGATATCCTATAGCTTGTTGAAATGCTATGAAAACCTTGTCCCAATGGAAATATCACTATTGCACTATTGTACCTGAAGTCTGCCATGTCATACATTGCTGCTGTGATATCTGTCCGTCTCCTCCAGTTCCCCTCCTTACTTCCTGCTTCTCTTAAAACAACCTTTTGTCAAGATAATGTATTTCATTTCTGTTGTGCTAGTTCTTTCCCCCCAAATTACACCATTTCTGCATACTATATAATTGAAAAGAAAAATTACAATGCCAGATACTTCCTCAATTGGCATGGATTTCTGTTTAGCATATCAGAAATTTAAAAAACAGTGAGAGATTTACTTACCTGGCTGAATAATTTCTATTACTTTTTCCCAAACTCCATCTGGGTAAGTCACAATAGAGCAAAAGTAAAGACCAACATCTTCCAAAGCACTCTTGATGAAGGATAAGGACTTGTCTTCCCCGGAAGCATTTTCAAAATAAATTCTTCCATTGTATTTGTCTTCGATATGTATGCCATAGATTGGATGCAAGACAACTAGATTTTTCTTTATGACTTACATTAAATTTCATCCAGGATGTCTGGATTATCACAGCATGTTTTGGATATATGCACAGTAACGCACTTGTGAATTGTGATTATATTGGTCACAATGCAATAATAAAAAAAGAAAGATGTCAGCTAGGAATAAGAAAGCAACCTTACTTCTACAAAACTGGAGAACAGCAATGAAGAGAGCTGTGTGGTCCATCTCGAAGAACACTGGAATCAGTGACAGCAGCGCGATGTCGTTTTATTCATTCTCTGTGCACCATGTCCCCTTCTCACAGGATGCTTTTACTTTTGAAATATGAAAAACATAATAAGCTTTTTACTTTCACATTCTAAGAAACACGAAGTTTGAGGTCTCGGTGCAGTTACATCAGAAAGGGACTTAATTCTTATCAAAATCCACCTCAGAGTAGTTTGCATTACTAATGAATCTCCAGCAATATGCACAAATACTATAATAACTGAGGAAGCAGGAATCTTTAGGTTTCATCAGCAGAAGCAAAGAGAAGTTTTGCATGTCGTGTATCCAAAATCAACAGAATTTTTCCATTTTTCTGGCACTACAGTTCAACATTTACCTATTATTCAGGGAGTATAAATTGTAAAGAGAAGGTAAGACAGATCCTATATATTAGAGATCATAATTCTGTGACTAGTTATAGAAAGCAATGTCTTAAGTTCTGAGAATTTATTTGTGATAACGTCATGAGCTAGTATTTTGGGATCAAAATTATGCAGCTCAAAAATTCTTGTTCAAAGGTGTAAGAATCTTGAGTATTCGTGGCTCATGTTGAAATTTGTCAAAACAAGCCACACTCTTACATTTTTTATGGATTTTTCTCAGGACAACTGCAAGCATTTTCGCACCTCAGCAGGCCATAGTTTTATAGAGCTGCTTAGAATTGGAACAACATGATTGACTTGAAGTCAAAACTAAGCTTGAATCGACTGGCTAAAATTCTCAAATGAGTAAACAAATGTAATTCGAACTAAAGCTGACAACAGAGATTATATTTCAAGTGAGTAATAGCCTGCACAAGCTTGAGCAGAATTTAGCATTAAATCTGTTTAAGACTTCTCCCACAGTGCAACAACTTGTGCATAAACTGAAATCTGTATATATTTATCTGTATTGTACTAGGCATGTTTTAGGACTATACAACATTTTGAATGTTTTCAGTGATTCCATTTTGCTACTTCCTACTTATATCTGTAATTCTCCATTGTTACAGTTGCACTTATTTCTACTCTACCTTGTCTGGATTTGCAAAATACACCTAGATAGTAGTCCATCTGATGCTGAGTGTAAAAATCTAAATAGAAGATTGAGTCTTGTTTTATATGCATTACAAAGTTATCTTTTCAAACAGATCAAAAGATTAACTTGCATTAAGCTTGTCTCAGGAAACTGAAGTATTGCTGATAAGAAAAGCAGGAAATGGGAAGCTTCAGAATCTAAAATGCAGGTTTTGTTTTGGAAAAAAAAGGATCTTGCGAGTTGAAGAGGTCCAGTTCCTGCATGCTGTGCGGCGTAGGGTCCTTTACCAGCCACACAGGGTCTATATGTTCCTGCATTTAAATCTTGAGTCTCAGTGGCTAGCTGTTCCCAAATTTCAGTTACAAATGAGGCAAAAAGACAAAGTACCTCTCTAGCCTGAAATACTATTTTTTTGGTCATACTACATATGTATATAGTAGCTTACAGATGAGTGGTGTTCAACAAAATGTAAAGTGGAATGAAAAAGATAAACATATGCTTTTTTTTTTTATATTACTATTACAAATGATTTTTTTTACACATCTGTTTTCTTTATTTAAAGCTAAGATAAAGTACTCAGGAAGTCTCCAAAATGAAGACAAATGCCATTAAATTAAAATTATTCTTTACTCATCCATTTGTAAATATAAATTTCAGTTTTATTGCTCTGAATTTGATGCTCATTTTTCTTCATCTGGCATTGAAAGAAAAACAGAAGTTAAGAAAATAATGTCCAACCTCACATGATGACTAAGTATTGATGATATAATATACAGTTAATACAAACGATTCTTGGTCAGCTAGTCACAAGAACAGGGTCTCTTGTCATACCTGCTAAAAAAGGAGCCTGTAACCAGAGCATTATGAGGTCTCCCTCTAAAGTCTGCAATACAAGTGCCCTCCAGACACCACTATAAGTGCCCTCTAGACACCTGAGCAACACACCTGCAAGTCACATATCAGAAAGCTGTAGGCACTGTGTCAATTGACTGTACTGGTGTAATTTGGGAGCAGGTACACACTTAAAGTATCGTATTTTTACAGAAGATGTAGCCTATAAAAAGAGAAATACACACCATGTCCACCCTGCCCTCCTTGGCAGTGGACTCATCAGAGCAGGCAGTGTAGGGAATGTCCGTTGTGCACCCCCCACCCTTCCAGCCTCTCCTCATACCTCCCTGACCTCTAAACTCTGTTTCTCCTTGACTCCTCAGTACTGAAAGTCTGGAAAATCTACATATCTCGGGTCATCTGTGGATAAGAGACTCACAGCAGAGGCACATTTCATGGTCACTCCATCACTTGAGCAGTTCTGCCTCCCTGGTTCTCTGCTCACAGTTCCCCCACAGTCTGGCTCTTTCTTGACAGTAACAGCACTTTCTCTCCAGCCTCTGAACCCCCAAAGCAAAGGAAGGGAAGGCTCACAAAGAGAAACAAGCTGTATTTAACTATTTGTTGGCTAAATGCCAATTACAGTTTGGCAACAAAAGCAGCACAATGGAGTTTTCCGGCTGAAAGTACAACTGTAAGATGTGGTTATAAAGAAAAACACTAGAAAGAAAGAGAAAGAGCAAAAAAGATTATGCAGTAAACATAATGGAGATCTACAGCTTGGATTTTAATCACGGCTTGAACATACATCTTCAGTGACCCCGGGTGAGTCATTTCATTTCCTGGTGCATTAATTTCCCAAACTTCAATATATAGATAATATGTAATGAATGCTGCTGTTTCAAAGCATGTTGCAATAATCTCTCTAATGAGGTTTTTTAATGGAATTTGCTATAAAACTGTGAAGAATAAGACATACATATAGAGCCAGCACAGTATGTTAATACCCTTTTTAATGATTCATTAGTATTTAAGATTTAACAGATAGGCCCGTAGCAATAGTGCAGAAAGAGAGAAAAATATATGTGCAGGCTGCTGCTACCACCAGAAAGGCCTTGACTGTAGCAGTGCAATGAAGCAGGAGACAGCTAAAAAGACCACTTCAGGTACCACTTCTTTACCTACAAACAGGACCAATTGGAAAATGATCAGGGTAAAAAGGTTGTTTAGTTTCAGTGAAACTCCAGTGAAGATAATGAAGCAATTGGGCTGGAAGGAGGGAAGTTTTAGCTATTTTGCACTTGGTGTGAGCTCCCATGAAGATTAGCTCTAACCCTGTAGAAGCCAAATTAACCAACCCAAAATAGTTCAGTAACAGTGATAGAACTCCTTATTTCTGTATGGCGAGGGTCCCCTCCCCACTGCCAGTATGCTGCCCTCAGGGAAAATAGCTCTTTTTTCATTCACCATTGTGTGCTTCTTTAAGCAGGATGGCTGAGTGGTAGAGTCAGACAAAGGCACAATAATTCTGTTTGCTTTTTCCTATTCTGCATCTAATCTAATTGAACAAATAAACCCCCCCAAATTGGATTAATATAGGCATACCAGATTTAGTAACATAATGGATAGGACTCTTCAGTATGTATTCATAAATTTCAGAGGAAAAGTTAAGTTAAAGCCAGATATCCCTTCAAGGAGAAAGAAAGAAGTTGTGAATTAAATACAATCATATTTTGGGGATATAGCAGTAAAATTCAGAGAAGAAAAAAAAGTTATTCTAAAAGGCTTTCCCATATGTAGAAAAGTAAAGAAAATATAATCTACATACTCAAGTCCTTGATAATTTTTAATTGTTAAACATATTTGCCTCTAAGAGGTTACGTTACATAAATTATGGTTCTATAATGAAATGCTTGACCCAAAATTAAATCAGTTTTTGCAAGAGGGTATGTATTCAGGAATTTTTAGGTAAAGGAATATGTTACTACATTTCTGGAACTGGAAAATTATTTTCATTTTGGAACTGGACCACTAACTGCGTATTCATCCTAACATAACACCGAACGCCTAAATGGGTCAGGAAGCTAAAGAACTCTTGGTGATAAAAACCGAGGCGAGGTAACACCAAGTGTTTGAGATTCAGGAAGGGTATTTTCACACCTTTTCTCAGCGAGATTACTCATGAGTAATGGATACCATCTGAACATGGAAAAGCTATGTTTAGTGACAAAATATGTTAATGGTAAGATGTACTAATGGTATAAAGATCTGATTAAGAAAGTGGACTGCTGAAAAAACTTTGAACACCATAAAGCACTACTGCTGCCAACTCTCAGGCAAAAGGTGTGTTGGTAGGCGATAATGTTTGTGGTATCTTTTAAGTTCACTGTGTAAGTAACATTCCTTTGACAAATTCATAGCATGTGAAGTTTGTGTGCCTGCATGTGAGGGGGAAACCCTTAAAGCAGCCAATCAAAATACTCTGTCCATTTGAATAAAACAAAAGTGGAAAATATGATAAAGAAGTGAACTGAAGATAATTGTGAAGACAATGAAAAAAGCCAAGATAATCTACTTAAAAAGAGAGAAAATCTCAACAAATAATCCCAAGAAAATATCCAGCTAATGTACGTTTTTATTGGATTTTTGTTTTCATTTACGTGATTGCTTAATGATAAAAGCTATCACCTTGCCTTTTTCTTGTAGCTCAACCTATTCTGTTCTGTGATCTTGATTGTAAATGTCTGTCACTGATTAGGTCAATAAGGTACCAAAATGTCCTTAAAAACATGTTATAAATTCTTCTACTTTTGTAACAAGAACATAGTCCTGGATTTCTGTTCACATTTTGTTGATAATTACACTATGCATTTTTATCCAGTAATAACATGGAGGACAGCGTTTGAAAGAAACAAATTCACAAAAGAAAGTAGCAAATTACATTTGAGTCTCAAAGAATTTAATGTACTAATACTGTTCATTTGACTGTGCTTATTTCTTTCAGTTTAGTTCTTGTCTTCCTGTTGAATTCTCTGATTTTATTAGCTTTCAAAAAGTGGTATTATTTGCAGAATCCTGAAAGTTTCATTTTAATGAAAGAAAAATGAAAGCAGAAAGGCTTCAAGGTTCTTACACAAATCCATTATTGGGATGGGAAATGGACCTTTCTGTTGTCAAGCACAGCCATTCTCATACACCTATCATTTTTTCTGAATTATCCTTTTCCTGGTTCAACTCTACTTTTTATGTCCATCATGTTGCTAAAAAAAAAAAAAAGGTGTTAAAAGTCAGTTTAAGTAATGAATGTTGCTGGACTTTTTCTTTTGCTGTCAGAGGCTTATAGAGCTGTTTCCTAAACAATACCCTAAAATACAGCATGGATGTGAAAACTTCCTGCAGAGGCGGTTCACTTAAGGTTGAGGTTATCCTTAATTATAAGATGTTGTCAGCTCAGATGTGTCTCCAAGAAAGATCTGTAACTTTTATATGACAAAGAAGCTTATGAGTTTTAAAATGACCTTCAAAATCAGGGAGAAAGCTAAAGAGAGCAAACAATGCATCTTTCGTGTATGGCTTCTTTAACCTTTTTTGTTGATGCATCCAGGACCTGACACAGTCTACCTTTTTAGCAAAGGAAGTTATCTCATGCATCTTCTTTTTCTGTAGCATTTTTTGTGTCCCTTTATTGGGAGAAAGCTTGGTAAACAGCAAAGTGACAGTTAATCATTTTCTGATAATGCACATCTCTTTCCTACAAGATCCACTCAAGTACTCAATGCTATCTAAAATCTTCCTCCTACACACAAAAAACCCAGAGAAAACCAAAACCAAAGGAAGCCACCCCAAACACCAAATGCCAAACCCAAATATCTTAAAGTTAGTAGTGATGATGCACATAAGCAGAAAATCACTTTACTGCTTTGTTAGCTATTTGTGGTTTGATGAGCTCTGCATATTGGTTTTTCTATTATTTAAAAAAAAAAAAAGGCAGTGGGGGAACATGCTATTGGGCAACAGAGATGGAAACTGCTGGTGGTGCTGGGCTGTCTGCCCCAGCGGAGACCAGCCTCTCCCCTGCCCACTGCTGTGATGAGCTGGGTACAGTGAAGCATTGAGATGGAGGTGGGGCAGGAAGCCATGTGCTCGCCATGCAGGCACTGGTTGGAGTAGTCTGGAGAAGATGAGATGGGATTCCAAAGCAGACAAGACTCACAGGCTCAGTGTCAGGTTGCCTTTACAGGCACAGAGGTGGCTGCAGGGGGCTGCTCATCCAGATGGTGTGGAGAGGATTAGCAGCAGAACTGGGAGACAGGCCTGCTCCCATGGGGCCATAGGGTTTGGGGGAAAACTTATTTTCAAACTCTCTTATTTCGTCTGCTACACCTATCAGATTTGAGATCTGTTTTTTTAAAGAGTTACCTTGCTCTGGTTAATTACCTGTGATCTGAAGAAATGCATCCAAGGACACCAAGGTCATACCTTGGTATGGTGGCATCTGGGAAAGCAGCAGTAGTTCCTACTCAAAGATCCTGTTGATATTGTGGTCCTTTACACAGAAAGGTTTGTATTCAGATTTCCAGATAACTACCTAGGCACAAAAACATGGTCACTTCTTTTCCTCTTTTTGATCTTTGACTTTTTAAATTGTTCTCAGAGGTACGAACCCAACCATTCAAACTGCACCTCAGAAGGAACATACTTCAGAACAAACTGAAGTACACTGCTTAAAGGTTTTCAAAATGGAAAACAAAAAAATATTTGCTAGTAAAGTTTTGAATCAATAGTGGATTAAGGTCTCCCCACTGTATGACCTTGGAAAGGGGGATTAAGAAGTACAAAGAAATTATGTAAAAACAGTTACCTCCTACAAAATCAACATGAAATGAAAGAATCAACATGAAATGAAAGAATCAACATGAAATGAAATAATCAACAAAACCTAGAGAAAAAAT
>JAOXJM010000012.1:99447779-99459927 GCA_026413425.1 Tringa solitaria | reverse complement strand
TGGATGGTTGGACTCAATGATCCCAAGGGTCTCTTCCAACCTAAATGATTCTGTGGTTCTGTGAGAAGACAGGGCATACTTTCACCTACAATCCTGTATTAGCATATCATGAAACAAGAAATGGAAGATATTGCCAGTACAAAATCTCCAGTTTTGAATGGATGAATATGTCACCAGCAGTAAAAGCTCACAGATCTCTTCTCACTCTAACACACACCTATGATTTAACCACAAATTTTTAGACTGGGTATAACATATTTTATCTGTAGCTAAAAACTTTAATTATTAATAAGCTTTCTCTGTAAAAATCTGCAAAAAATGCCACTGAAAACTATGACTTTTGTTTTAACAAAAAACATGTTTTAAAAAATATGTACAACACCTGCAAGTATTTAATTCATAAATCATTTAACATACATTTTGAAATGCTCACCTTCCAAAGCACATTTCTGGGCACTTTTACTGACAGCTAACAGAGACAGCAATGCATTTATAGCAACTTCTTTCAGCACATCCTTTGAAGATTTTGTTTCACAGGCCTACAAGTAATGCAATTTCATTATCAAAATGAAAAAGTGATTAAGAACAGTATTCAGATCTATAAATATGTTTTCATAGTCTATATTTTCATAGCTGTTTGTAGTCTGTTTGTGTATGTTCATCACTATATTCCTATACAGAGTTCTCCCTCTCCATATTGCTGTTAATAGTATATCTGCATAGAACCGTTTCATTATTTTTTCTAATTAAAATTTTAAAAACTTTTTTTTTTTTGCTCCTAAGCCCACTCCTCTTACTCTTTTCATAAAATTCTACCTTCCTAAAGCCTAAATTCCCAGCCCTGGCGTTCCAGATCTTTCCTAATATTCAGGCTTACTATTGCAGACAATTCACTGACATGTCTTAAGTGCAATCCCACTTTCCTTAGACACAATGATGAAGAGGAGATATTAAATATCAGTGAAATTCTTTAGAATAAAAATATAATTGTCATACGGATGGTTTTCTTTAGCTACTCTTCTAACAGGAGAAAAATGGTAGTTTGGCCTATTTTTGTGAGGCCTTTGTGAGCATCATCATATTTCTAATAACATAAATATAATCTCTGTGCTTTCAAAGGCATATTTATTTGGAGTCATATAACAAGATAGCTGAAAGATGAGGAGCTGTCTGTGCTTTATATATTATCCACTAGAGAATTCTGTCCACCTAGCAATTTTCCCTAAAATATCATTCCAATACTGACATCCAATATAAAGGAAAGAGGTATGCACTGCAAACAGAATAATATAGTAAAATAAGAACTGTTGCTGGATCACAGTAGAAAGTAAAACATATTTTAGCATTAGCCAGAGATACAGCATCTTAAGAAAAGCTTAATACTTCATACAGAAATCTAATCACCACCTAGCCATAGGACCTCACAGATTATACACCTCTACATACATCACATATATCACCTTTTATTAGCTTTAGTCCTCCAGCTAGTAATTGCCCTAATGAATTTTTCAAATTTTAATACGCAATAAAATATCAATGTATGCTCTACTGTTATCATTTACTGAAGTGTTCAGTGTAACCAGGACTGAAAATGTCAAGGGATGAAGACTAGTAAATTAATAGCTTGAAAAAAAAAAACCCCAAACCTCATTGATAAGGACAACTGAACCAAGTTAAAGCACTAAAGCATGGACTAGGTTATGCATTTACAGCTAACAAAAAAAAATTCAAATTTAGACTATAACTGGTTTTATTAGATAGATACCAAGTGAAATCTCAAAGCTATCAGCAACACAAGAATGTTCTAAGTAAATTAATTATTTTTCTGTACTGGTGATTTCTTTTCAAATTAAATAATTTAGATGTGTGAGTAATTAAAAATACAAAAAGCTGAAAGTTTAAACTTGATGCTAATTAAACTACGCCAGAAAAAAACCAAAATGCTGAGTTCCTTCAATCCTGCATAACTTAAAATGTACGTATCAATTTATCCACTCAAAGGCTTTTGCCCTATTAAAAACAGCTAGCAACTTCTAAAAAGGACTGCAGTTTATAATAAAAAGAAATTTATATCAATCATAGGGAATACTTAAATAATTAATTATCAATTGATGATTAACTAGTAGCTGAATGGAAAAAAGCAACTCTATGTAAATTTATAACGCCTTCTGCCAGCAGATTCTATAGCTTTAAACTACTAGAATTAAAGTATTAAAATAAGAATGGATATTTATAATTCTTTTTGAAATTATGAAGTGTAATAAATTTAAGATATCCCATAAAACTACAGCAGATCTAGGTATCTGCACCTACTGTAAGTTAGTTGAAGGTGAGATCACAGCCTTTCTAAAACACTATAAATTTTATATCTATAGAAAAAAGGTAGGGCCTAAATTTGAGACTTTTTATATATGGATTATGGTTTCCTTATTACTTTTACTTCTGATCTTGAAAACATATCTACAGGGGTTAAAGTTTACATCCACAAAAGCACTAAAACTTTTCAAAGTCAGCACATGTGTTTACCAGATTGGTTGGATGCAATAATGCATACTAATTTAGGACCTGGTCTGCTAATATTCACACCTGCAGACTGAGTCCCTAGTTAGCTTTTGCCATTGCGTATCACCTATTCTGTAGGTTTTATGTAATTAGGATGATTAATGGAGATGACAGATTGTTTGAAAATTCTCTCACAGTCTTTTCTATGTTAGTCAATTATTTGCTTGAGTGTGCCTCTGAAGAAAGATTATATTTAAATTTTTTGGATTGATTTTGTGTTGGTTTTGATTTTTATTTTTTTTTAATAGCTTACTTTACATCCTATGGGCTCCTCTTTCAACTGCCTCTTAATGACCACCAAGGCGGGGCGGGGGGGCAGGGATTAAATAAATAAGTGTACAATTAAAGCTGTTTCTTTCCTCATTCTGTTATCCTTTCTGGGGGATCACAGCAGCAATAGCCCTTTCACATATTAAAAAGCCCCAGAAGGCACAGGTTATCTTTGAGATCCTTTATGAACAAAATGTAACGTCCATCTATAGTTCTGAACAGCTAAAGAGCAAGTTGACAGCTGGTGTGTCTTATGATACTCAAACTATGTCATAGTGTCTCATGTACTTATATTGCCCTGGCTAGAGTTAATTCCTCATTGCATAGACTTTTTCTGCTATCGCTGTAACAATCATCACTTTTTGCTGGCAAAGGCTAGTAATCAGCTATGTATACTTGTACAAAAATAGAGGAATGTGACTTACAACACAACACATCTTTGTCTGACATACTTTCATGCAATTGCATTTTTTGTGCCAGAGCCAAGGAGTTCAGTTTTAGGCACATACATAAGCATTAAATACAAAAACCTAAGAGGATATTATTAAAATTCCATAATTTGCTCAAAGTGCCCTTGTTTTGCTGTCAGAGTCTGAAAATCATGTCCTCATAGGAAACCATTAATATATGCTCCTTAAGTGCAACAACACTGATCTTAAACTATCAGGGAATAAACTAGAAGGCTTAAGGATTCATTTTGGTTCACAATTTTTATGAAGGCAGCTGTTAAGAACAACAATGCTGTTATTTACAACAGGGATAACTACATTTCAAACCTTAAAAATCTCACTACATGTTTGGAAAAACAGAAAAGAAAAATAAAAGCATATCAGTATTTGGCCAAATATATTCTATGTATCATCTTTTTACACGCTGTTTCACCATAATTGCCTCGCAAGGCATTTCCTAGAAGTTGCTTCTTTGCAATTGTTCCAGCTTATTACATGAATTTCAAAATTTAGTGTAATAGATGTCTCAAATTAAAGATGTCTTGGTTCATAGCTGGAAACAATTGATTTTTCATTGGCTAACTACATTCCTTTTTAACAAAATACAAAAATGCAAAAATATATCCTGAAATTACATTGTGAAATTTTAAATACCTGAATAATTAATGCAGTAAGTTGAGTTACTGACACCTGGCATCCTTCAACGCAATCCAGAAGAAAGCTAATAGTTGGATTCTCACATATACTCTGTTTATCTTGGAGCTGTCGTCTTCCTTCCTCATTCAAAAGGACAGAGAGGAACTGTAAACTAGCCATGTATAAAGCAGGATATGTGGCTGACAGATGAATACAATCACAAATGGTATCTGAAAGGTTAAATAGAAAAATAAAAATTTTTATATTTAGTTCTGAATAAAGCTTAAGTGCTTCAGAACTCAGAAAGATGTATCAAAGAAAGTGTGTGAGGCAAGAAGTTATACCTGTGCATTGCACAAGGAATTCCACAAATGCTGTGCATCTGATAAGTATTTAAAAATCTAAGGAAGAAAAATTTGATTTTTATATGTTTGAATGAACTAATTGGTCTGCATTAATTTGACTATAAAACAAAAAAGTAATTTCCATTTACTAAATCACTTGTTTGTTCAACAATTTTATGAACTCTCCTCACCTTATTCAACAGCTTACATTATAATACCAACAGTATCCATCAACTGCTTTAATGCAATTGGATTTGGATTCACCGGATCATTTAACATGCATCTGGCTGAAATCACGACCTTGAAAGGACCATGCTTATACTTCAGTACTGAAACATGTCAGAGAATATTGGTGACTTAGAGCCCTGACTAGGCAAGTAACTAAGGAAGGAATAATTAAAAAACAAACAAACAAAACCCCATATAATAATCTTGAATTCCTATAGGTCTTATCTCCCCTCATACTTTGCTTTCCTTTCATGTAAGATATAAAAAAAGCATATAAGGAAAACAACGCAGTGCTAATGTATTATTTCAGGCTCTACTCACAGGTGCCATATTTGGTTAAGGTTTATAACTAGAATCACTAGCCATATATGCAAACAAAACTTGTGAAATTTTCTGGCAGTTCAAAAGTTAGTCTGATGATATAAGCAAGAGTTGTAAAAATCCAATTATGGGAAGAAGTCAGTGAAGTTCTGGACAAATTTGGTTTTCGTTCTGGATATGTCATTGATAATTAGTTAATAGGATCTACACAGGAATGCCCCTTTTCTACTTGTTTGTTTATTTTACTCATTGCTTGGTTAAAATCCATCTAGGAATAATTATTACCAATAATTGCTGTGCAATGATTTGCAAGGGCTGCTGTCACAGCTGGAAAAGATATTTGGCCACTCTTCCACAATAATGTACTTAAGAAGTTGAAAAAGTCTATCCATGTTTCATGAAGTACAGACGTTAACTCAGTATCTGCAAAGATAATACAGAAAAAAAAAATCAAAGCAATTACACACATGCTCAAACCTGGCTAGCTAAGTCTGAAACAACTGTCAATTTAAATGAAGATGGTATGCAAATGAAGACCTGCCTCTATCTGGCTGTACTAGAAACAAAATACATTACCTAACCCATCTTTGGAGCGAATGGCAAGAATCGAGAAGGTATTTCCCAAGAGTGGTTTCAACAGTTCATCCTGGATTATAAGCTGAGAGTCCACCAATAAACATGATTTCAGAAGCTTGGATACAGATGACAAGTATTGAAGTTGCAATAACACCTGTTAAATATTTTTTAAAAGATATGAAATAAATCCACATATTTGCACTTTACACATTTTTTTAATTTTTATTTTAATTTAAATACTCTCATTACCTCAACCAATTCATAACATTTTGAATTACTATGCATCACTTAAAACAATAATAGGATATAAATTAAAAATTGTTCTCCTGATTTTTACTGTAGAAGAGGAAACACAATTCCTGGTCTGGAAACACATATGTGAAATCAATTTTCTAGAGACAAAGAATAAAGTTCCTTGCGAGAAAGTCATGACCCTCATTATATGTACAGCATCACATTCTCTGGAAGCTCACTAAGAAAAACTTAAAAATGGTCATTAACATTGACAAATACATGTGTATTTCCTGAAAAAAGCAGCTCAATTTTAATCTTTAGGAAAAAAAATATTCCTGAATTATTGATTTATTTATTCTCATAAGATTTCTACAGGAACATCGTCTTAATAACCTGGATATCTTTCTTCAACTTAAATCTGAATGCAGAAGCTTTAAAATGGTGCTATACCAGGAACATAGGATGTTCTATATGTTATATATACAGAGTTAAATTTGATATGAAAGCACTTCCATTGACAGTAACCCTATAGGGTTTCAATAAATCAAAATTAGTTGAGAGTTATATAAGTGTGGAGTGTGGAGGATTGGAGATAAAGCAAAGCAGCCAGGCTTGTGGAAAATAAATATTAAATATGTCAGTAACTGTATCTGGCTTGCACTTCACTACCATACAAAGAAATTCTATTATATTACCTCTGTAATTGCTAAACAAAATTTATATTTTCAAAACACAAATGTTCTCAGTTTCAGTTTGATGGTTCTAGGTATAGTTCTAACACAGAAATTAATTGTCCTGTGTTGGTTTATTTTCTCTTAAACCTTGTCAAAAGCACAGAGATTCACATGAATGTACCCTATAGCAGAGTGTCTGGACTATGTCAATGAACCTAGATTATGCAAACATAATCACTTTCCTAATTTAAAAAAAATTAGAAAGTAACAAATGCTTCTCTAACCTGAACTTTTACATGTTCTATATGACATGGACGACCCAATGGAGCTTTCAGTTCCAAGATACATCTCTCAACCAGATTAGCATTTACAAGACTGAAATAAAAAAGAGTAAATTGGTTAGAAATACATTTCAATAATTAAACATTCTATCAACATTCCATAGAAGAGAACATTTTAAATAAACAGAGTAAAAATAAATTCTGATGCACTTTCTTAAAATAGTGGGGTTTAGCAGTAAGTCTAGTGTAATGGTAACTATAGTAGCAGTAAGTTGTTTCAAAATAGTTGACTAATACAATTCCAACAGCTGCACTGGTAGAAATTGTTTGTTTATATTTGATTGCTTATTTTCTTTCCTGTAGAACAATAAACAGCTGTGTAATAGTATAAGCTGTATTCAAACAAGGTGGGTTTTTTTTTCATTAATTGCAGTTGAAAAGCAACTACAAAAGCTCTTGAAAACCTTAAAAAGAACTGAACTAATTTTCATGCTTCACCTCAGGACTTCCAAACAACTTCTACAGATGAAAGAATTTGTTACGATGCAAGTGGAAACATGAAATATAATCCAAAGACTATTTTGAAGAGGGTCCTTAAAAAAGAAACAAAACACTAGGGTCTATCATCCAGTACTTTCCCAAAGCTCACAAGCATTATTTACTCTCTTTTAGTGTGACAGCCCTTGGCTCATCCTCAAAGTATTGCATACAATTCAAAGAAGAAAAATCATAAAATGAACTGATCTGCAACTCTGAATACCTGACTATATAATGTACTGTTCTACTAAAAAAAAAAAAAAAATTAAAAGATTATCACTCCAAAAAGGACGACTAAATGGCCATCTAAACAAAACCCTAAAACATTACCAGAGAAACACAGTAGTCCTGTAAAAGACAGACACCACAAATGGAATCACCAATATAACTACTTTTTCTGTGGAAAAAAAAAAAAAAGAAATATTCCAAGTTTTTTTATTTTATTGACTGTATTTTAAAAAAAAAGGCATTTTTGAACCCTTCAGAAGCAAGAAGTGATCAATATATTTAACATTTTTGGTAAGAAACAATGATAGATCTCATTTCAAACTTATCATCTCTATTGATACACCTTGTTTGCAGGTCAGCAGTTATCGATCTCATACCGGCTGAGAGCTGTTAGCAAATGTACTTGTTGAAGAGCAATTCCAGTATCTTCTGGTGTGACAACCAGCAGATTCTGCAGAAGGCTGCAAACAGCTGACAAAAGGGCAGGTGTGACTACAGCACGCTGTTTAGACAGAGTAGCAGACATGGGAGAACCATGTTGACTTGGAGATTCTGTTGTGGTTGTATCACTTTGACCTAGAACATGTTTAATTAAAAAAAAAAAAGAGAAACGAAAAAATACAAAAGATTAGGGCAGTTGCATGAAACAAACAGTTGTTCCTTTTTCATAATATATCCAAGTTGCCTCTACATTTAAAACAGTATATAAAACAGTATTCTGGAATAAGAAAAAATAACCAAGAAATCAGATACAGGAAAAGTGTTATTTAAAATAGTTCTGAAAAAAAGTTTTCTTTCTACAAGGCATTAATAATCATTAAGGATAAAAGGTAAATTTGGAAAAAATCTAAACCTTCACTTCTCTGAACAGAAAAGTTTATATTCGTAGATATCTCTCTCTACATACATCTTTCTTTTTTTCTGTTCATTGTATGTATTTTTATCTCTCTACATATAAAGAGAAGCATATATACATCTGTGTGTGTGTGCATGCATGTACGTATATGACGGCTTTACCAAAATGGAATATTTTGAAAGTGTGACTGGTTGACAGGAATAGAACCCTAGTCTTGAGTTACATTTCAAGCCATATCAGCCATTTTCACGTGTTTCTCTCAAATGTATCTCACCTTATTTAATTTTAAAGGAAATATTTCATGTTTGTCTTCCAAAACAATCATTAGAAACATCAATGGTGCTTGTTCCAGCAATACACAAGGTTTATATGCATGCTTAAATACTGGAATATGTGCAGGATAACACATCATATTCATCATTATGCTCACAAAGTTTGACTTACCTTGTGCAATAAGCCGATCAACTACAGTTTCAGGAATAAAACCGGTTGAATTCGTTGGGACTGTTGCCTGAAGTTCAGTAGCACTCTCCAGTGATGGTGATACAGACTGAATCTAGAAAGCCATAAAAGAAAATGGTTGACTCCAGCTTTTATAGAGCAGACTTCTACTTTATTTTGCTTGAACAATGTTGGGGTAGGAGGGAAACAAACCACTAACCCACCAAAATCAACAAACCCACAAAACCAAAAACGATATAAAAATTACTGTTCAAAATTAATTTGATTAAATTTTGCTCACCATATATAAATATATAAAAATATAAACGTCCAACAATTGAAAGTATTGAAAGATGCGCAATATGAACAGCCTGAAACATTTAAGTTAAAAACTGATCAATGCCCAGCTTACTGGAAATTCCTCCTCTCCATCCTTCTTTTTCATCCATATAATTGACTCAATCTACATTTGGACTAAGATAGAAAGGCATTACTGAAGCATTTAAACTCAAATTTTTCATGGACTATTTGCTCTACTGAGAACATCAGCACTTGTCCATTTGTACCAGGACACGCTCAGATAAAAATGTAACAAGCACATTAGTCATCAACCAAAGTTGAAGTTTCAGAGTCTTTCCAACTCTGGGTACTTATCTTAACCTTAGTCCTGTGATCCTTACATGCGTTCATTTCACGGTGAAGATAGCAGATATTTACATGACAGTAGAAAATTTTACTGTCATACTACCATGCTCCTTCTACCAATTTTACATTATCTATCATATTATTAATTTTGCATGCTTTCAAAAGTTCATAATGCTCTTGCTACTGTGTTTAAATACACAAGCTTGAGATCAGAAGATCAGCATAATAACATGCTTTTGCGACACGACATGACGTGTGAGCTGTTTCAGCGTATGGGATAAGGGCACATTTTCACTTTTGTTTTTTGTTTTCTACCTGGACAATTCACATCAGATAAATTTTCTTCAAGAGTGTCACTATACTGTGTAAAGAATACAGAACATTAGGTTATCCAATGAAATCCTGAAACAGTCACAGCTTGAAGAAGGATGCTATTAGACTTCCTCACAGTAAGCTTTTTAAGGAATACTGAAATATTTCAAAGGTTTTCTTTTTCAGGTTTTATTAGAATATCAGTTGGAATTTTTTTTTACCTAAGGAAAAATAAAAAAGGGTGAAGGGAGGAAATCGCAGATTACTGTCTTCCTAGCTATTTTACCCTTGTAGTTAGGTCATCACTGTCCGGCTTGGCTTTGATTTACTCAGCAGCATTTTGAGCTACGGAAATTCTCTACTGAGTCTTTTCTCATCCCCTAGACGCCCCACCTCATAATCCCCATCACTTAGGCTTCTATCAGCGCATCTTCAATTGAGACCAGAGTCCCCGCATGAGCTAAAAGTTGCCGCTTCCATGTCTAACTCCCTTCTCTCCCCTGTTTTCATCTGGTCTCTCACTACTGTCCATCCTACGGTCTTGAATCTTACTCCTCAAGCATGCTCAGCTGTTCCTCAAAAAAGCTAGAAGGTTACTGTAACACAGAACACAAGCTACAGTAAGATTTGGGGTACGTCTCAAACTCAGGATTCACATATAGCTTGAGTCACAAACACTAGGACATGCGTGGCTAAATAATTTTCTTGTTAGCAAAATTTAGTACCAAATTGTACCAACCAATTGAAATTCAAATTCTGTTTAGATTATACAAATAAAACCCATATTTGCCAACTGAAATAAATTATTTAATGTTTCATGCTTGCTGATTTAAATAATTACTAAAATTCATTATTTATATTAGAGGAAATAATCCATCTCGACACATGGTAAATTCTGCATTTATTCAGCACTATTCTTCAGTTCCAAGAATTCTAAAAAATGACAAAACCCACCACTTATTTTCTTTAAAAGTACAAACCCAAAATGCAACTTCTAACAGTCCATATGGCTCTTCTGCAACAAGTAAAGCCCTAAAACAAATTATTACTACGCTGAGAGTAATCTTAAAGATATTATTATGAATTTATACAAGCTTTCACATATTAGTAAATAATATCTTCTACATTCCACAGTGATTCTTTCTCCATCTTCTAAAACTGTCTAAACATTTTAGGCAAAGAAATGAAACTATGGTCTTAGATATGTTTAAAAAAAAAAATCAATAAAAGCTTTGTCTGGTTAGAAAAATATCAGCTTCCTCTACCGATGGAACATTTATTGGTAATTGCTTCACAGTGGGAAATGGGTTAAAACCAGAAATTTTCTGCTATCTTAACAGAAAACATACAGTAACACAATGGAGTTGTTTCCACAATGCTCTACCTTCCAGGAAAGAAAAGATATTACTGCTTTTATAAATCACCTTTGATAAGGATGAACTGGGGGTCTGAGACATTACATCTAGTAAAGGATATTTACTACTGCCACTGTATTCTTTCTGGGAGCAATGAAGCATTCTGTTGCTTAACAGTGAAACAAGACACTTTGGGTTTAATTGAGGAAAAGAAAGGGGAGAGATGGCAACTGCAGATAAGAACTAACACAAAAGAATACAAAAATTGTCTGAGGAAGTACAGGAGAAATGCGAGGGTTTTGCTGCTTATCCACTAGATATGAATAAAAGGTCTTTTCTTAACCTCTAGTATAAAAATCCCTCTGGCATTGCTTTAATAGGCTTGCAGTGATTAATTCTATTCAGTTCTCTTTTCAAAGGTTTAAATCATTTAGCTGTATAGCACTCTGGTAACCATGGCTCCAGAAAATAAAGAACACATTTTTATAAAATAGCAAGAAGATTTCATAGAAAAGATGGCCATGACTTAAAGCTATCTGAGAAATGTCTGTACATCTTCAATCTGTGCCATTTTTAGCTCAAGTTTTTAAATAACTGCTCATTTTGCTAAGCTGTCCTGGTCACAAAACAGCCCTAGTGTATTTATGGAGTGTGAAATAAGTCGGTATCTCCATGTTGATTGGTGATCTCAATCATACATACTAAACACAAACATGGTGGCTAAAATAATAATAAGGATTTGTTCTCCGTAAGGATAACCTGAGTTAATGCTTAAACTATCAATTCTATAAAAGACAAGATTCTTAATCTTCCCAGAACTGGACTTTTGCAGTGTCCACATTCCAGTTTACAGAAAAACAAAGATAAATTTGTCAAGGATAACCACTGAGATCTTAAAGACACTAAATAGATATAAGTACTGCATATGAGTTAACAGAGTACAGACAATCCAGCTGTCTTTTACATGACCTTGAATCATTGATTTCATTCCCACATTGCCATTTTTTACTCTATAAAATAGGCAAAATAGTCAGTACCTCTGACAGACTGTTTTACATTTTGAAGTAAAAAAAGAATAACGTTGGTTATTAATGCACTTACTTTTTAATTTTCTCCATTTTATGTTCTGCAAATTAGGAGAAAAAGTTGTGGACGGGAAAAAAAGATGAAGCCAAAAGATAATTTAGATACTTTTTTCA
>JAOXJM010000012.1:99424767-99442027 GCA_026413425.1 Tringa solitaria | reverse complement strand
CTCGTTTAATTCTGCTTACAGATATCAACTAATGCAAAAGTTTTCTTTGGAAAAAGAGCACACGTATACTGAGATAAGAGCAAATATCTTGAAAAGGTCATCCCGTTCTAAAGTATACTGCCATTTTACTACATCTATCCAAGTCAATCTACTATGATAAAAGATTTATTTAGAAAACAAGACATAAAAAGAAAGAAATTCTGTTTGAAGAATGGTTTTCAGTGATTTCTTTTTAAATACTGACTTCAGGGAAAACTTTCTAAAGAACTGGATTTACACCTGAAAAGAAAGACTTCATAGTCTTCTTTCAAATAAACAGCTTGAGTTGACTGCCTTCGTTACAGTATTTCTCCAGTGTGTTCTATGGTAACAGGAGAAAACAAGAAGTTTTATTGAACTACAACATAACCTGTTTTAGAATGACCAATAAAATTAGAAGTGTTAATTGGCAAAAGAACCCAGACTGAGAAAAAAAATAATCAAATCAATTACATTCTGCAAGACAGTTTTAGCAGGCATCTTGCAGTACTTCAAAAAGAAACTAGTTAAAATTATGGAAAGAAAATTTGGCAGTGCTAATTAGAAACTCTTTGTCAGTCAGGAAAGAGCAGAGGTAGATGAACTGCAAGTAAGTAATTTGAAAAACACTATTTGTCCCCAAGAGGCTTGAGATCTCATCCAACCCCTCCATTTACACTGAATATAAGCTTATGTTCCAAGAAAACAAAACAAAACAAAAAAACAGATCAAGTAGAAGCAGTAAAACTATTTTGTGTTACAGGGTAAGTTATAACCAGAGTTTTGGGTGGCTACTGCTCACTTTTTTTGGTTTCTGAAATATATTAACAGACTATTTGCCTTTTATGTCAATTAATGGAGAATCAGATACGACAAACAGTTTGAAGAAGAATGTAGCATGTCGTGTAAACTGTTTATGATGAATTATAAAACTGTACTCGTACACTGTCAGCAATAGACTGTATCGACTATGATAAATGCATTATTTCAAAATTTTGTTAAATTTAGTCAAAATTTTACTGTGCAGAATTGTCTTTGACAGTTAAAAAAAGCTATGCCAGACCCTTTATTGTACAAGAAGGGCCCTGGAAGAGTTATTCATCAATTACATTCATAAAGTGTTCTGACTTCAGCAATCTTCATACAACACAGCATTTTGCAGTCTTAGAATACTTTACTCAGGTTGACTTTACTCATGACAAAAAATTTCCTAAGCAGATCAACTAGATAACAGCAACACTATAGTCATTGTCATGAAAATACTGACCTACAAACTCTATTAACAGCCTTTCCCTTTCTGGCCCTATTTGTCTAAGGGATAAAATGATAATGTTCTATGTTGGCTACAGTATGTTATTCCTACTATTCACCCAGATACTCTTAATACCTTTCCTTTGAACTTCTCACATTAAGGTCAACAGACAAACATCTTATTCAGGGAAAAGGAAAAAAGTCACTCTGAAATATAGAATTTGATCCTGGTGGCATCTTATAATTTTAATTGTTGTTTGTATTTTCAACAGTTTTAATTTACCACTTACCATAAACTGTTGTTTGATAATATCTTTCAGCATGAACTGCTCATCACTTATTAACTGATGAACGATTTCCATTAAATTGCACTTCTTAATAAGAATCACATTGACTCAAAGCTTCTATTAATTGCCCTGGAATTCATCCAGAATTCTGCAACTGGATTCAACTTTTGTCACCTCACCACAGTTGTTGAAATGTTTAAAAAAAAAAAGAATAAAAAGCAACTTTAAATAGAATTTATATTGAGAGTTACAATGGCTGCCCCTTGTAAAACCTCTGCTGCTATAAGTAGAAATTCTTTACATTCAGATTGATAAAATATAAGTAATAAGAAATAAGACTGAAATAAGGGCTAGATTGTTAAGATTACTTGAACTTCTTCCTTTATGTTCAGATTTAAAGAAAAGATAAGATATACTGTAAAATGCAGCTCTACAAGAAAGAGCGTAAGTGATTGTTGGGTGCTGAATCATCAATAACATCCTAGTAAAATAAGAGGGATATCTTTCAGCACTAACTTGATCTTTTGCAGAAAGAAATTGATAAATAGGATATAGTTACATCTGTGGATTTCTTCAAAAAAGAACATACGCAGTTCTCATACAGGTGCAATCTCACATACTGGAAGGAGCAAGATGGATAAAAAGAACAATTATCAAGACCACAAAATTTTGAAAAATGGGGAACTAAGGATCAAAGATCTTTAAGTACAATGAGCCAGATTTGCTGAAAGTAACATGAGATGAATGACTCAAGATCAGAACTGGAAAATCTGCAGGGGATCTTACCAGTTTGCATAAATACCTGACGAGAGAAAGTAAAGGGAGAGACATGCTTTTCATTGCTATCCAGTGACAGGACAAAAGGCAACGAGCAAAAGATTTAAGTACATGAAACTGTACTTAAACTTAGAAATTTTTTTCCTTGTGAAGGTAGTGAAACATTGGAACAAATTGCCCAGAGAGGTTGTGGAGTTGCCACCCTTGGAGGGGTTATGCTTTTAAGAGCATTTCAGTTGACTTAAGCAACAAACTACTTCATCTTTCTTTGGAAAGGGTTGTTTCTCATAACTTAGTTATTTCTTTCAAAACATTTTATAAACATCGTATTCTTAGATTTTCTCTTTCCTTATACCCCTCAAATCATGTTGCATTCCAAGTGTGGGTAAAATAAATGACCACTTTCTATCCTAAAGTGTTAATGATGCTATATAAGTAAGCAAGTTTCCTATGAGCCCAAAGATGCTACATTCATGAAAAACAACAAACATACAAACTAACTTTAGTTCTTTACTTGAGCTTGCTGGAAGTTTGAAAGAAGTTTGTCATATATTTCTCTTTTCAAAATGTCACTTTAGAGAAATAATTTTTAAAGTTTATATATTATAGGTATTCTAACAAAAGCTTTTATATCAAATAACATCTCTCTATGACAGTATGACCTTTCTCATTAAATGTAATAGTCACTCACTTGCCAAATACAATCTTTCACATCTTCTGTAGGAATTGGAATCACAAGGAGATTTTGCAGAATAAAAGCAGCCTGAAAGGAATGAAAGCATCAATATTGCCATCTAGCCATCAGAGTTCAAAAAAAAACCTACATCAGATTAAACAGCACATTCTACACATTACTCCATTGCTTTAGATATATGTTGAAAACCAAAACAAAATCATGCTCCTGTTGGAAAAAAAATAAAATTAGATAGACATAACCTACAACCCCTCAGACTTCACCTATGAGAGATGTCATCAGGGCATGGCAAAAGAAAAGGCTGGTAAGAAAAAAAAAAAAAGACAATGAAGCCATGGAATAGAAATCACTAGGAAACAAATATTTTTTTTTTTATAAAATACTTTCATCATTGTTCCAGTACAGTCAATCCTGTTGAATAAGCATTACATAGCAAGAAGTATTTGAAAAAAATCCTTGAACAGGAAAACCTAGGAACAGTTTATGACTCTTCACTCTATTGTCCTCTTTTTTTTTTCTTTTTTTTTTTTTTTCCAGTCATTAAAAACTAATTGGGGCAATGTGGAGACACGTATGTCCCAAACAGTTTCCTTCTCAACACATGGTATGTGTATTTTTCTAATTTATATTACATGTTTCACATGTATATGTGGGTGGACTGGAATGGCTTTTTAATACTTTTTCTCAGTATTTGACTCTTAGGAGACTACTAAAATTATTTGGAAATTAAATAAAACAATGAAGGACACATTCTCAAAAGCACTTTGCACAAATAAATTCAAAATATTACTTCGGAATATGTAATTAGTTGAGCAACAGAGCTGGGAAGAAACTAACCCACTATTTGTCACTGTTGTTCTTTCTTACTCATTGGAAAACAAGAAAACCTTACAACTGGAGTTAATAGAAAGCTGCAAAAAAATGTGTACACAGCTTAAATATATTATTATGAAGTTCTATATGTTATTCTACCAGAGCACACACTTCCAGTTTAGTGCCTTGGCACATTAGATTATCTCATGTCTGCAATGAAGAGATATTTACTACAGATCAGGTGATGGGTTTATGAACACCAAAGCATTCATAAATTGAGCAAAACCACCACTAAAAATTGGGCTAAGTTTCTATACTTTAGCAACTTATTTGTCTCCTGAGTAAGCCTTAGGAGACTTTACTAGCTCACTTATATTTTCAGATCTTTTCTGCTTTTATACTAGTCATCTGTATTTGTTGCCCCTTGAGTAATTCTAAATAAGAAGCTGAACGTTTATTTTAATTCGGTAGCATTTAATTTTCAAAGCAGTAGACGTTGTGCAGCATCAGAGAACAGATATACAGAATACAAATTTTGAAAAAATTAATCTTTTCTCCTTAATGAAAATTGAAACAATACAAAACAGCAGAAGGACACAAGAAACATACCTCCCTGCGTACCATGCTACATTCAGATTGGTCCAGAAGGATGTTTATCACTGTTCCCCACAGTCCTCCTGAAATGTTCTGGCAACTTTCTGCTAAAGCAATACATCCCATTTCAAGAGACGTAAGAGCTGATCCTATTCCAAGTGCTGTAAATCTGACCTAGTACATACAAGCACAACACAAAGTGATATTCCTTACAGTAATTAGCAACACATTTTTTTAATTATTAAGTTGTATCAACTGAATCTGGAGTTTAAGGGAATTCACTTAAAAAGCAACCTCTTTTCCTATATTTCTCCGGCCCTATACTCATAATCACAACTATGTGTCTGTAAAAATTACAGAATTAATGAAATAGACTCCTTTGAATACTTAAAAATACTAAGATAATCTTCAACAGTCTTCACATCTTACCACTTAAAGTAGTTCCCTTTTGCAAACTCATATAATTTAACAGATTTGCATCAAATACATTTACTCTAAATTTGTAGTTCATGTAAATGTTTCTACTTTGCAGCTAAATAAGAGCAATGGCAATGAAAATTGCCTATGAATAATGATCATGAGTGACTAATGAAAGCACAGAAGGCAGAAGATGTAGGTAAGGATTTCTCAGAGATGTTTACATGGAAACATTCTCCCTAACTTTACTGTTATTTAGGATATAGTCAGTAACATTTTCAATAATGCAAAACAGTAGTTTCAATATTAAGTAAATTAATGAAACAAAAATTTTGCAAATACTTCAAGGTCAAAATAAGTTATCAACTAAAAATTGCATTAACTAACCTCAGGGTCTCTGTCTACCCATAAAGGAACCAGCCATGCCAGCCCCAGATGAGAAGCAACTTGTTCTTCACTGGTATCATAAGGCAAAGACCAGAGAGATATCCAGTCCTGATTAAAAAATAGAAGATAAATTAATACATTATTTTACAACTCTTTCAATGCCATTCCATTCTACCAAGAGTCTGAGCTACCAATTACATGCTAGAGAACTTTAAATGCACAGAATGCTGATATTCCAAGAAAAAGATGTAGATTCTGTCTCTAAACACATCTTTAATCTGCTGACTTCACCTACTGAACAAAATAAAGTTTGTATTGTCTTCTTCAAAGAATTAGGACAGCTGTGCTAAAGAAAGATTAAATATTTTACTTTAAATACTGGGATAATAATTTCCATTAAAAATTTACTTGTTCATAATTAATTCTTTTTCTTCATGCACCTGCCATGTGATTAAATAAAGTTGTGCAGAGCTGTAAATTCCATGAAATCCCAGTTGACTTTGCAAATTAATTTCTTTAGTTCAGGTTTAAAAAAAACCAAACATACCTACAAAGTGCTCTGTTTAACCATGCAAGAAAAATGCATTAAGTCCATAATGAATCATGATACCTAAAATTTTATGTTTTATCTTCTGACCATCTCAGTCCTGTAAATTTTCACACAATAGATGACTGATGGTTCATTTGGAGCAGAGCATTTTGCATGGATCTTTTCAATACACGCAATGTTATTTACAAAAAGCACAGTATTTTACAATCTTTGAATTTGGGGAGGGAGGGCATTAACATACAAAGTGAAATACAAAACACAGGTCAGAAAAGCAAGACCAATGAAATGATACCATAGCAAATAAACAAAACTTTGCAGCAATTCTAGCATGCCTCAAGTATATGCTCTATTTCTCATGTACTCCTACATGAGAGTAAGAGCTCTCATGTAGTACTCCTACTCTGTAAGTACCTTCTGTCCTTCAGTATGAGCTAAAGGTTCTTGTATCTGACTTAACCAGGTGATTCTTCTAATAATGTAGAATGATAGTGGTTCATAATACTGCTAATGAGCTAAAAATAACTTGCTTTAACCAGTTTTAAATTCAAGTAATTAGATTGAGCATTTTAAGTTAGTATTAATTATACTAATTATCAGTTATCTAGTGTACCTCTTGTAGAACACTACTTGCACAGAGGAAGAAGACTAATTTTGTATTTCTCTTTCCATAAGATTCAACACTAAATCACAGGATAGTAAAGAACAGCCAAGATTTAAAATTTCTTTGAGATTATAAATTATTAGTACAGTCTAGACAGTAACGCTGTTGTATTCACAGATTATGATTTATAGCCACAAAAAAATGCCACCGATCATTATGCTATTATACATATTATTCTGCGAGACTGATATGAAAAAAAAAACCAAACCCGCTCCTTCATCCTTGCATTTATGAGCTTATTCTTTGGAGGCTACAGTCTTTCTGCAGTGCATTTAATACTCTGCCCCCCTACAATTTTAATAAACTTTATCAACACTTTATATCTTGAAGAAGGACTACAGACATGAAGAAACAGACATCTGGAATTTGGAGAAGCAGGTATGCTGCTATTTCTAGTTACATATGTACTTGATCATATAGAAAAATATTCACTTGTGGCTATCACAGATATTAACAAGAACGGATATTAATTCTCCAAAATGATTAAACTAAATTGTTGAATTTGTTTTAACTACTTCAGGATGAAGGCCATTTTTTTCTAAACTCTCAAAAATTTAGCTCTCAAAATACACACATGGACACGAAGGACAGCTGTAAATTTTGCTAAGTAATGACAGCTCCTTTTATGAGTGAGATAGTAATTCTTTCATGTATACATATATACATGCACGTGAAAGAATACACTAATGTACGTGTAACACATGTTAAAGGGCCTGTTACCTATACAGGTGTGAAAAAATACCGTTATAAATCCTTAAATTTATTCATCCTACATAAAATCCTGATTTCTCATATTTTATAAAAAGAAAATGATACCTTATTGTGATAGAAGGTCTTTCTAAAACCACAGAATTAGGTGCAGAATGATTTCAGTAAGGTTAGAATCTTTAGCTTTCTTGTATACTATACTCTATTCTATTCATTTATCTAATGTTATACACCAAATTAGATTACCTGATTTTTTTTTTCATTTTCACTATCTGCTGCAATATAAGACATCTTCCCCCACAGCATAAGAAAATTCATCATTGAACTTTAACATTAAAATATATCTGTGCATAGCCCTCAACAAATGACAAGATAAGGACAATTGTAATGCACTCACTGGATCCTTGGCTTGGGCCATCATTTCATGAGATAAATGAAGCAAGCAAAGAACTGTACTTTTTGTAACACCTTTTCCCATGAATGACATAGCATTTCCTCCCCATTCAACGTAAAACGATGAGATGACCTAGGGACGGAGATACAAGTTCATGGTAGCTTTAGTGTAAGCAGTATATAGGTAGAGTACAAACTGTCCTACAAGTTACTAAATCATAATTTAAACCCATGAAAATATGGCAGATTTTTAGCTGAATTTTAAGAATTTATTTATTTATGAGTCATTCGGTCATGTGACACCTCTGAAGTTCAATGTTTTTTTGTCTGCCTCTTCAAATGAAGAATGCAGTGGAGCTTAAAGACTGTTTTCCATCAGAAATATGGTTATCATCTGTATACAAAGTGTCCTAATACTTATCTGGTTGCTATTCTTATCATTAAGAATCAGAAATTAATTAAAATTACTTTAAGACTTTTTCAAGCCTCTTCCAATGTAACAAATAGATTTTAGTATTTGAAACTAAAAAGAAAACTTCTAAATGTACCTACGTTACTGAATACTTATGAAACAATCAGAAAGCCAGATCTACGCTTTTCTTGCAATTTTAAGAGGACTAGAATTTTCAAAAGATGTAATTTTAGGAGCAAAAACTAATTACCTATCACATCCATGGACCTCGCAAACAAATTAGAACACTCAGAACAAGAATGAAGTTTTGGCTTCAGCAACTTGAATTACCTCTTTTCTGCTTTCTTGGTATTAGTAACATGTCTAAAGAGTTCCTGTTCCCCCAGATCCCCTTTCACACAGGTATTTTGCCTGTGGGAGAAGATCTTGGATTTTTCCTCTTAGCTTTTTTTAAAAAAGGAAAAAAAAGCACACCAAACCCCCATATATCTATTTTTCATCTTGCTTAAACTATAGCCACTTTATAATACCTCTTAAACAGGAGATGAAGGCGCACACACTACAACCTATCATATTAAGTACAGATACACATCGCTCAATCTAGACTCCATGTTTTCCCTATTTACTTAGCAGAAAAAAGCACCTTTTCCACACCTATTCCTAGTGATGATATTCACTAAATGTGCATCCTAAAAATTATAGTGTCATTAGTTACACAGTTCTTTACAAGCATTCAAACCAAAAGCTAAGTGATAACATAAGCTACTTACCTCAAGAAGACCTGTTAAATATTTCTTACAAATTGTGACAGGTTCAACTGCAGCAGAGTAGGTACTCCAGTCTGGGAGAGCAGTAACATGAACCATTCCTCGTAATGTTCTCTCCAGTGAAGGAAGTCCATAAAAATGTGGTGCATCTGTTAGCCTTAAGCATTGTAGAAGCTTCAAAGCCAGCTCGGTTCTGAAAGAGCCAGCAAGTTCCAAGCCCTCTCTGGTTTAATTTAAAAAAAAAAAAAAAAAAATCAACTCCCAACATGAAGCTATTATAATGAATCATTTTACAAGAGGCCAATGCCTCATTCCTCTTACCATTAGTCTATGAGTCTCAGCATCTCAATTAGTTACTGTTGCCTTATGCACAGAATAACATGGAATTAAATTTGACGTTTCTAGTTTCACCCAGGTTCTGAAAGCATGGTATTGCATCTGATTATAATAGGGCTGCTTAACCAAAATGGGACAAATAACTCTAATTATTAAGAAGCATGTTGAATAAAGAGAGAGATTGAAGATGATGGATAACTTATCAAGAAGAGTTGCAAAACTTACTACCTACACTTCTGTTTAGTCTGGTTCAAGAGACAAGTTTAAAAATATCTCCTGCAAAATATCATCAATCTAGAATTCAGGTAGATAGAAAATACAAGAGTGTGAGATATAACGAGCAGGAATTTCTCTAATCATCCCTTTTCCAACTGTCAACATTTTTACAAAATTAATAACTGTGTGGGAAGAACAAAGGTGGTAACATTTTGAAAGCATCTTTACAAACAGTTATGCTGTGGCACTTAAATAAACAAACGTTATCTTAAGCTGCAATTTTAGTATCTCTTAGAATACACTTGGACAGAGAGATTTAGTGTGGGAAGATGTTGCATTACAAACTTGAAGGAAAAAATCTAATAGAAATTGGTTTCTATGTTGGATAAAAAAAGGTTGGGACTTCTTGCTGGAAGTAGCTGTCCTAAATAATCACTAATGTGCTCTGATATACCATAGTAAGCAAAAAAAGAACTTCAATGCAAAACAACATTTGTTGATATTTCAAATATTTCAATGTTTAACTTTGCTATAAATAAATGCTACAGAGTTAACCAAGTTATCATTTGCTTGTGCAAATTTTCAGCAGTGAAAAAGAAATAACTTATCTTCTCCCTTCCATCAGTTTAATTATTATTTGCTGAAAAAGTGACACCTAGTACATACTTTTCCAAGTTTCCCAGTTCATTTCCTAATTTTATTGTGAAATGGCGTATATAATGTTGATCTTCACTTCAAGAGGACTATACTCCATTTTTACAGTTTAAAATGATTGAGTCATGATGCAATTCTATTCAAATTCTGACTGAGATACAGTAACATCAGGTATTATGATCCCCCACCAGAATTACACAGGCAGGCCCATTTACACTGTACCTGTCAGTCACTGACATGGAACAAAACAACAACATATTAAAAAGACGAATGAGTTCTTTATCCAGTTGCTGCCTGACAGCCGTCTGTATTTCATCTATTTCATCCCGCGCTTGGGATTCTGATCGCACCAGAAGGTCCAAAAGAGATTTTGGTTTCTAAAAGAAAAGAATAAAAATACAGTCACATAATGCATTGTTTAAATCCTATTTTAATACTTACACTAAAGCCATTTTTCTGTTGAGAGCTTGCAAATCACACACATTATAAATCACAAATTCCATTATTATTTTACTAAGAAGCATTTCTGTAAAAAGCACAGTAAAAAAATTCCTACAATTACCAATTATTTTGATCTACTAAACATCATAAAAGAATCTACTGTAAAGGCCTTTAAAATCTCCTGGCATTAAGCCATGATACAGTGTATTTTGAAGCATGAAAGAAGAATCAAAGTTATATACAGCAATAACCTGCAATAAAAAAATAGATCACAAAAAATTACAAGAAAATACTAGTAGAAATATTAGTTCAAGATGTATCTTGCATGTCACAGTTGCTTAAAAGACTTAAAATCATGTGATATAAAGATTTTATACTAACATATTGAATGGGCCATACTTACAACATTTTATATGATTCCCAGTTAGCTGCATAAAATCAAGTACCTGTATTCTATAAGCAATTGAAATGAAGTCTACTAGCATTTTTTTCCAAATGTTTCCATTTCTAAATGTTTAGATTGTATTTTAAAACACAAAAATGCAAGGGCATGCAGATCGTACTTAACATATGATATTCTTGTAAGACCATAAGTGATCTTGCATGTGGGCAGTACATCCTTGCTGTGTGAAGCACAGTACTTTGCAAACTTCTAAAACTGCAGACCTGACATTTATCTTTGGCATTTAACTATTGTCTTTATACAGTAAGACTGACTTATATTTTGACAAAGATAATAAAAGTTGTTTTCTACTAATGTTCTACTATGATGTTCGTTTCTTATTTGTTTTTATACTTTCCAATTTTACAAATCTTAAATATGAGAGAATGAATTCCCTCTAAAATTTGACAATCTCTCAAACAGAAAGCACAAGACTCTAGAAAAATTGAAAAGAAAAATAATACATTCTTTCAATATTATATATGCTTTTTAACGACAGCAACTGAACTGTACAGTCATATAATACCTTCCTCATGCTTATAAAAATATTTTACCTGGACATATTATAACCATTTTCAATCAAAATTGAAGTGACAGACACACTCAAAGCAAAAAAATTCTGTCCTACTTTCAATTCTTGTTCTTAATGTAAGACAGATAATGTTCAGTTGTATCTCTTTGCTAAATAGAAGATGCGCACACCTGGTATGGAACCTCATCCTTTTAGTTACATAGATAATACATATGTAGTTATGTAGCTAAGCATACATTATACAGCTGCATATGTATGCAAACACGTGTATGTATAGCTCCATAGTTAACCATATCATAGTCGTATACACATTTGTACATACATATAAATGTATATATTAGCTCTGCAAAAAGCTACGCATAGCTAACTACAGTTATATGACTTTATATAAGCATATTACCACAGTTAACTATACCAGAGCAAGGCACACATAGGTAGATGTTTGCTTTTGGTAAATATATTTGAATTTAGAGAAACAATTTGTATAAGAAGTAAAGGAGAGAGGGAAATTTACTCTTCTTCAAACTTCCCCAAGCAATAAAACGAAATAGGACTGACCACAAAGTAGAGGACATTAATAATGCAAGATCTGCTATTTCTTGCTTTTGTTTAAATAAGTTGTTTTCCCTGAGAAACTCAACAGAAACAAACCAGCCAACCAGTTCAGTTATATCATTTCTTACAGTCTACGGATAACTTGTTAGGTATATTCTTACATTTTTAAGCAATGATTTCAGGATCCACTTTAGATGGTCTGACTCCAAACTTGATCTCTGCTCTCTAAGCAATTTGTTTAAAAATCTTAAGACATCTACCAAAAGCTTCTCATCCTCCACAGAAGCTGGAAGCACTTGCAGAAACCTGCAATGTGAACAAAAATATTTACTGTCATATTTGTAGCATATTAAAAGAAAGTTTAAGATCTCAGCCTAATAGTCACCTGAAGGCTCCTGCAAATGTGGAATTATAGAGTACATATGTATATTACATATATTTAAATACTTTTAAATAAAATGTTTACTAGATTAAATTATACTTATATACTATTATACATTTATTGTTTATTATTACAATATAAAATTGTTAAGTCCATTAAAAACTGTATTTACTATTAGTAAACATGGAACTGCATATAGTAAACGGTAGAAAAATCTGAACAGGGCCACAGACATAAAAGAAAAAAAAAATTAATTAGCAATTAAATACTAGCAATTAATAATAATAGCAAAGCCTACCTATGCATTTTAAGTAAATATTATTTTAAATACAGGATTATTATTTGTTGCCGGTTTTGTGCATGTAAATTACAGAATTGCATAATCACTGAGGTTGGAAGGGACCTCTGGAAGTCACCTAGTCCAACCTCCCTGCTCACGCAGGGATGCCTCAAGCCAGTTGCTCAGGTCAGTGTCCAGGTGGCTTTTGAACATCAGTCTCTTGAAGCAACTGTTGCCGCTGCTTGGTCACCTTCACAATAAAGAAGTGTTTCCTGGTGTTCAGAGGGAACATCCTGTGTTTCAGTTTATGCCCATTGCCTCTGGTCCTGTCACTGGGAACCCATAGGAAGGGCCTGCCTCCATCTTCCTTATACTGTCTTTATACTGTCTCTCCAGGTATTTGTACACATTTATAAGATCTCCTCTCTAAGCTTTCTCTTCTCCATCTAGTCCCAGCTCTCTCAGCCTTTCCTCATAGGAAAGATGCTCCAGTCTTTCATCATTTTAGCAGTGCTTTGCTGGACTTTCTCCAATGTGTCCATATTCCTCTTGTAGTGGGGAGTCCAGAACTGGACACAGCACTCCAGGTGTGGCTTCTCTGGTACAGAGTGGACAATAAGGATCACCTGCCTCATCCTGCTGGCAGGACTTGTCCTAACACAGTGTTAGACTTCTTTGCTGCAAAGGCACATTGCTGGTTCATGTTCAGCTTGGTGACCGCCAGGATCCCCAGGTACAGCATATATTGGTGCCTAGGGTTATTTGTCCCCAGATGCAGGACTTCGCATTTCCCCTTGTTGAACTTCATGAGGTCAGCCCATTTCTTCAGCCTGTTGGGGTCCTTCTGGATAGCAGCACAACCTTCTGGTGTATCAGCCACTCTCCCAGTTTTGCAACAGAACCAAAATTGCTGAGGGTCCATTCTGCCCCATGATCCCAATTATTAATGAATACGTTGAACAGGATTAGACTGTGTTGATCCCTGGGGCATATTGCTAGTTACTGCCTTCCAACTGGACTTCATACAATTGATCACCACCCTCTAAGCCCAGCCATTCAGCCAGTTTACCATCCATTTCATTGTCTAGTCATACAGTGCTTGCCACATCAGCTTGTCTACAAGGATCTTAGGAGAGATGGTGTCAAAAAGCCTCCAGGAAGTCAAAGTACACAATATCCACTGCTCTACTCTCATCTACCAAGTCAGTCATTTCATTGTAGAAGTGTATCAGTAGGCTGGTCAAAAACAACATCCCCCTGGCAAAACCATACAGACTGCTTCTGATGACCTTCTGTCATTCATGTGCATGAAAACTGTTTCCAGGATTGGCTGCTCCATCCCCTTCCAAGGGATCGAGGTGAAGCTGACTGGCCTGTAGTTCCCTGGGTCTTCCTTCCTGTCTTTCCTGAAGATAGGCGCAATATTTGGTTTCCTCCCGTTCTCAGGCACATCTCCCAATCACCTTGATTAATCAAAGTTGAAATAAAATTACATCAGCCAGGATATATTTATGGGTGCATCCCATCATGGCCATTTATGCATGTCCAGTTTGCCTATGTATTCCCTGAACTTATCCTCGCTGTCTTCCTTGCTCCAGAGTTTTCCCTGGTCTCTGGGACCTGGAATTCCTAAATACTGGCTTGTCTTGCTTGTAAAGACTGAGGTGAAGAAGGCATGCAAGACCTCAGCCTTTTCCATGTCCTTTGTGCCTGGGACACTTGTCCCGTTCAGCAGCAAGCTCACTTTTTACTTAAGCCTTTCTTCTGTCATCTATGTACCTGTAGAAGCCCTTCTTGTTGGCTTTGACGTCCCTTTACTAGATTCAATTCCAGGTGGACTTTCAGCCTTCTTAACTGCACCTCTGCATGGTCAGGCAATATTTCTGTATTCTTCCCAAGTCACCTGTTCCTACTTCTACCCTCTGTAGACATTTTTTCTTCGAGTTTTGCCAGGAGCACCTTGTTCATTCATGCAGACCTCCTGGCATTTTTGCCTGACTTCTTGCTCAACGGCACAGACCAGTCTTAAGATTGCAGGCAGAGATCATTGAATACTAACCAGCTTTCCTGGGCCACTCTACCCTTCAGGGCCTGATCCTATCAGACACTAACAATGAAATCTTTGAAAAGGTCAAAGTTTGCTTTCTTGAAATCCATTGCTGTGATCTTATTTTTTGCCCTCCTCCCTCCTCTCAGGATCCTGAGCTCTACACCTCATGGTCACTACAGCCAAAGCTACCTTAGACCTTCACATCCCCAGGGCGTCCTCACTTGTTTGTGAGCATGAGGCCCAGTAGTGCACCTCCCCGTGTTGGCTCCTGTCACCTATACCAGGAAGTTGTCACTGATGCTCTCCAGGAACCTCCTGGATTGCTTATGCCCTGCCCTCCCTTCAACAGACAGAGGAAACAACTTATACACATCAGAATCAGAGGTGCATGTACAATCAATTCCATAAATTTGAAAATATGGAAACCAGGAAATTTACAATCTAAGCATCATAATCTTTAATGGATTTCTGTAGTCAATATGCTTACCTGTTTATCGCTTTTTGCCAAACAAAGCGCTTCAAAGTGGTTCCACAGGACCCAGAACTGCATCTCAATGCAAGTCTGTCATTCAGGACATAAAAACTAAGCCTAGTAAGAGCAGTCCTAACATCCCTGTGGGATACTGCCTGAACGATTGAATTAAGGCAATCCTGCAGCCCATAGTTTGTGTGAGTTATTTTGAGTATAAGAATGTCTTCTGAGGATAGTTTTAGTGAGTTTAAAAATCTGAAAAAGTATACAAGAAAAACAATTAACAGCAAATATATTTACAAGCTATTTCAGTGAGTGTTGACTCCTTCACTTCCCGGTTCAAATGAGAAGACAAAACATAAGTTTCCCTAAAAATTTATTTTTGTTAATTAATCCTTTCTCCTCCTTCCCTCTCCCCTGCCTCCTCCAAAAAACCAAAACCCAACAACAATAACAAGCAACACCATCCCATTTAAATCCTGAGCTCCTTAAGTTCTTTGGAAAAATGGCACCTCTCAAAAAGTTACTTGAAAGGTGCTATTGTTTGTAATAAGCTTTTCGTCCACCCTATTGGAAAAGTCAACCACTTGGATTACAAAATTTTCCTATTTTTTTTTAAGGGATTGCTTTGTTTTTGCATGAGGAACGTCAAATGAAAATGATTTATCAAATCAACAACTGCAAAGTTTCCAATGGCTCAGAACCACACTGTTTACTAATAAAACTTGTAGGACCCCTTAAAGGACACACAAGCAAAAACTGAAAAATTGTGAGATGGACATAGAAATGATCCTTAATAAAGAGCTAACAAAGGACATAAAGGGCATTTTTTCATTATCTACATAATTCTTAGAATTACCATTAAAAAGAATGATTATTTGAAATTTAAATCCCCAAGGAAAGAAAGTGAAGAGAAAAAGTCATGTAACTATAAAGGGGGAAAAAAAAGACAGGTCCCTAAAAAAAGCCACAACGACTATAAGAAAAACAGCCACAGAGCCCATTTAAAATTGTTTGAAATTAGTTTGGCTGTCAATACAAGTTGTATCAAGCTCTTGATTTCATGTATAAATGCAATTTAGGTGAAACATTAGCTGTGACAACATATCTACAGCCTCTTGGGATGTGATCCTTTACATTTAAAAAAGATAGCATTCTCAAACCAGTAAAAAAAAACTTGAACTGCTGTTTGAAGTTGAAAACCTATTTAAACTTGATGGAATGGGCTAACTTAACTGAAATACATTGGAATTTAAAATCAAGATAAAATGACTCACGTTTCTGCTTCCTTCTCATAATTTACCAGTTGCAATAAATTTTCAATCCCATGGTACCATGACAGATTCCAAGCCATTTTAATCATATCTGACATAGGTTTCATAGTCAAGCACTCAGAAGACAATGGCACCACAACAGTATTAGGGCTAACTACATGATGAGGAGTGATCATGACTGGGAGATGATACCTTTAAAAAAAAAAAATTTGAAAAGTGGGGTTTGTTTAGTTTTTTAAATTAAGTGCTCTATAACAGCAAGCTTTTAAATTTGCAAATAAAGTTTTTGAAACCCTTTTTCAGAGAACAAAGATTTGAAGAAAAAGCTCCATGTTTAAAAATGCAGACAACTGGATTTAATACCAGACGTTTCCCTTAATTGTCCTACCTCCGTACTTCAGGGAGGGCAGCAAATGGAAAGAACCAAAGTTAACTGTAAAAAAACAAAACACAACAACAACCCTCCAAAAACGCCTCCACCAAAAAATAAACCACCCACACATACCTTCTAACAACAGCAACAGGTAAACTAAAGACAGGTAGGCCAGTATCATTAATGGTTATGCCATCACCCCTGCAAGAGATTAAGTTATAGCTATTATTCCCTATTTTAAGCTTCCATTTTCTACCAATGCTACACTTATTATTTCTTTATTATTCAGATATTCCTGTATTTTCTCCTCTGGCTAGCTCTTTAGTAACTCACTGATGAATAATTTGTATTAATCAATGTTTCTTCACGATTATGCAATATTAAGATAGTTCTTAGAGCGCACATACAGAATACTTGTTGCAGACATGCTGCACATAAAAACAAAATTAAAGTTAACATACCACAGGAAATACTTGATTCCCTTTTTCTATTAAAGAAAATACAGGCATTATAATTCTTTTCAT
>JAOXJM010000012.1:99400013-99410715 GCA_026413425.1 Tringa solitaria | reverse complement strand
TGCCCAGGGAAGTGGTTGAGGCACCATCCCTGGAGGTGTTCAAAAGATGGGTTGAGGTGGTACTGGGGGACATGGTTTACTGATGCTTTTTATCAGAGTTAGGTTGATGGTTGGACTAGATGATCTTGAAGTCCCTTCCAACCTAGATGATTCTATGATTCTAAGAGACAAAGTTGCCTTCTATGATCATACATCAGCCAATGTAAATCAGATTAATTTCTCTGTCCAGTGGCTATTCTCCCAGCATTAAATCACTGAGGAAAATGTCATTTTTTGTCCCTTAAAATGTAAAATCAAAACCCAATCACTTTAAAGTAGTGATGTCATACCTTTTCTACAGGGAGAAGTATTTGTAGCAATCTAACAGTGAAGAGTGAAATACTAATAAATGCCATTCTGTGATGCACCAACATCATCTCAGGCTGCTCTGTACTTGTATTGGTTTTGTGATATAATATAGTTTCTCCAAGCAAATCCAAGACCAGAAGCAATTTATCTTTCTGAAAACAAAATCAGAAATACAATCATTAGAAATAATTGAGACGTTACTGTATCTTTACAGTGTTTATAAGGCACCCATTGCATCATTAATTATGCCAATTATACAAAATAATTTTAAACTGTGGAAATGGTACAAAATACACAGCAATTTTTTTGTCATCTAAACAGAACTGTGTATTAGTTCTAGATCTCACTCTACTTTCGCTTGCAGTTGTGAATACTTTGGTCAGTAATTACCCATTTACCAGTTACTCTCTCCCTCCCCCCTTTTTTTATTTTTTTCCCCTCTCAATTCCTTTTGAACTTCTGGAATTTTAACTATTTTGAAGTTCACTTTTAATATGGAGATATTAAGAGCTGGTTTGAACCTCCTAATAAAGCTTTACCTTAAAACTTACAAAAAAAAAATCATCAAAAAAACCCCAGCCCACAGTCCAAACTTTGAGAACATCAAATGTTTTTTATGCTTATTCATTCTCAAAGGAAACAGAGCACATTTCGCAGATTATGTTAAATCCAACTTGAGAATCACTATTGCCTGAATAAATCCATCCCACTGGCACTGGAGAAAACAAAATTAGTTTCTAAAATTTTGATCACCTGAAATAAAGGTAGAATAAAGGTTCCAGTTTTGGAATGCCAAATCATGATTAAGAAGAATAGCACATGTGAGATTTTGCTTATTAATTCCTGAAGCTGACAGTCACTATTAAGCAATTAAGCACTATTTATCTGAATCAACAGAGTTGAAGAAAACAAGAAGAAATTGACTAAATCAAATCAGTCTTTTAAAGTAATTATCAACACATATTATTACACAGCAAAATGAAAAGAACTCATTTTCCTCTTCAGGAGTTCAAAAAAAGTAAGTTTCTCTTGCCCTGCTACAGTTTGCAGAGTCAGGAAGAGCCTCTACTTCAAGACCATGGAGTCTCAAATCAGCAGTGGATTCAAAAAGTTTATTCCTCCCTTCGGCAGGGATGACTGTCTCAAAGTCATCTGATCAAATAAAGCTGAGGGGTTATGGCAATCTGTAGTAGCTTTTTGACATGGCAGAATCAAACTGCACTTAGGTACACATGAAAAAACTGGAAAACAGTAAAAACTTTACTTGGGAGGAAGGAAGCATAAACTCATGGCTAAAATACATAGTTACAAACTTAAGTATTTTTGAATGAGATTTCCAAAATACTTATTTTTCACAAATATATTCCAATGGAGAGTTTTAAAATTGGATAAACAAAGAAATGTAAAGCCATAAAGTTATGCAACAAATGCTTTCAAGTTTCCTAGAAAGACATGTGACCTCCTTCCTTTGGAGCTAGCACAAAATACAAAGAGGAGGCATGTTGTCTAAGCAATGAAGCCTAACAACTCTAAAACCAGCCTACTTCTGATAAAAGAAATTTTATTTGATGCAGTACTAGATAATATAAAGGTAAGTTTTATGGTTATTTCTGAAAATTGTCCATTCAGTTAATTTTATTTACTCAAACATTAAGAAAGATGAAAAGCTGTTTTTTTTATCTCCTGCGTTTTTTATCTCCTTTATCTCCTGCTTTGTCAAAATTAGCTTTACTGAATTGCACTGCACAGTCCAGCTATGAATCACAGATTGATGTAGACTGATAAATTTCAATGGGAGGTGAAAAGTATTTTACTAATAAATCTCAAAGTTTGGGTTTTTTTTGTTTTGTTTTGTTTTTAATCAATATAATTGCGTACAATTACCCATCTTATTTGCAGAGTTTTGCTCATGAGTAGCCTGGAAACTAACATTATCCTACTAACAACAATCAGTATGATGTATGTGTGATAATGCCCACAGTTTCTACTACAGTTTGACAGATTTATATGCAATAGAATATATTGATTTGGGTCATACAACAACTAGACAAAAGATTATATTAAGCTTCTTAGATTAAATGTTCTGCAAGGAATCTTCAGTACTGATTTGATGTTGATCAATGATAAAAGATTTTGACAGATCAGTACACAAAATTCAGCAAAAAAAGCTCTCATTCACTGCTAGGTCCAAAAATTATATAAATATTATAATTTGTAAAATAGAGAATAGGGAAGCCTAGAGTAATATTTTAATTAATAATTATTGCAATATCATTGTTTCATATTCAGCGGTATTTTCAAGAATTCTAACTTAAGTCATGTGCATTTAAGACTACATTTAACACAAATTTTTATACAAGTTTCAGTCTGCAACTTTGGTATGTCTGTTACACACATAAGCCATGCTGGCTTATGTTGAAGCTTTCAGTTGTCTTCAAAAGAAATTCACTAATTTGATATTTCATGTATATAACAACTCTCAACTGTGCTCAGATATGTATTTCCAGCAATTTAAATTGTTCAGTCAACAGCACCTTTATGCTTTGAATCACTTATGAGCCAAAAAGCTTTCTCCCAGCCAAGCAACAGAGTTAAGGAGAGCTGAAATCTGTGCAGGGATCAATAGGTTCTCTGTAGGAAATGGATACCATATCTCTTACCATTCCAGTCTCAGACCTAAACAATTATCTCCCTAATTTTAAACAGATAGCTTATAAGAAGTAAAGAAAGTGAAAGTTGTCATTTATATCAAATTAGTCTCCAACATTTGTAGTCTGCATTTTTTCCCCTCAGATCCCCTTCCCTACACATTTCTCTCAATGGCTGCTTAACAGCCTTTCACTACAAGACAAAATACAGTACTTATTTTCTTGAGGTGAAACTTCAAGTATCACCTGATAAAACAACTTACATTTAAAATAAAAAGTATGTGCCAGTGATAAAAAACTATTTAAGATTTTCAAAAGGGTAGCTCAGCAGAAGATTAGATACGTATATGAATGACTGCAGAAACTGATTATAAAAACCAACGGTTAAATACAGTTGATCAAAGCCTAAGGAATCTTACCAATTCCAACGCAAAAAGGCTATCATCTTCCCAAACATTTTCAGAAATAGCATCACCAATAAGGAACATGTCTTCAACTAGCAATTCAAGAACTTCCATCGTCACTCTCCTACTGCCTAGGAATACAAATGAGAGGATGAATTCAAATGCAAAATATTATATTATGATATTCAGAAAATATTGTTTTGAACAAGGGATTATTCCAAATCTGAAATTCTGATATTTTAATTTTACTATACACTTATATTGAAGTAATGCTAACTGCCCTCAACAACAAACAGCTTTGAATCACGGAAGACAACAACTAGCCAAAATCACAACAGAAGAGATTAAAGCTTGAATACTTGAAAAAAAGACTCTATTTCCTTAAATCCTATGGTATTACATAAATTTCATTAAAACTGTAAATCCGATCATTGGACTTCTTTGAAGTTCAACACAAAGTGACTTATTTCCACCACCCATACAGCTAGGTTACAGATCTTCCATATATGTTACTTGTTCCTGTTAATCTGCATTTTTGGTGTAGCAGGAGTGACTTGCTTCCTGGATTATTTCGTTTGAGATCTTCTTTTTGAAAGGTAAGGAGGCAAATATCCACTTTATCCACTTGTACTTTTCTCCATAACGATTTTCTTCTCTTTTTTTAAGGTTTTATACATTTTCATTGCTCCTTCTAACTCCATTCATCCCAAGGCGAATCTGGTCTGCCTGTTAGTGATTTTCATACAGTTTTACACTTGAACACAGGGCCAAAAAGAAACCTGGCCCAAGCTTAAATGTTTACAGATTACATTTACTGAAAATATAAACCTTCCCCTAATAACCCCAAATAACGAAACAATAGAGAAGCAGTCAAAGGTTAAAAGGTTTTGTGAAGAAGGTGGCAGAGTATCTGAAGCCAGACCAAATATTTTCATCCTCATGCAACAGAGGATGCCAAAAATTGTCTAGCATCCTAGGGAACTGCACACTGACGGTTTTCCCCAAATACTCGATTTAGTGCAACTGTTAGCTTAGTTACTTGTTGGTGGTATGTTTCTATTTAAAACCATGGATGGATTTCATACAACACTACTGAATTTCCAATCTATGTCTTAACAACTGTAAACATTTTTCTTCCTTTAAAACCTGTTTAAAGAAAAAAAGCAAGCTTTACTGCTTGTTATGACTGAACATTAATTTCTTTGTCTCTATTTTTGTCACTTTTGTAGATTTTATACACGTAGAAGCCTTGTTAATATACTTGACGACAAACATATATATGTATGTGTGTGTGACTATACATATAGTGAAAATGACCACCACTCATACAATTTGCAGCTCTGAGTGAGCATATGGCAGAGAACGGCAGAGTCTTTTTGAAATCTTGCTTTTTTCCATCTCATGGAAGTGATGTTTTCCATTTATTTTAGGCAACATGTTGCCAATTTGAAGAGTATATGCCTGAAAACTCAAAAAAGCACTTTTTCTCTCTTCACAATTATTTCACAAATTCTTAATCAAATTTCTGTGTTTAAAAGATTTGAAAGGTGACTTAATAAATTTCCGTTATAATTCAAGTATTAAAACCCGTTGGTTTTAATTTAAGTTATAGTTTCAGAAATATTTTTAAGTTAATAACTAAACATAACATCTGCAACAGCAATTTGCTGTAGCTGTCGTGATCTACAGCCATGGAAGTGTCCCTGCCCATGGCAGGGTGGGTGGAACTAGATCATCTTTAAGCTCTCTTCCAACCCAAACTATTCTATGATTCTAAGTTCATTCCACCATACCCTTACATGAATATATCAGGAGAAAGACTTATTTCCCAACATATATGGCAATTAGTATGGGCTAAGAATTCATTATTACTAAATGAACAATAAGACAGATATAATCAATGACTGTAAAAACTATCTTTTGCTGTTCAGATTTAAATAATTGTCTTTAAGATACTCAGTATTAACAATGCACTTCAGACCAGTATGGTAGCTTAGAACTGATCACCAAGAAAAAAAAAAAAAAACAAAACAAAACAAAAAACCCCACACAACTCACACAACTATTGAATTCTGAAATGACTTCACACACAAGGCAGGCTGGCACAAAGGAAGAAAAATTCCAACGAACACAAGGAAGAATTTGAGCTTAACTGAAATATACGTTACATTGTAAAATACAAGCAATCAAATTTTACAGTAAGCTTACTTTTTTCTTTACCCAGTAATATAAACAGTAAGAAGAAAAAGAAAATCTGCACTATGCTGTATAAACTGATAACAACTTTAGTAAAAGGGCCTGTTGATTTTACTGAAGCAAATAATTCAGAAAACATAAGCACATGAGAAACATTGTGTTACTGTCTGTCACTGTCTCACACTATCACAGTGTGCCTTCAGATCACAGGATTTCAGATCAATGGGAACAGAATAAAAATATTAGTTTGCTTACAATCTATGTCTCATTAAAGCAGAGTGGAAAAAGAAATATGATCTAATAGAGTTTAAAAAATGTAGAAAAAACTGAGGGCAAGAAAAACAAAGCTATGACAAGGTGCAAAGAAAGAATCCTGAAAGATGGAAAAATTCACTATATTTTAATTTTGCAGATTTGAAATGACATGTGCCAGAAATGGAAAAGATAGAAAATACATTTTCTGCAGTTTTACATTATAAATAAAAGAGAAGATGCCAGAAGTCATGAATGTGCTTGTGAAGAATTAATATTTAAATATCACTATTCTGAAAGGGGAAAACAAAACTTTTATTCATTTTAGTTTATTACCAAAAAAATGAGGATTGAATAATTTTCCTGTGCACACAGATTAATGCTCATGTTACTACGAAATACACAGGTAAGTTAGTATTTTGTGACAGAACAGAAGTCATAAAAAGTTATAAATAATCATGACAACAACAGTAAATGAAAGTTTCATACATATTTCATACAATTTTTATAAGTTAAAGCCTCTAGTAAGCTCAGGAAATGTTGACAGGTATAATAAAAGGAACATCTTTTAATATTCTAGTCATAGATACACACACATTTCCAGCTCTTATATTTGAAAACTTTGCCATGCTTACCAATACCTGTTTTGAATTACATTGTTTTACAAGAATGCTGTTTTACAACTAAAAAGTATTTACACAACCAAAGAGCAAAAAGACTGTCCTTCAAAAAGGCTTTGTACTTTCGAACCTTTATAAGTTAGAATATCATTAGCTGAAATGAGAATATCTTTACTTCTGTTTCTTAAAACATAATTTGTTACTTGATGCATAAGAATAAAACCAAACCTTTTCTCAAAATTTTTGTTTATTATTTCTTCAACGGGAGGAAAACTCTATGCTCAAAGAGATCAGAACATGGTTTAAGACTGGTTATTTTATCATTTTATTGAATGACATTTTATTCAGCTACACCACTTTTCCACTACAAACTCACTTTTTCCTACCATTACTTCCCAACACCAGTAAAAAATACTTGAAACCTCTGCAGCAATTCTGGAAACTAGCCAGAAGATTCGAACTTTATGACCTGAACAAACTCCTCAGAAAAGAACTGTTATAACCAGCTACAGTACATGAGTAATTATCTATACATAATACCAAGTTCTTAAAAGGTTTGTACTAAAGATGATAAGGACATGTTAATGAAATACTTAATTCAAAACTTCCTCACCTGTTCTTAGAAGAGGTATTGCATTTTCCAAGATGGAAACACAAAACTGAGGAAGACTAAGCTGCTTCATCTGTAATTCCAAAGTGTCCTCACTTTCAATATCTGGCAGGTCAATACGTCCTACGTCAAGTGGGGAATGCAGAGGGATTCTGGAGTTTGCATTTGCTTGAGTACTGTTTCCACTTAAAACAACAAACAAACAAACAAACAAAAAAAAAAAAAAAACAAAAAAGGAGACACAGTTAACCAATCATAGTTCTCCAAAGAGAAAACCCATATATGTATAAAAATAGCATCAAGTATTTTAATGTCCTCCTTCCTTCCTTCCATCCCAAGATTCTCTGCTATCCACCAGTGTTGCAGAAGGGGAAGCAGGGTGTTGTTTGGTTGGTTTTCAAATTTCAGAACCAGTAGCATCACAAGTGAATGCCTACTGTTTTGGCAGACATCTTCAAATGCACTTAGAAATGTGTACTGGAAGAAATTAACATGCAATGAATACAATATTACAAGAGAAAATAAGTTGCTTTGAAATGTTATTTTTTATTAACGAAGTCTATCAGTTGCTTGAAACAACCTATTACATTAAGACCATTCTGTCTGGCTAGCCACAAGAATCCTTAGAAGGAAAATGAAGGGTGCCCTATGTTTAAGCCTGTGAGACTTCTTTGTCCACTGTAAAACAGAAAATATCCCCTTGTCCAGGATGGCCTTAAGTGCAACCAAGTACATTTTATAAAATATACATATAGTTATTATATTTATATTTTTTTAAAAATTATAATCTCCAGATATAGTTCATAATTTTATAATATTCCAACTGCTTTCAAAATTAATTCATTCTATTGGCAGCATTAATACAATTCAGAATGAATGTTTTCTAATGTTTTCTCTAATCCTAAACAACATTTAGCAATGTTAAAACTTGAACAACTTTTATAGTTGTTTTTTGTTTGGTTGCTATTTTTATTATTAAACAAGTTGAAGAAACTGAATTGTGCCATTATATTATATTACATTATATTGTCTAAATAAACCTAAAAGATGTCTAAAGAATAGTAATTAAGAGTTTAAAAGCCAACCGATTTTAAGAGGTCAATAGAAGACTAGAAGCAAAATAGAAGAGTTCACCAGTGATTGATTGCACTTACCAGACAGTAAGGAAGGAGAGGTATCAATCATAAAAACAATTCAGAGGAGGAAAGGTTAAGTTTCCAGGTAGAATTTGAAACAGACAAACAGATAGGTTGAAGAGTCTCAAGATTTAAGAACAAGGAAAAAGAAGAGTTACATATAAAATGGCAATAAACAAATAATTTATATTACAATTATGTTGAAAAAGACAAGATTCACTAAAAGCAGCTCTTCCATATCAAAATCAGCAATGTCAGAGCAACACTACAGTCATTTCCCTCTATCATATAGTCTATTCAACATGATGTTTTTCTTTATGCTGTCTCTAAGCTACATTATATCTTTGTAAGAAATGGGATTCATGGCAGTGAGCAGCTCTACTGCAGCACACAGGATGCAAGAAGTTAAAAGTGTACAGTCATGAGTAGCTCATAATATGGCCTTATATTTTTAATAAATTACCACTCCCTACTTTGTAGATGTCTCATCATGGCCTTAACTAGTGCTTACTCTTATGCAGATTTCCCTACTACACTGATAGCCAGACCATTCCTATCTCTTGCACAGTAGACACCAGCTACTATTAAATAGTAAATGTTCAACTGAGGAAAATAGTCAGGTCCCAGAATGCATAAAGCTCTGAGTTTGTTTACATTGCCATATCAGTTGCAAAATAAAAAATAAATATATTAGACTTAAGATGAGTAAAAATAACCTCTTAATATAATTACTCTTAAGATGCATTTACAATTAACTATGTGATCTATTCTCATCTGTAATATCACAGTCTATTTGAATACCTAGGATTTACTCAATCATTAAGCTAATATACCATAGAGACTCAGAAGAACTACTAGCAAGCACACAGTAAAGATTTACACAGTTTCTCCGTCTCTGGAGACGTTCAAACCAACCTGTGCAACCTGCTCTAGGTAGACCTGCTTTCGCAGGGGGGGTTGGACTAGATGATCTCCAGAGGTCTCTTCCAACCCCACATCATTCTGTGATTCACAAGAACTTTAAAATTCCTACATACTAAAAGGCACTGGTTCTTGGATAGCAGCTTTAAGTCTGTTGTGTCAAGACGAGTAAAAAAGCCTCACACAAGTAACCAACTCAAAATTTTGAGTGTATATAGACAATTCATAATTTCATTTTGAAGTTTAATTTTAAGATGATATACAACTGAAATATGTTGTCAGATTTAGGAACAAAGTTTAAAGACTTTAATGGAAATATTCATACAGAATAGCATTTCTGACAATACTGTACACTGAAACCTATGGGATGGCCATTCAACTTATAAGAATTTATGGGGTCATCTGCAATAGTCTCAATAAATGCTTTTCTGCATCTTATAAATACATGCACAAGCAATAACAATTGGTACTAAGAGACTTCACTAAAAATATTGGTTGGGTACAAAATGTGGCATGTAAAAACAATCTTAGGTATTCTGAACACCACTTAATGAACTAAGTGTTTAATTCTTCAACACAGTTTGAATTTTTACAGTTTAACAAAACTCTCACATAATCCCACACACTGACAAGGAGCTGAAGATATAATCCTATATTACTAGTTTTCTAATTGAAGTGGAAGTTATTTCTTATTTTGTTCACCTGGAAGATCCTGCATCCCAATCTTGACCATCTCCTCTAGGACGCTGAACTGTCCGTCCAATCACAGATGGCCGAGGGCTACTACTTCCAGGTGATGGATTCTGAGAACGAGGAGGACCTCTTGCTTCTTGACAGTAAGATATAGATGAATTCTGGGAAGCTGTGCCTTTACATAACACAAATAATATATTTTCTATCAGTGGAATCAATTATTCTGAAATATACTACATAGTGAAGTAAAAGTAATTAAGGTAGGATATGGAAAACACCAATTAAACATTGGAGAACTATGACAACCTATCACTGGCTAATAGCAGAGTTTGGAAACTCAATTACAAAGCAAAACCTCTGAAAATTACAGCTGAATCGTAAATATTGAGTTTTAAAGTACAAACATAGCGTCTGACTAAGGCTATATGTTGATGATTTATATATTTGATATACTGATTTAGCAAAGAAACAGCCAATATAATTTATTCAGACACCATGTACAGTGGCAATCTTATGAAGAGAAACAGACTACCAGTTTACAGAAACAACGTTGATTAAATTCAGCTGACAAAATGGAATCAGGAAGATAACTTATCTATAAAATTTAAGCATTGAGAACATTGCGAAATAGCCCTAATAACCATAAAATCCAAAACAATGATTAAACTATTTTCAGCCAACAGACTAAAAAAAGAAAATTGACATAGCTCATGAAATGTATAACTAAATTGTTACACACTAGTAGCTTGAAAACTTTTTTGAAACTGTGCCCACTTTTATTTTACAGTGTTCATTTAGTTTTAGTTAAAAATCCCCCTCCTGCTGACAGTTGGATACTGGGAAAAGTTGATGAGTGGAGAACCACAGCAAATTG
>JAOXJM010000012.1:99385948-99399913 GCA_026413425.1 Tringa solitaria | reverse complement strand
GGAGAACCACAGCAAATTGTGAAAATGAGTAAGTATTTTAAAACAATGCAAGTACTCAAAAAAATATTTTCTAACATTAATAGTAATAAACACCATCATTTAGCAAAACAGTTTCACACGGTTACATTTGCTATAAAGCTGTGGGTTGGCTTTTTTTTTTTTTTAATAATTTTAGAAAATTTTACCTGTAGTAGAAACACATCAGTATTTGAAATATTTAAACATACCTACCTTGCTCTGTGGAAGAAAAACTTGGATCTCTGTGAAAGTTAAGTCTGATTCTCAGGAAGATGCACAACTGTTGCAGGCATGACACAGCCTGCAAAGCTAACCGATGTCTTCCATCTCCTCCAAAAGCCAGGTTCAGCAGAGACAAAAGGCTCTGTAAATATATAACCATCAACACCAGCAGGTCAGCATTAATGCACCTTCAGGAACAACCATGCCAGCAAGAGTCTTGCACTAAATATAGTTCAGAAATGTTTCTAAGTGTTTACAAATCACAGCAAAGATTAAATAGGCTTAACTACTGTTTTCTTACTGAATGCGAGATCATCAGTCCTAAGGAAAAAGCTGGATTCCACATTATATTTCCAATAAAGTCACTACGTTCGTTACAGGAGCCCATTAGAGGGTGTGCATATGACAGTGACACCATTTTATCTTACCCAAAAGAAACAAAGTATTACTTCACCACACATTCCGTTACTGATTAGCAACATACGTTGTTACAAACAAATAACTTCATAAATACAATATATAGCTAATGTCCTCTTTTCTATGCACCTAGAGTTTACATAAAAGAACTTTTGTTAGCTATTTTGTTTAGAAACAAATTGTATCATTTACATCAGTTCTTACTTGGCACAATTTATACTATAGGACAATAAAATCCTTAAACTTTATGCGAATTCTTGCCTGTACAATCTTTGGCCTTTGAAGGAAGATCTCAGCAGGAAAATCTTGCATAATCACATCCTGTAGAAGCTCACACGTACTCCAAATTAGACTTTGGTTGTTACTTCTCAAAGAGCTAAAAAAGCAGTTCATATTTAAATATGTATTGCAAGAAAAAAAATCACCCAACCAGTAATCAATTTACAAGAAAGTTGTTATAATAACACTGAAGAATCTAAAGGAAAAAAAAATGCTGTAATTCTACTGTCATTCCATTTTTAAACTTGAATTATTCCTTAGCTATGCTAATTCTTTGTACAATGAAGAACAAACTCAATTCCAGCTGATATCAAACCCCATGTAAAATTAAGTTCCCAGAAGAGAAATAACTTTACTGATTCTGAATTTGGAATCAATATAAGAAAGACTGGAAATTCCCTGTGAAGCTAGTGATTATCTCAGTGGTATACAGCAAGTAACCTAATTCTTACCAATAAGAAAGTTTTTTCATTACCAAGGTTCATGTACAACTTAAAAGCACTTGAACTACATATCTGGGAAGTTACATAAAGGAAGAATTTTATTTGCTATCCTCTAACATGTATATTAGTAAATAATAAGAACTTTTTTGGTATTTTACTTCACTTTTTTCTATTTTTATTTGTTTGAAATCAATGTTTCTGAAACCACTGTAAAAAAACAAAAATCAAACATGTCTAATTTTAAGGATCTGTGCTCCTTTTCTAGATTTGGCATGAAGGAAATTAAATATTAAGCAGGTTTTCCAGCTTCAGAGGTCTTTCAGAAGGAAAAATAAACTCAAAAATCTATTACAAAAAAGCTTACAGTTAGAGGAGACTTGTTAAATGATACTGCATTGCTGGCTATGCTAGATATCTATCACAGCTCTTTGTCAACTCATAAGGAATCCCAGCTACAGAACTTTTTCTTGGGCCACTTCAAACACTGCTTTTCTAAATGAAAGTTAAAAACAAAACAAGTCACTGCAGAAAGATGATCTGAATGACTCAATGCCTGGATAAGGCATTGTACCTACACTTATTGGCCTAAACCTAGTTAAGCTGCTGCTGAAAGTATGGATTTCTCTGCCAAGTGGCTGTGGGATTAAAATAAAAATGATTTTATTACAGCTTGTTCTAATGATTTTATTCCAGCTTGCTCTAAAATTGACTGAATAAAATCTTTGATCCACTTGAGAAATTTAGAATACTGAGGACTCATGAACAAAAAAAATGTTCTCGGAATCAAAAAGAATGGAGAGCAACATTAGCAGAAAACCTGTCATACTACAACTCACAGTTTATCTGCTTTGCCCAACTTCAGCGCAGCTTTTATGATCATTATAAAAAATTAACTAATTAGGTTATTTACAGGAACAGTCTAACGATGCAGGAGGACAGAAATTTAGAACCACTCTTACCCAAGAAAAATAAAAACTACAAGCAAATGGTAATCTTTCTGTTATTATACCTTTCATTTGATGAAAGAACATGTCTATCTGTTGAAGTCAGAGTTAGCCAAGGAAATGTGGAAAATTTCAAGCATTTCACTGCAAAAAAAGAGAGTGGATATTTTGGAGTACACTTTATAAAAGTATCGCACTGTATATTTCCATGGCAAAGTCAAAAACTTATGAACTATTTACTATCTGAAACAGAAATACCTTTTACTAAATATAGACTCTCATTAACTCAAGTGCTTCTAAAGAGCGTTTTCAGCAATACAAAAAAAGGATTAAAGTCATCTCAAATCCAAATGAAACACATTTATTAAAGAAGATGTTAGCAAACAGAAAATACAGCATTAGTGGAAGAGTACTTGATCCCTACATCATGCTTTATATCAAATTATAATTTTGTTTTGCTAATAAAGAATACCTGTTAGGATGATCTCTAAAAATGGAAAACTGACCTCATGCTTTTACTCTTTAGAGCAGTAGAAATTATAGTTGTTACAAAATTATGACACATAATAAGTTTTTAACTAACATAACTTTAAAGTTATTTTTAACTTAAAGATTGTAATAATTATTGTGCAATTCTAAAGATAGCTGATATACTGCTAAAAAAAGTAATCTGGGGATTTACATACAGTAACTCCAAAGTCATATTTTAAAATCTAGTTCTCAGCACCATATTGCAGGTTAACTATGATGCTCTCCTGTGAGCTGCTACTAGCACAGAGTACAGGCAAAGACTTGCCAAAACAATATTGGTCTGCATTTGTCAGTGAAACATTTCATATCATTTCACTGAAAAAAATAAAAGCATAACACTGGTTGTCATTTAGATACAAGGTAAGGATTTCTAAAGCACTTAATCTAGTTTTCTGAAAACTAGAAAGGCACTTCAGATTTTTTTGTTGTTGTTGAAATAAAGTTTATTGAATCGAAAAGGTACTTAAACAGCCATTTATGACTACAGAACACAGATCTTCTGAAAAGTATTAGAAATTTAAATATTTTTTACAATTACAGCATGTTTTAACACATTTTACATATTCCAAAGAGTTACACTATTTACTCAAAAAAGAGAAAGATCTATTAAGATGAATGTCATTTTTATAAGCATTATAATTGTAGCATCTGTGAAACTAGACATCACAGAATAACAGCAGAAAAAAAGAGTAGCCAATAATAAAATTTGTAATGGAATTCAACCTAAATTACAAATCTAAGCACTTTCTGCATTTAACATATTCTCACTTTATAACTACACATACCAACTGTTCTTTTGGGAGGCATTTCTAACTGTGGCAAGTGACTTCTACCTTGACAAAAATATCCAGTGAACAATTCCTCTTGAGGTGGAACTAAAACAAAGAAAGGTAAGTTTTAAAAAATGTACTCAAAAAACCCCAAAAACAAACCAACAAAACCAAACAAAAGTAAATTCAATTTATCTTCATGCCTTTCCTGAACTGCCTCCCTTTTGCCCTTCGGTTTTAACCTATTAAGGAATCATCAAAGTGGAGTAAAAAGAGTGTTGATGTTTATTTTTCACAATCGTATTCTGCAACTGTAGTTTCTTTTCCATTTTCTTACACTACCTCACATACCATACAAGCAACAGCAAAACAAATTCCACAGAATGTATTGCCTCATGGAGAACTGGTAGTGAAAAAATATTTTCCCCTAATCTACCTATGTAGTAATAAAATTAACTTTTTATATTAACTATTTAAAATATTTTTCTACCAAAACTGCTGTCTTTTCAGGTCAGCTGAAAAGTCATCCCCCCTGTATATAATATGTGTATTATTAAATACATGTAATTAATACATAAACTGTATAACAAAATATATACCAGGTATGTAACATTAAAAGCAACCTCTCCAGAACATAATAATTGGTTCAAAAGATCAACCTAGATAATTCATAGATTATTAGTTTAGAATTTTTCCCAGTAACCATAGTTGAAATAGAAAGAAAAATACAACAGTCCTGTTACTAAGCATTAAGATTATTTAATCCACACGTGTACAATTTACAGCATAAACAGGAATTATGTACGATACTTCAACTGGGTACTTTCAAAAATATGTAGTTTAAGAATGCATATTTAAAATAATAAATTATTCCCCATACAGTGGCAATCTTAAGTAAAAATCTAGCTAACCCCTTATGTGGGCACAGGGAGAAAAAAAAAAATAAAAAAAAATTAAATTAGAATCAACAACCACCACATAGTTCTAGCAAACTAAAACCACACATTAGACAGGTTGCAGAAACCACAGGAAAATTATTTTTATCTCTGAGACTGCACGGTATTGGTGACAGAGGTGTGGCCATTACTACATCAGAAGTGTCTTTCTTACAATAACCAGGAGGATGAAGTAAGGACCTCCGTGGTATGTAATCTTCTCCTCTGTACTTTTTGCTAAAATTTTTAAGGCAGAATAGGGGAACCACACGGGTTTACTTTTTTACTGCATCTAAGAGACACTGTAAAACAATGTAACAGGTAGATAATAAGCTAGATAACAGAGCCAAGTAACAGCTTGGTGAAGCACTTCATACATAATATGAAATTTTAAACAAAGTTTACATATTTTTCCATGACAAATCCTTATCCAAAACTAAGCAGATAGTGCATAGAACACTAATGTAGTTTTAAAAATCATTCTACTAGGTTCACTTACTGCCTTTTTTTTCCCTTTTTTTTTTCTTAGATTTTAATACGCCTCAAAGTTAAAGTTTACTATGCAAAGAAAAGTAGCAAAGCATACTGTCTTCATTACAGATTTGCTCAAAGTTGATACACTTGCTGCCATAAAGCAGACTGGAAATTCATGTCCTGTGTCATGCCCTTATGCCCTTTTTACATTATAGCAAAGAGGTATTACATACTGAAGAAAGGGACAGAGAAGGTCTGGTTACAAACAACAGGATTGTTCTTTTGCTAAGAATTCCATTACGGGGATGTCACTATCTCATTTTGCTAAGATCACACTTTCTCTGCCAGAATTTGCTAACCATACACTTCACTGATCTCTCAGGAATCATTTGCCTACTATGCTTGAAAACCTCAACTTTTCGAGAAGCTTTTAATTTACTTCATTTTCATTTTAAATAACTCATACTTCAAAATATATACTTTACCTGGCTGATCTACTGAAGACTGAGCCTGATAATGTACCGATAAAGAACTAGAAGGAAGTCCAGAAGGAAGGAAGAACAGCCCATCCACAATCCCATCAATTATAGCCTGCAAGTTTGGATTCACATTGGGACGAAGCTGAGAGAAGAATTCCACTGCACCGATGCTGATCAGTTTCTGGGCAGCAGGTGGATGCTACATTAAGACAAATAAATTACAAAGTTAGTCCGAAGAGTCTCCAGGTCTCTTAACCTTGAAGGATGGGGAGGAAAGGAAAGAAACAATCAAAACTTTAGTTAGATTTTGCCTTTTTTTAGACCATCCCTCAGGATTTTATTTTCCTCTGCATACCTGCTGTTTTGTTGTCAAAACATAAGAAAGTATTATGAGATTTTTTAAATTTCTGCAACATTTTCTCAACTTTTTAAAAATAAGTTGCACTATTGTTTAAATCTTCACTTTTCAGGAATGATGCTAGTGCTTAGCTGCAAATCACGTCCCAAAGAAGAAATTAAACACTAAAGAGAAACTGAAGAAGCAACAGAACTAAAATAGAAACCCAGAAAAGAATTCTTTTTTTCTGCTATCCCTATGACCAAATTGAAGCCACTCAAATCGTTTTCATTTCTGTCTACATACAGTGGCATTATTATTCACACCTTTGTAAAATATTATAAAATCTCTTTACATGGAGCTACAAAAAACAAATAACAATCAATTTTATTTAGCTTTAGCATTCTAAAGACATATAGTTCATATATAAATAAACATCAGTATGTCATACCTTAATCAAATTGTTCACAAAATTCAGTACTTCCTCTTTCATTGGTACAACTGGAAAGTTGAACCACTCCAAAAGATTAAGGAATAGCACTTTTTCATGGACCAGATCAGCATATGAAATCAAGTGATGTTCTAATTTAAACAGAATCGTCTTCAGAGATCGTTCTCTTATCTCTGCCAGTTCATGACCTGCCCAAAAAAAAAAAGGAATTAAAAAACCTATAAAGTCATCCGGCATAACATAATTCTTATTTGGACAACCACAATGTTGTCAAAAACGTGTGAAAAAAGCTAGTTTTTATGCTGTCGGTATTACGCTTAGCAGGACAAGTATGACTGCACTCACCAGCAGTAAGCTAATCAAGTACGGCCGTATGGTCTAAAAGTGTGAAACATTACAAAATACGCTGTTATAACCTGGCGCCAAATGCAAAACATGAAGATGGCCTTTTCCTTGAAGCGTACAACCAAACTCTGAAAATACCGTGGATACAGAAAGCTGCCTCAGACTCACAAACTGGACAAAAAACTACCCCAGTTCGAAAGGCACCGTTCCTGACGGGGAAAGCCGCCGGCATTTCCCAGGGAAGCATCACCCTGTGCCCTCCTCCCCCCCACGCAAGAGCGGGACAGCCGAAGGCAGAAACCTCCCGAGGGGTCCGAGGCGGGTCGAGGGGGGCGGCCGTGTGGAAGCGGAGGCCGGGCAGGGGCAGCCGCGCTCCGCGAGTGCCGAAGAAGGAAGGAGCCCCCCCTCTCCTCCTTCCCTCCACCCGGCAGCCGGGCTCCCACACGCCACCGAGGGGCCGAAACCTCCCCCAGCGCTGTGGCGGGCCGGGGAGAGGGGGAGCAGGCCCCTCACCGCCCCCCTGCACGCAGCCGATCAGGGATGGGGACAGCCAAGGGACCCCTCGGCAGCCGAAACCTGCACCCCGGGGAGGGAGGAGGCAGCCATTACCCAGCTTCCTGACGAGCGATGACAACTCCATCGCGCCCCTCGTCCCGCCAGCATTCAACCGCCCCGCCGGTTCCGCCGCCAGCCCGCCGCGCCTGGCCAATGGCGGCCACGGGGCACCTCGGGAAACGTAGTCCGCCGCACTTCCCCCGTTGGCCTCCGCTTCCCCGACCGCCCTTTGCTCCGCGCGGAGCAGGCTAGGAACTGCCCTCAGTCCCACCGAATGCCGGCGCGAGCAGAAGCAACTACAACTCCCGTGCACCCCTGCGCTGAGCCCTCGCCCCACTACGGAAGCCGGCGGGTTTGCTTGGCGGTGCGCGGCGTCCGGCGGGGCTGGGTGGCTGTGGAAGGACAGGCCTTGCCTGGCCGCCACCCCCGGAAGGGCTTAGGTGATAAGGCGGTTGGCGGTCTCGTCTTGGGCCGTTGCCTTCCTCTTCCAGAACTGTAGCCTGAAGCGGTTTCCCCGACCGCGGGCAGCGGGGGAGGCCCAGGGCTTGCGCCTCCCGGGGGTCGTCACCTCAGCGGTGCGAAGGACCGAGGGAAAGGGCACCACCTGGGAAGAGGTGCCGCCGGGAAGGATCCTGTGGGATCCTGGTGTGAAAAAGCGCCGGTTAAACCCGTCGCGTTTTGCTGGCAGGCATAGATATCTTCGGGGTTGTTTTTTTTTTTTTTTTCTCAGGCTTCTCTAAACGGTTCCGGGGCTGAGGGGCTCAATGAACCGAATGAGTAACTGAGAAGTCGTTGTAAAATTTCAAAAATTTAGAGCAATGCTTTTGAGATAGAAAAGGGGCAGTAATGCATGGGTTTGTCTTTCAGTAGCGCACCTGAGAGAATTAAAAAAATCAGTGGAAACAGACACGTGGTTTCATCCTTCAGAGTAATCGGAGAAGGTTCAGGTGTATGCATGCAATTACTGGTGTGCTTCTAACAGTTGGATGTTAATTACCCATGCCCTAAGAAGCAGAAACCCTTCCCGGTAGTATGTGCAGTGCAGAAACCCACCCATGCAATATGACAGCCTGTGTGTTCCCAGCCTTATGGCTCAGCATGCCATGAACAGGTAATGCAATGGTGGTCCTGAGGATTAGTCTACTGAAACCAAACAGGCTGCCTGTCTAGCCACATCTGGAATGGTAAACATGTCAATAGCCACTGCTGCTTTCTGCCCAGACGGGAGCTGTCACCTTGGTGTTCTGTTTGTAGCTTGAATACGGGCTTTGCACGTACCTGTAGGATGATAACTTCTCATATCTTCAAGTTCCACCATCATTATTTAATGTATATTTGCAACATCAGCTTCTGCAAAGATCGTAGTTTTCTTGTTGTGTGAATCCAGAGGTGAAATTGAAAAGGAAAGGGTGTGTTTCTTCATCCTTTGATACCTATGTGGCTCTGATTTGGAAGCCAGAGAATTATTTATGTTTGTAGTAATAACAGTATTTGCTAATGTTTCTTTGATGTGTCTGATAGCACTCTGGAAATAGCTCTTGCTAACTTGTGTAAAGCAAATGGATGAGGGGGTGAAGTAGGAGGTGATTCATGAGGGGTTTAGGGTTTTCTTATTTTATGTAACCTAGACTCCAGGATTACATTGCTTTGTTTATAATGCAAGGCAGTTTCACAAAGCAGAATTTCTTAAAAGTGTAGTAAAGACACATCATAGGTTGTCTGATCAGAGGACTGATTTTTTTTTTTTTTGGAATGGTTGTGCTTACCATCATAATCAGAAATAATAAATTGATGTTAGGTGGACAAGTAGTGAACGTTGTTTATGTGTCTATGCTCATGAAGTTTTTTGCATGTAACTGCAGGTGCACAAAGGAAGATGGCCTTGTAATGGTCACAATTTCTTTTTTATGTCATGTATTGCATATGAAAGTACCTTTTATCAGCATCAATAAAAATGTGAAAAGTGCGGTACAGTGCATGCAAATGAACTCCAAAGGGATGCGTGTCACTGCCCTCTCAATATACGTCCAATTGTTTTTCCATCCTGGTCTCCATCACTGTGCTTTTCTTTCACAGTAAATTCACATTAATGCCCTCCATCTGCTGTATCAGGGCTCTACTAAATTCTTAATCACAACTCAGAACTGTCTATCATTTTGCAAGACAATATTTCTATCTGTGGAGCAATAAAACAAAGAGGCTTTATTAAACTAATTATGAATGTACTATGATTCCTGCAGTGAGGTTTTTTTCCACAGGAGATTGAACTCACCTGGATCAGTGCTTTTCAAGAGCAATTAAAAAAGAAGCATCACTGAGTAAAAATTCCTTTTGGCAGTGCACAATATGCTCATGTAATAAAATATGGACAGCATTAATCAGATCCGCATGGGGCTGCTCACATTTCCCCACATAGGATTGGTGGGAATTTTATGAGACCCAGGATGAGACTCAATGACAAGAGTGGAATGGATTTGTATCTCATTTGTCCAGCAAGGAGAAGGGATTGCTGAAGTAGTTATTGCCCAAAATAGACTAAATAAAAATTAGGAGGAAGAGATTCATCATTCAGATCTATAAGAGTGGTCGATTCAGGTCCTTCTCACCTTTTTAAATATGGTCAATACATATTGCATCAGAAAAACAAATGTTTTCTTGCACTGTCTTCAGTGGCTGAATTAGTGGCTACACAAACAATTCACGGAGTCGTTGATAACTCACAGTTGACATGTGCAATCCCCATTGCTAATATTCTCCTCTGCGCTGTAACCATGGACATTTCATTTGGATTTTCTTAACCAAAGGCCTAATTAACTTCAAAAAATATTTCCAACCTTGAAGAGCAGCTTCAGTTTTGCTGCTCTTGTTTTAGACCAGATAAGGGGTTGTGTGTACCCAGAACAGTGATCCAGGAGCACACTACATCAGCTGGTGCAATATATTTTATGCTATCATGGCACAAGACTAGTATTCAAGGTCATCACCAGTAATCAAATTTTCATTGTTACAAGCAGAGGAGTGATACATTACGGGTAAAGTGTGTATCTCAGGAAAAAAGGAAGAAGAACAAAACCAAAAAAAAAAGTTCAGACCTTTTTATTGGGTATTAAAAATTAAAAAAAAAAGGTGGATGGGGTCAATAATTACTGCCGGCATTATGAAACTATCTCAGTAGGAGAAGACTAGTCTCTCTTTACTGGGAGTGCTGATTCCCTCTGTGTCTGTGTCTCCTGTTTTGGACTCCCACGACTGCCTCCTCTTTCCCTCCTACCTGCTTGTTGCTGGTAGCCTGCAGATTCCCATACCTGCTTCTGAAACCAGTTTGACTTTTTCCTCTCCATTGGCATTATTTAACATGGATGTCTCTTCTACCATGTATATTCTCACCGATCTGCAGTTGAAGTGTGTAGGAGTTCCACCACTGGGGAAATTAGTCACTGAATCTCATTTACATTGTCCCTTGTTGCTTCCTTACTGCACTCCACATAAGATGAACTTTAAAGTGCTGCCTACTCCTGTCTCCTCACAAGCGTGGTTTCTGTAATTGCAATAACTTTTTTAAATCTCTTCTTTATCATTTGGGTTCTATCCCAACAAATTGATGATAGGTGGACAAGCAGTGGACATTGTGTGTCTGTGCTCATGAAGTTTTTGCATGTACTGCAGGTGCACAGAAGAAGATGGCCTTGTGATCTTCACAGTTTTATGAAGATTTTTTGATAAAAGCCATCTTTTATCACTTTTAATACAGGATGCTTTGTGACTTTGAAAATTTCCTTCAGTTAAATGTCGTAGAGAGACATGAGCTCATTCATTACAAGATGAAGTCTTATTATCTCTGCATTCTTTTTTCAAAGCTGTCTATTCACAACATTTTATTTTCCTTTCCTTACTGCTTTTGAGTTCTGTCCTCTAATGTTCTTAAAGTTCTCTGAAGTTCACCATATCAAAGATTCTTGCCTGACAGGGTCTGGATTCCATTTTTGATAATATCTTTACTGTAATTCTGAGCTTAACTGTTGCAACTTCTAATTCTCCATGAATTTCCTGCTGTATGGCTCTTCACATAGATCAAAAAGCAGCAACCTTATGAAGAAACATGAGGCATGTCACATGCAAAAAATATGAATACCATGTCCCTCTATGAAGAGAATACCCAATAGGGACTGTGATGTCCAAACCTCACTGGCTGCTACAGTTAAAATGAACTTTACGACCTGTCAGCTGAAAGAAGATTGTAAAAAGGAAGGAGAGAAAGCAAAGAGAATGAGAACATTGGGAATGGAAGGAGGCAGAAATGGACAAGAGAGTTCAGATGAGGAATTCCCCAGCTGAGAAAACTCTCTCTGTATATTAACCATCTTCTCAATTTGCCTCTGGATTCATTAAAAGTCCACTTAAATGTATCCTTTCCTGCCCTGAACGCCTTCCTTGCTTGCTGTCATCCGCAGCTTTCTCATCCTTCTCTGTTCATTAGCTGCTATTGATAAAATGTAGACTGGTATCTAAAATTAAAAAAAAGAACCTGTTGGTTACCTGTATAGAGAGTCCATACTGGACTTACCACACATGCACAGTAAAGACAACCTGGGCATATGCAGTAGCTCTGTGTTTATTGCTTTAACTGACTACCAGATTCCTGAAATTAGTATTCAAAATCAGTAGGATAATAGCAGGCTTGTAAAGGTTTTCTGTAAATATCAGTGGAGCTGCATGTATAAAACCAGTTTCCTTTGTGCAGCCAGGAACACCATTTTATTATTGCATTATCTTAAAGCTTGTGACAAGATCTCTAACAGGTGCTTTGTAAATTCCTGAATTTTACTGCTTCCAAATGAGGTACATAATAACCAACCTAAGTACATGTTACAGATATTTGTGCTTGCAGCACTGCAGATGCAAATTTGGAAGTTCATTAATGGTATTATTAATTTATTGTTTATATTTTCTTCCCCAGTGAGACTTTCTAATTTCTCTGCCTTTTTTATTTTCTATTTAGCTGGATCTATCTTCTGTGCTAAATTGCATATGCAGATATGCAATTGACTTATGGAGTGGTGCAGAAAAAACACTTGCATCTAAATAATTGCTAGACAATTTAATTTCATACACATTATTGTATTTGGTGAGTCAGTCAATATCAATATAAATGCCTACCATGAAACTGCAAAACAAAAAGACTTTAAAAAAACTAAGTGAGAAAATCTTTCTTCCGTGATGTTTGTTTAAAACATATAAAAGCACGTTTTTACACCACGGGTAATAAACTTGTGGAATTTGTTGGCGCAGGAGGCTGCCGACGCAGGTAGTACCAGTAAGGCCCAGAAAAGATTAGGCAAAAAGGAAGAACGGGCCCATCAGAAAAACACTAGAGGCACAGGCAGGGATGGATGTGCCCACTGACCTTCCAAAGCAGTGGTTGTGGTCTCTGGACAGGAAACAACAGATGGAGCTGGTAAAACAGTTCTCCCAAGTAGTGTTTTCGGTCGTCACTTGGGGACAGATAGATTGATCTCCCCCAGTAGACGTTTCTTACTCTCATCTGATGTATGAATTTAGATCCCATCAAAGGAAACCTACCAGGAACAGAAAGGGAATACAACTTCAGGGATGCAGACAAATAAGATTATTAACCTTTACAGCTCTGAAAAGAGCTCCTGCTTTTAGCATTTGTCACAGTTCAAACCCTTCAAAAGAGAGATATAGCCCACAAATTTTTAATGACCTTTTCACAGGTAGTAGGCATCTTCTTTCCTCAGAAATATAAATCCAAATTAAACCGAACATTGACGTGGGTTGGTTTGTGGGGCTTTTTTTCCCAAATGAAAAGGCTGGACTAAACTGCCATGAATTGCACCTGCATCCACTTCACAGAAAGAGCTGGCAAGGCAATGCCTGATGTGTGTAACTAGTTTGCTTTATTTGAATGTACAGAGCATTACACGTGATTTCTGGCTCAGGATGCATAATTACCATGTACATTTTCTGTTTTAAAACAAATTCTAGTTATATCATTTAAAATTAATAAACAGTTATTAATGATGTGATGTTATTAGAACATCTAGCATTATTTCTTGTATCAAGACACTTCACTGCTTTTACGTTAATTTAGCACATGGTTTAGTGTGCTTTCTTCATAAAGACAGTTTATTCTAAAGCAAGCTTCTGTTGTTTATTTCCTTTTTTATTTTATTATTAATATTTCATTAAAGTAATTTAGTTCCTTCTAAACTCATAAATCTTTTTAACTCCCCTCCTCCTCTCCTTGGAATGAGAGGTCGGGGGAGAGCATCTGTTGCCTGTAATTGGCCGACTCAGCCTAAACCATGACAGGGGGTTACTCTTTTCTGCTAATACTAATGCTGTACAACATTGCAAAGGATAAAAACATTTAAGTAATCAGTTCTTGGACTTGGAAAATATTCCTATTTTAGCCAACATTATGACATTTTGGTTTTTTTTTTTCTGATGTAACTGTAATTAAATTTCCAAGTCTGGGTCAAAACAGGAAATAATTCTTAAAATACTGGTAGAATCATCATTTTGTATCATATTAATTTATGGACTTGTAAAAACTTCATGAGACATTAATCGAGCTCAATATAACTTTGAATATTATTACCGTTAATTAATAGCAATAGTATTTGAAGAACTTCCAGCTCTTCAAGGAGTTAGTAAATAGGACCCCATGGGAAACTGCCCTAAGGGACAAGGGAGCAGAACAAAGCTGGCAGATCTTTAAGGATGCTCTCTATAGAGCACAAA
>JAOXJM010000012.1:99371177-99385848 GCA_026413425.1 Tringa solitaria | reverse complement strand
TGGCCTTTGGAGGTCCCTTCCGGCCCAGATGATTCTATGATTCTATTCTATGATTCTATTTGTAATGTATGTAATACTCTTTATTTGCCTCAGAAAGTAGTTTTCCAAAGTCATGTCATTACCCCTGTGCATCTTAGTTATATAGTCACATTCACAGGTCTGGCCATTAATTAACCATTGCGCTTACTTCAGAGTTACAGAAGAAAAGAAAAGCCAGTGCTGAGTGTCTCCCATTTAATACTTTTCTCCAATGTTACTCTTCCCGTAGACTTAATAAGTAACCAAAAATGGATGCCAAAGAAAGAGGAAATGAGATTCTGTTTTCATTCTGTCTTTTCAAGAACCTACCAAGTTCCTCAAAATTATGGTTCTCATCACACAAACAAGAGGTTGCCTACTGTTCGTGCACAGAGCTTGCATCCTCCAAACATTGTCGATTCACATCAGGCAGAAAGGACAAGACGGAGAAAATTATTAGGGCAAGTATTGCATCCTGACTTGGGTAGGGCACAATTACTGAAAAGAAGAGAAGAGATACTCATACAGCAGTGATTTGACTTGTGCTTCAATTGGTATTGTATATTTTATGATTCTCAACTTTTCTAGCTGTTGGAGAAATGTTGAAAGTACAATAGTCATATGCTGAAATATTTGACAATGGAGTTAGTTGCTCTATCTCATGTTCAAGTGGAAGAAATACAGTGGGTAAATTTTCTGTTGTCAAAATCCTCAAAATTATAAAAATATTTATACTTCTATCTTGAACACATTTTCAAAGTGGTATATGCTCAAATTCTAGATTTAGACTCAGTTTTTCGGATAGATTGTCCCTAACACAGATCTGATTTCTTGGTTTCTCACACGACTTCCTAGACTTTGAAACTGAATCCTAGACTCCAGGTATCTTGTGATACCATTCCTTGTTCTCTAAATATTGCGGTTGCTTTTGGTACCGCATGCTTTTATAAGTGCAGTAACTCATAGGGGCCCTAATACTGCATATTTCTCAGTTGCTGTTTGTGAAGGCAGCAGAAAGTCACGTGGCTTGTCATTTCCCACAAATCTGACATCATGACATCTGCAAGAGCTGTAGTTGCCTGAATGTTCTTGGACAGTAGCATGAACAATGTGAGACTCTTAATTTTTGGCAAGCTTTCAGAGCTTGTTAAGACAATTAAACAGTCTTAGAGTAATATGTAATGACTACAGATCCTAAAGATAAGGCATTTGTTTCTAAACTATTTTATATAATTGTCATTCTGTTACATTCTTTACTGTGTTTTCCTACTCAGCTTCATGTCTCCCTCAGAATTGCTAAAAAAGGAAGACTATCAGCTGGCATGTTTTGAATGGCAACTCTTACCTTTTGTTTCTTTTGATCCCATAAGCACTTTTTTATAAACATCATACTCAAATTCACCTGTAACACTGGTAAGTGATACAGTGTATGCGGGAAACCTATTTACTGTACAAAATTTCAGTTCTGTCTTTAGAAACAGGCATTTTTCCAAATACCCTGAGAGAAGTCAGTTTCAAAATGTAACCATATGCATGCCTTCACCTAGTCATATTTTCTTAGTGAACTGACAAAAATAAGTTTTTGCTAATATCACCCTGCTAAGTCAGAGTAGCTGCCAAGCAGCAAGCTGGATGGACCATATTCAGCCTCCAGAATTAACTACAGGGCTGATTATTAGCAAGATTGAGTCTCTCCAGTCTTCAGTGATGGTAGGCAATGAAGGACAGGCAGAGGAAAAGTGACATGGTTCATTTGCAGGTAGCTGAACGCACTCTGTTCATGTACTGGCACATGTAGCCTGAGAGAATAAATAAGACATTGACAGAGAGGCACCCAGCAGAGCTGCCAACTTGTCATTTTTACAATTTTTTCTGATCATAATTTCATTTGGTTAACATGCTAAATATAAAACGCAGAAGCTTCAGTCGCACTCAGTGAAGAAGAGGTCATATGTTAAAACACCGAAGCTTAGACGACAGTGCTACTTAAAAAGGCAAAACAAATCCAACACCTATGTTTCACCAGCACTATAGGTTTATATATATTTATCTATTTATCTATACTATATATATTTTATATATATATGTATGTGTAAGTAACACAAGGAGAAGATTTCCACTTCTGCTACAGTCTCTCTTCACCTGTCTCTGATTTTCACCACCTTTTCCCCCTGATTTTGCCAGGGCTGCCTACAGGACTGAATTATCCAATGGTATGCATTATCTGAGGATTTATTTTCAAATGCAGGCACTTTTAAGGGTTGCTAATAATCTGATGTATTCATAAGCATGAAAATATGGAAAGATTTCTGCTATTATCAATGAGTCAGTTTTAATTGGTTTTCAAAGTGTAAATGACAAAAAATTATATTTTTGCAATCCCTGGTAATGCTTTTTCTGGTTTCATATAGGAAAACTTTATTAATAGCATCCTAAAGATATGAGATATATGACACATGCTTGGCTAAAAATATTTTTATTCCATACTGAATTCTTTACCATCTTGGTTCGCACATTCATCTTGATGTAGTAGCAAATTTCATCCAAAATATGCATATTTGGATGTAACAGTGATAAAATTATAAGATGTTTTAATTTTAATTTTTTTTATAGAAAAGTCATTCTGTTTACAGGCAGTATCTAGATGTTCAAAACACTGGATTTAGTGAAGAAAAATACACTGCTTTTTAATAAATAATATAACGGTGACCATTTGGAGAGCTAGGGCTGTTTTGTTGAACAGTGTTTCTATTCTTCAGTTTACAGGACAGAAATCTGTGTTTCCTAACTTAATGATCTCTTTGAAGGGTTTTTTAAATTTTTTTTTTTTAGTGATTTAAATTCTATATATTGAATATAGGCGATAGGAAAAGGGCCAGCTAGCCATATATACCTTCCAAGTGCTAACATCAGGGGCAGAGGAAATAGTAACCCAGTATCTATCTATTGCTTTGTTCATTGCCTAAAGGAAGCACGCGTATACTAATCTCTAAGAAAGACTTTTATTATAAAAACATTCCTTGAAATTGTCTCTCTGTTTGCACTAAGCGAATTTTCTCTCCAGATACTGAAAGAAACTGGGATTAGACAGCTATAGCAGAGGTCCAGCCAGCCTAAAGTAGTCCAACAGCTCTTTTAATAAGGCTGTAGCTGAAGAATGTGAAAACTGTTTCCAGTGCCAGCAGGTCTCTCTTTACAATCTCATTAACTCTACAATTAGAAAATAAGTAATTTCGTTAAGAATCTGTTTGAGCTCTGCGACCCTTTCAGAAAGCAGCGTGTAGATTCTCTGTTACTAGTGCTAGATAATCCTTTGTCTGATACGAAGCACAAATTGCTGTTAGATTTCAATCTTGTCATTCTCTTAAGCCAGAGGTCTATTAAAGGCTCACAGTTCAGCAGAAAGATGACTGCGGGTTCACGTCGCCTCACTACGTATGGATTAAACAGCATTTAGCTAGTGATGTTTCAAAATGAGAGGTTTGGTCCCAGACTGTGCCTCTCCAGATTTCTCTTTTAGCTCCAAGCCACCCATTTAACCTCCTGAAAGCTGTATCGCTGCATGGACATCTCTCAGTGAAATGACAACCTGTTGGCTAGCATTTCTCCAGAAGCGTATGCATAGGAGTGAGGATAAAGAACAGCATGTTCTTCTCTTTCCTTATTTTGATCTTTCCAGAACTTCACGTATTTCATCAGGACCTGTCAAAAGCAATAACAGAAACCTCGTTAGTGGTGGGCGGTAGCCCTGACACTGTTCGGGCGATGATGCTGTTGGTGGGCAGATGTCAGCAGAGGTGGGAGAGGGTGTGCGCAGCCGTAAGGCCGTAAGGCCAGCAGCAGCTGCTGCCTGTGCGCTCCCAGGGAGCAGTGCTGGGAGCTGTTATTAGTGTACAGCTCATCCTCCTCACTGCTAGCCTGGGGTCAAAACTGCAGTCTAGCTCCAAATTACTGCCCGATAGGTTGTGCGCTCTAAAATGACACGATCCTGCTCTTCTTCAGCTGCAGCATATTTCTCTCTGAAGAGCAGCTGCAGCCTCACTGCTGTGTGTTTGTAGACAGCCACTACTTGACATGGTGTTTACAGAGCATGACAGCTAATGAAAAAGGGTTTAATTAATTTTTTTTTTTTTGTCGGTTCTGTTTTTAAAGGAAATGTTCTAAAAATGGAGCAATGCAGGGCACCCGCCCGGGCAACCAGAGCCACTATACAAGAGCCTGGTGAATGCAGACAAGACTGCTTTTCTTTGCCCTGAAGACTGAAGTGCAGCAGAAACACAAGCTGGGAAAATAGGAAACTCTCTGAGATATGCTGTAGATAGAAGCATGATTTAACAGTGACACCAGAAGTTACTCAGAAGCAGGTGAATCTTCATCAAGTTCTATTTGGCCACGAGGTATATTATCACAACTGAGTGTCTTTAGGGGGGAGGGAAAAAAAACCCAAAAGGTGGTCATTATCACTTAAAGACATTTTTCAGATCTCATGTATCAAGCTGGCAATTATCATTAATTCATCCTGTAGCCTTTCAAAATGGCATTTCAAAATACCTGGTGAATACTCTGGAGCTTGTTGGCTTTTCTTTCTACACCAAGCCATCACTGATGCAAGTAGCAAAGCCTGGAATGCCTGGTAAGGAGCAGAGTAGAATTTCCTCATGGTCTTTAGGCAGTCAGAAGGAAAACTGGTTTCATGCATGTTCCCTTGAGGGATATTAAGGGAAAATTTAATGAAGTAAATTACTTCATTGGTATATTAACTGTCTTAAGACAAAGTAATAAAGAAAGCAATGCATGACCCGTAACACTAACAAAAGAGGACAGAATCATCCTTTATCTCCTCAAAGGTTCTAGATTTCTTATGAAATGTCTTTTTGACCATTAAATGATGGATTAGGGCTCAGAGTTTTCATAAGCAGCTAAAACAGCTAGATACCCCCTTCCTGTTAACAATAAGGAAACTGGGCACTCAGTGTTACTTGGCAGTTTTGAAACATCCACATCTAGAAATTACAAATTAAAGAACGTCTAGAAAGTGTTCCAGCTCATTTTTGCATTGAAGAGAATAATGTCCTGTCTATTATTTATGAAGGCTTTATTTAGCCTATTTTGACTGCTCCTAATGATTTCTCACTTTTGACTTTTTAATTATTCTGAACTAATTTTTTTTACTTTATATATTTTTGACTAAAGATTAATCTTGCTTTTCTGAATTCCATTTTGCATGCTTATGTTTTTAATTCCTGACAAACAGACTATTTATACCCCTCTGATTCTAACACCGTATATATATTAATCAATGGGTAGGATATTGTTAGTCTCAAACCTTCTTCCCCATGCAATTTCTATACATACTCATTTTTATTCATTTTCTTAATACATCAGTTTCTACAAGCTTTTCCTTCTCTAAAGAAATTCAGGATTAATTGATGTGATTTACAAGCTGTAGTACATAAAGATGCAAGCCCACTATCACCATTACAAATTGCACACAAAAGTTGAAACCTTGGTCCAGTTAATCATGGATGTTTTTTACTCACTTAGAATGTAGTCAAGTCAAAGGGTTATTTTCAATTATTGACAAATGAGCAGCCTAAGGTGTATATATATTTGTTATTTTTCAAAAAGAACCTACTTTTTTACTTTTAAGAACTTAGGTTTCCTCTTAAACATTTTGCTGGGCATTTGGAAAAAATGAAATCCTAATATCAAATATTAGGGCGCAGAACAGAGGGAGAAAAATATCCCTTAACAAGCCTCAACACTACTTGGTTCCCAAATGTTTGTGGTTTATATTTTATTCAGATCAAGTCAGACATGATTTAAGCAATATTTTACAACTAATTTTTAAAATGTTTTTCAGATCTAAGGCCTTATATGATAAGCCTTCATGCTGAAATTGTTTGACAATTACCAGCTTCAAAAAAATGGAGCTTAATAGGGTGACACTGAGATAACCCCAACTATTCTGCTGCTTCTAAGATAAAATGATATATTACAGTACAATATACAGTTATATTTAAAATTCTTTCTGAGAAAATGAGCAGTAATTCACTACTAAAGAAATTCCACCAACTTCATAAGCTGTGAAGTTGTGAGTGCTCTGTGAAAGAATGCCACCAGAAATCCAAGAAGATCCTGTTACTTAAATATTTCATCACAAGTTACTTGTTATTGATGTGACAGTTTTCATAGTTAGCACAGCAAGCTACCTCATCCAGCAGCACTAAAATGTCCTTTTCTAGAAAAGACCCCGTCCTTGTGTGTGAAGGATATTTCAATAAAACATGCAGGCGTGAGGGTGCGCTCACACATAGTCACAGGCACTTTTTAGTAGCAACACTGCTTATCCTCCAGTCTTGAGTCTGGCTTTTCATTAAACTGTCTATCTATAGTTTTCAGTGTTTAAAGGAATTACATTCATAGTTCCCATTGCTTTAAATTGGTTGAGAGGAATCAAATACAGCTGTCAACTGAGACATGTGTTTGACAGGGAGGAAGTACAGGAATGGATGCAGGGAGCCGGTCACCATGTGCTGGTCTCAGGCAGAGTCCTGCACGTTAAGGAAGCCTAGGGGCTCAGCTTCATATTTGGACAATTTAGGAAGTAGCTGCATCTCCTAAGCTCTCAACAGCATTACACAATTATCTTGGTATTTGAGGGAGTAGCGAGACTTCCTCTTTAGATGAAGCATTCCACACTGGACAAAGCTTTAAATAGATTACCAGGTTTAGATAGGATGTTAACTCAGATGTTGATCAGGTGTGATAAATCCTGTCTTTGTATCTTTCCATGACACAAATAAAGCTAGTTTTTTTCTCTCTGTTTTACTCTTTGTTTAATCTGAGATGTTAACATTGCAAATTTTTGACTTTGAAAGATTCTAAACAGTTTTGAAGTTTCAGGCTGCAATTGTAAAATAGAGTTTTCTAAAGATGATGCTCCTTCTTTTGATAACGGATGAGTCAGAGAAGAACATAGACATGGGCTTATTGCCTGTAAACTTATATTAATAGAACTTCCTTGTTTGAGAAAATTGTTCATAACTTCAAAAAGAGATACTGGCCCAGTTGAAGTAAACACTCTTAAGTGCCCGGATATGACTAGTTTTGGAAAGAAAAGGTAATTATTTTAGAGATAGTTCAGCTCAGCAGTGTATCAGAACAGCTGCAAAGAACAGTGCAGCATTTCAGGATACTGAAGTGCACTTTAGTGCTTATTCCTGGCAAATGGCATGGAAATATTTCCTGCAAAAATGTGGAAAGATACAATAAAATACTCTGGATTGCCAGATATATGATCTTTATGGACTATAAGTTTTAGTTTGGCTATAACATTGTGACAATGAAAGCAAAACCAAAATACCCTCTTAAGGAATTATGAGCTATCTATTGAGATAACTAAATCACATAGAAAATGCCTACACTTAATTGCTACTTTATTTGCATACAGAGGAGCAGGTAAAATTTTTAAAGGTCTGACTCTTGGCTGGGGTAAGCACCTTCAATGAAGGCATAAAATACAGCACTTTCATAGATTTATATTTTACCAAAGCACTGAGGTAGGTTTATGATTTTGTGGAGAGATTTATCCCCATGGATCACTGAAATCAATGTAACTGACTCAAAACATTGGAAGGGCTGTGGTGTCCTGGCCTGGCCATTAAACCTAAGAAACAGGAAAATGAAATAAATATATGGTCAATCATACTCAGAATTATACACTTCCTTATATTATTGGTTGTATATTATTAAAAAAAAATAACACCCCTGTATTTCTGCTTCCTTTTTCTATTTTTTTTAATATAAATTAATATTCTATGGCATTCCATGTGATTTCATGGCTTGTAAAATCTCTGTGGGAAATCCTAAACATATGGGAAGGTCCTACATAGAAAATCCTAATGACTATATTTAACTACATTTATATAACTGACACAGGAAAATGTTCCCGGTGATTTTCAAATTAAACTTTCCAAGCCAAAGAAAAGGGGACATAGAAAAAGTGGTAGTAAGGAAACTGGTTATATGCCTTTCAGTGAAGACTTATTACCAGTCCTTAACTATGTATTAAAGTGATAATTCCCATATGCATGTAGTGAAAAGACAATAAAACATAGGAACAGGAAGAGCTGGGAATACAGAGAAAGTTATCTTCATTTGTTACCTTCTAGATTACCTAACTCATTTGTTATGTCAAAGTGCTGCATGTCCCACATACATACATCCATGTACCATAAAATTTCGGACTTTTTCCCTTTATGATTAACAACATAAAATAGATTAATTTTTCTTTTACATAGAAAAGTCTGTAATTGAAAGTCAAACTGCAGGGGACAAATGTTACAATGATGTTTGGCTCAGAGTTCATTAAATTTTATATAATGCAAATCCATTTTATAAACAACTGCTGAGTCACAAAAAATTATGTAAATTATATACAGAACAAATTTGAAAGATCAAACAGCCCATCTCTTGGCTGTTACAGGATTGTTCTTTACACTCCCCAGCACAGTCCACTTCGTTATCATCAAAAAGAACAGTTAATGTAGTCTGAATTCCCCCTACTACAGATTTTGCATTTAAGTGGATCTAACCGTCATGCCTAAATATTTTGCTATTTTAGGTCAGCTCCAAAGTGACTAGAGTCTTCATCCCTGCTTCTCCCAATTTAATGCAGCTTAAAGGGGCATCTTCAGGGGATAACACATACTCTTTCTGAGGATCCTGACATTTGACAGCAACTGTCTGCACCAAAAATACTCTACAGGATCTGCTACATTGAAATCATTCAATGCTGTTAATTCAGTCGTATTTCATGCCCTTAAATATGCCTTGTGAGAAAACAAAACATGAATAAACATCTGAGACCATTTACAGATTGAAATAAACCTGCTTCTCAATGTAAACTGTCTTTTTTTTTCTCCCCCCACCCCGGGGTTTTAACAACTCTGAACCCTCTGATAAACTGGATTCGCACCTTTTCTTCTGCAGGTTTTTCTCTGTTGTTTCTTTGGTGCAAGACTTACTCATCCACCGAGGACTGACTTATTTATTTTCAAATATTCCTGCTATTAATGCCAGCAGATGTGGACAACGGGGAAAAATCGATGCTAACTTCTTGTTTCTTTCTTTCTATCTCAGTCGCTTGGTTATTTGCATACATTGTCATGTAGTTGGGTTACAACAATGACTGTCTTAAATGGCACATTGCAGCAGATTTGCATGAATAACAATGACAAGCACTGAAGGCTCACAAATGGCTTTGTTTGCTAATTTGTAATGTGGCGGTCAGATATAATGGAATCTGACCTTCGAGGGTAAGAGGAATTGCCCATATGCTGTTCCCAGATCCGGAAACAAAAGCTCTACACATGAAGTGAAACTATTGTTAAACCGCTGTCACATGGAGAACACTTGATCCTTTATTTCTTTGTTTATTCTCTAGGCCATTTTCTCAAAACTTGGTTACATTGGTGCAAATTGCAACCAAGATCTGCACTAACTTAGAAGCTCTGTCTCAGCTGAGAGTAAAAAAAAAAAAAAAAAAAAGACCAAATTGATATAGGAAATTCCAATTATTTTTTCAGCAGCTGAAAGTAGTCAAGAATGCAAAATGTCATTTATCCAAGATAAAACTAAAATTAAAGCATTACAAAAGGTATTAATGTTTTCTTTGTTTTCTTCAAGGAATATTATTAAGTACTGTTTCACTGGATGAGTATACTTTTATTGGTATGACTGAGTTATTGGAATAAGGGTAAGAATGCCCTTCAAAAGAAGTAACAAATGCATTAACAGTGTAGCTGCATAGGACTGTCCAGTTTCTACAGTCAGGCTTTGTGAAAATATTTCTTTATTTTGAATTGATATTAATTGAAACCCTGAAACCCAAATCATGTGGATTTGGATATCAGAGGATATTATGGTCAGTGAAGTCACTATAGTTACCAAACTCCATCAATACTGAGGAAAAGGCAAATTTAAAGTTTTACAAAGCTAACTTTAAGCTATTTAAGGGCAGCAGAAGATGTGATAGCTGCTAACTCGCCACTGGAATTTAACTGAGAGATGACATGCAGTTTCATTTCGCAAGATCAGCATCACCAATCCTATATGACATCAGGTGGTAAGGCAACCAGAAGAACTCCACAATTCATGCTTTTTTTTTTTTTTTTTTAGTATGGAAGAACAGCAAACATTTCTGCTATTTCTTAAATCTAGCTTTTGTATATCCAGAGAAATTTAGTAAGTTCTTTAGTTTAGTTAGTTCAGTTTAGTAATACTGGATGGCCAGACAATATGTCTTTTCAGTATAACAATTTTCTCTGGCAATTTGAAGAAGCCATGATTGTTAAGAAAAAAAAAGCTATGAAATGGCCTGCTGATGAGAAAAAAAAGCAGATGGTCTGTGGGTAACTGGAGATTACCAACTCAGCCAAGATTTCTTTCCCATTTTGTGATACCACTGGTTTCATACTCATGCCTATTGCTGATGTTCCTCCTGACTTTCCTTTTTACACTAATGTGCTTTCTTCAGATGCTGCTCTTCACAATGTTTAATGCAAAATGATCATCTCTGAAATGCAAACCTCTGCTCTGTGATGATCATTGCCATGCAATGAGAAAATACTTCCACAAGCTTCCCAGAGACTGAACAAAGCAACTAGCTCTATAACCCAGTGTCATCTAACAGAAAGTGATCTCTGCCAGAAAGCAGGTGGAGGAGGTTGGTTTCTCTTCTTTTTATTACTATCTTGACAGCAGGTGGAAGAGAGTGTATTTATGATTATAACTACAAATATCATCTTGAACCTGGTGAGATTACAACACACTTTATTCTTAATATTAACACTTTAGCAATGAAATCAGTATCCTTTTCGAATGGATAGCAAAACCGCACAATTTTGCAAAAAGTTTTCTGGCTACAAAATTTTGCAAGAATCAGCTTTCTTTTACTATACATTTCTTCAAGATGGATGATATAAATTAACTAGGAACATAAAGCAGGCTTCCTGTAAGCTTTAAGAACTGTTCCCCACCAAAAGCCCCCAACACTTAGTTTCTTTGCCTGCATAAAACCTAACTGCAACTCTTGAAAGAATCTGTCGTGAGGAAAGCAGATTTAGCTGTTTAGAGACAAAAGAGCTGAGTAGCTTGTATCTATATTTGATTCTGTGCTTCTAGACAGTTAAAAAATATCCAAACCTGATGCTTACACTGTTAAACTTTTCCCACAGTTTTACAAGAACTGACAAGGTCACAGCCTGAGGTAGTATGGTTGCCAGATGTCACACCATTAGTTACAATCTTAGACAGAATAGGTGTAAGAAGGGAGCAGCAAGACTTAAAATAACTCTTCATGTAATGTTTCTCCTGCCAGTGCTCTTCTAACAATGTGAGAACTATATCTTATTTCATGGTATTAGGTGGTTCTCAATATTTTAACGGAAGCTTAATGTTTAACTCAAATTATAATTAAGTGGAAATAACTGCAGCTATTTATCCTTTACAAATCGTGTTCTTAATTATCAAGCTTTTCATAGGAAAAAAGCTCTTGAACACATCAGATCCTACCAGTGACCTATGATTTCTTTGAACTGAACATTTGTGCAATCACTTTCAGATATATTTGCTATCCATTTCACTTTAATATATTGCGTTCAATAGAAAGCATCGTCTTTTTTCAAGCAGAGGCAATATTTTTTCAAAACACCTCTCTTAGCTTTGAAAGTCACTTTCTCACACTGGGATGCACATAAATAAATCATTACCTCACTTCATTGGCTTTTGATGCAAGTTTTCTCCAGGTCATTCTTCACTGAATGAAAGCTATATATCTTTAGTAGCAAGCTTGGTAATGTCAAGCTGATGGTGGTTAGTTGTTCTGAAACTTCCAGAGAGAAACTGGAAAATTGCAAGTAATTTTCTACACTTCTGCTTTTGTTCAGCCTGTCCCTCCAGGACTGTGTATTCTTATTACTCAAATAAGGTTTACTACAGTGAACTATTGTACCTGATGAAAGTTTTCTAGAAGTTATACTCTTCAAAAAAAATAAAATAAAATGGTATTCTTATTTAAAAAAAAATTTAGTGATGCAGAAAGAAGAAAGTAACTTGTCCAAAGACAATATACATATGTATATATATGTCTATACCTGTATTCTGTTTGCAAAAAATATGTATGTCTATATGTGTATTCTGTTTGCAAAAAATGCTGTTCTTTATAGCATGCATACTTGGTCATTGTATGCACCTGCATAGATATGTAAAGGGATAAAAACCCATTTAGCAGTATCCTGCCATGTAGTCACTATTTCCCTTTGTTTTGCAGCAGAATTGTGGAGGCCAAGGTCTGACACATTGGACAATGTGGCTAGTGCTGTTATGCCAGTGGACTCAGGAGACTATATGCTGCCTGGTATGAATCCGGTGCAGTAGGGAATGCTAGACTGCAAAGCAAATCTGTAAATCATTGTACCCAATCATCAAAACCACATCTAACCATAGACGTTTAATCCAGGAAGGTCTATAAAAAAATATCCATTCCTCTTCCAACATGCTCTCCAACTCATACTTAACCAGGCAAATGAGACACTTCCAGTACTGGAAAGAATAAAAATTGTGGTATTATTGAACAGTAAATTTGAACTTTGAAATAAGGAAATGAGCAAGACTGACTTCATAACATTTAAAACTATTAAATATTATTGGGCTTTGATGTGTTTAAGTCTAGTCAAATATACATTACAGTATCGTTCACCCTTACATAGAGCATGATCATTAAAAATTCAAGTCAAAGTATTATAGAAATTATTGCATGACAAAAAAAAAAAAGAAAATAAAGAAAAAGAAAGGAGAAAAGCCTTGTAAATAGACTGACTAATGTAATATGTTCAGTGTCATGGAGAAGGACACAGCTCACATATAAGACCCTAGCAGACTACTGCATGTAACTAAATAGTTGTTCTATGTCTGTTTTCATATGGTGTTCATTAGAAAAACAAAAGAAGTGCCTCCAGCAATTTTTCCTTAGAAGCAGACAATGCAGCTTTTGTCTTTTGAATCTACATAAGAGAGTCACAGACTGGAGAAACATCTAAGTTTCCCCTGTGAATTAATGCTATCTAAAAATAACAAGAATGAAATATGTTTTGATTATTAGATGAATGCTAAAGTTTAAGTAATGCTCTATTAGATTTTATTCTTAGAGAAAATGACCCTTTTCAGATGCATTGCCTATTTGCTTAGGGCAATCTTGCTAAGAAATGTAATAGTAAATTATCATATACAAATTAAACTTTGATATGGAGGGGGTCCTTAGAGACCTGGTGAGAAGAACCTGTATATAAATGTCACAATATGGTACGGAGGAATCTAGTGATTTACGCGGTAATGATAGGTAAAGCAATACAAATTACTCCAGAGAAATAAAGTCACTGTAGTGATTATCTTCCATGCCAGTAACCTGAAAGTTTGCACAGCAAGGCTTACATTCACTTTCTATTGCACCAGTGACTGATTAGTAAATGACTGGCTAGAAACAGTATCTCCGCTAGTATCAATTTGTGTAATTTCACTGAAATTAATCGATTTTCATCAAAGATATGCCACTTAGCATACCTCCATAAGCAGACTGGAAAATCTGAAATCACTCAGCATTCCCAGAAGAGTCCTCCCCTGGCATAAAGTGAGTAGTTAAAGTTATTTTGATGTTTGTGAATGAGGTTCCTTCTAGAATACTTGATAGGATTTTTCCTATAAATGCTTTAGAGCTCTTACCTGGTAGGGAAGATAAATCAAGGCACCAGAACAGCAGTAGTCAGCTGAAAAAATACTCTGAAAAGCTGTGTGTCTTTTGCTGCTGAAGTGCTGCTGAACCTTAGTCAAAGCACAGCGCCTTCCACTCATACTTTAGTTGTCTTGCCTATTCTCGTTGTAATATCTGTAAATCAGGGATTTCAAGGCCCAAGAGAGTGAGATCTTCAACTCAGTTAGAGCTTCTGGGAGCCAACTCCTTACTAGGAATGACAGAGCATAGGTATGAGGACAGAGAGGCTCAGAACTGATGAAGTCATAGTTTGAGTCACCCCATACAGGTGTGAAGTACCTGTGACTCATTTATGCTGCCCATACCATAACACTGTAATTCTACAGAAATTTCTAGAAGTTTTGGTTTTCTCAAAAATAGTATTCTGCTTTGCAGCAAATATAGAGAAAATTTTGTTGTTCAGTTTCCAACTGTGTGCTTCATTAAAAGTATATTTTCCCATTTATGTTTGTGGGCGTGCTTTTTGCAGAGGAAATCCTACTTCATTGACTTGCAGAACAAGTAGGGGATTTTTTCCCACTGTATAAAGTGATACATTATTAAGCAATTTACTAAATGATTTACAAAGTGATTGAAAAGTGCCAACACTTTTTATTCTTTAGTAAAGAACTTTTAAAAATTATTCTTTAAAAAAACACTACTGTTGAAAACCCATTTTAAGCTCATAGAATCATAGAATGGTTTGAGTTGGAGGGGACTTTAAAGATCATCAAGTTCCAACCCCCCCCCACCATGGGCAGGGACACCTTCCAGTAGACCAGGTTGCACAAAGCCCCACCCAGCCTGGCCTTGAACACTTCCAGGGATGGGGCATCCACAACT
>JAOXJM010000012.1:99358895-99371077 GCA_026413425.1 Tringa solitaria | reverse complement strand
CACCCAGCCTGGCCTTGAACACTTCCAGGGATGGGGCATCCACAACTTCTCTGGGACCTGTTCCAGCGTCTCACCACCCTCACTGTAAAGAATTTCTTCCTAATACCTAATCAGAATCTTACCTCTTTCAGTTTAAAACCATTACCCCTTGTCCTATCACCCCACTCCCTGATAAATAGTCTCTCTCCAGCTTTCCTGTAGGCCCCCTTCAGCTACTGGAAGGCTGCTATAAGGTCCCATTAGAGCCTTCTCCTCTCCAGGCTGAACAGCCCCAGCTCTCTCAGCCTGTCTTCATAGGAGAGGTACTTCAGCCCTCTGATCATTTTCGTGACCCTCCTCTGGACGCGTTCCAACAGGTCCATGTCCTTCTTGTGCTGAGGACTCCAGAACTGGATGTAGTACTACAGGTGGGGTCTCACCAGAGTGGCATAGAGGAGGAGAATCATGTCCCTTGACCTGCTGCCACACTTTTGATGCAGCCCAGGACACAGCTGGCTCTCTGGGCTGCCAGCACACGTCGCTCATGTTGAGCTTCTCATCCACCAACACCCCCAAGTCCCTCAGGACTGCTCTCAATCCATTCTCTGCCCAAGCAGCAGTTGTTCCCTTTCCCTCTTCTTACCAGTAGGGTCTGTAACAGCAGCAATAGTCTCTGTCTATTCTGTTTTGACTTAGCCCATCTCTGTCCTTCTCTTCTTCCTTCTGCTACTGGAATATGGCAGGGCTGCTCAGCAGGGCAGCAGCAGAGTTGCCAACTGAGAAACCTCAACCTAAGGATGTGGGTTTAGCTCAGACCTCGTCTGGTGTGACTGTGGGCTGCTGATAAAAGGGTGATCCCGCTTTTCCCTTTTGCCACCCAACCTAGTAACAGGTCTAGCAATCACACATCAACATGAGTTGGATCAGCGTGTTGATCTTTCAGAAAACTAACCCACCTCCTTCCTTGGCAGAGGTTGTGTGTGGTCAGAGATTGAGCTGATTCTCCCCTGCAGCAGCACAATCTCCAGGCTCAGCTCACAAAAGCATCAAGGACACTTGCTGGGAGTGGGAAATGAAGAGACGTTTGCAGATTAGACCAATTTAAATGCAACATGACACATCCCATCACACAGAGCACTATAACTGGTTTCAAAATCACAGGTTCAAAATCACAAAATTTTGGTTCTTGGTTTTGTGTTACACATAATACAGATGGGGCAGGAAGTTAAATTAAGCACAACTCCTGAAGGGTGCCCTTCTCCCAACCTGACATGGGCAGGCTCAAGGAGGAGCTGCAGACCCCACCTAACAGACACCATGCAGGAACAATTATAGTAGTATCTTTGCCACAGATATAAAATTATATTTGGTTTTACTTAAACAGATAATCCTAAAATGCTGTCTTCATCACTAACGTAAATCCGAAAAGTTTCCTCCTACCACACACACACATACCCCTCCCACATACATATCAAGTGTAATCAGCTGCAAAGTTTCTCTTGGTGTTCAGTAAGACTGGAAAAAAGTCTAGAAAATGACTGGCCTGATACGGTTTTTGATAATGAAGCCTTAAAAGAGAGAAATATAATTAATTGCCAAATATCATAAGCTTACAAGAAATGGTTCTGGTCAAACCAGCTTTTGTGGGACTAAAGTTTGTCTGCTAAGTAAAATAGTATTAGTGTAACAAGCTGGCACTTACCTTACTATTAAATAAGTCTTTGATTAAGATTGAATACAGATAAAGGAAAATAGTGTGATGTGAGTAAACTAAATCTCACTGAAATTATATATTTAAGGACAGTTTTTGATTTACAATGGAGTCAGTGCTTTGATGTTTTTTTCAAGAACACAGGGAAATGCAAGATTTCTTATGAACTGGAATGCTCTGGGCACAGAAGCAGAACTGTAAAACAATCAGTATTTATTGATACCAATTCAACTAGGAATGGACAACAGACAGTAATAATTTGATGTAGTGATCAATAATAGTAAGATATTTCTCAAAAAAAATATTAGAGCATTAATTAAATAGAGCATTTTTACAAGAGCAATTCCTCTTTTAACACAACAAAAAATAGCCACTTCTGTTTACATTAATTTGCATTTGTTATTCCATTTAGCTAATTCTGATTTTTTAATAAAAAAGGTAGCTTGACTTCCTCTGAATCTGAAGCAGGAAGGTTTTAAAATTGTATTCCATTAATTTTTCTTTAGAATATTACAGGAAGAGTTTACTACCCAGTACTATACATAATACCAGCCATTCTAGTTAGTATTTAAGCAAGAGTGAGCAAACCATAGTCTTCCTGAAGTGACTGGCAATTTTGCTAAGGATTTAAATGGAATAAAGACTTTGTTTCAAGCTCTCCACTATACAAAAATAAATGTTCATTGACAATTAAGCATCTATGTTTAGTTGTCATGTATAAAAATTGCTCCCATTAGGTATATACTTAAATATTACAAGCTTTTAAAGTATTTTCTTCTTCTTATCAAACTTCTCTATCATTATGAAAAAAGTAATATTCTATATTTGTCAATGTGTTCTACAACTACTTAATATTAGTGTTACATAACATGTTTTTGAATAACTGTTTCACTTTCTTTTTTTTCAGATTAGAGGAATAGGGATTTTATTATTTTTCATGTATGATAAAATATCCTCTCTGATGTGATCAGAGTGAGATTGCATAGCATTTTTTAGCTGTTGAATACTATTTAAATCAACATTCCTCAATTCATGCTCTTCACTTTTGCTAAGTATCCTTCAGCTTTACAGCGATTAATGTTTTCTGTGCTGCCTATCAACATATTTATAAAACCAAGAGAATGTTTTATTTACAGCAAAGACATGATAGAGATGAGTCACAAAAGAAAAGAAATTCTGTGTTAAGAAAATCCTAATAGAGCAAGGGAGGATATTTTTTCAAAGGCATGAAGATCCACGAGGCACCTAACTGATGTGTCTAACTGCCCTTCATGTCTTTGAAAATCTGCCCTGAATGCATGTTACTTAGTAGAATAACATTGCTTCCATCAAAAGAAACATTTTCTTTTCTGGAGGAAATTTTTAAATGCAGCTAAAGACTGAATTTTACCCACAAAAGAGACTGTGGTTGTTTATTCCCTATGTGAGCACATTTTGAAACATACCAACCTACTTTTTCAAAAAGAATAGCCTTATTTATCAGTTTCAGCTGAAAGTTCTGGGGTTTAAGATTATACTATTCTTAGTGTTGTCTCTATTGATGTAGATTTTAGTGGTATAATGAGGAGCACATTCAAATCCACTGCATTTGCGGTGAGAAGAAGATGGTTCAATGTTATTTTACATCAGTAATAATTTCCAGCTTTGGAATGACACATTACATATGCAGCGCTGGTCTTTTCTTTGATAAAGTTTCTGGATGAAATGAATAACATTTGTGATATGATCTTCAGTGTGTCCAGGTTGTAGTCATTGAGTCTTTCTTATATTTTTCTTCCAAAAGATGCCTTCAGTCACTTCTACCAGGGCAAAGAAGAATGATTAAAAATAGGTTTGCTACACTATAATCACAGTGACAAATTTTACTGTTTCATAAATAAAAAGCAGAGAAATGCTGAAGGGATCTGTAAGGCTTCTGTTGAAGAAGACTTATAGAAAAGATCATTAACTTAGTACTACAAGTCTTAGTCATTGAGTAGCAGCCAGAGAAGCTGGCAGAGTATTTCCTATCTGTTTTGCATACTAAAACCAACATACAAACCCAATCATAATCTGAAGATTTTTCTTTCTCTTTGTTTCTGAAGCTGTGAAACTTCATGTCGTCCTCATATTTTTTTTAAATGTTCAAGATACTTTTTGTGATTAATTTGACAAACTTATTTGTGAAGAACAACCCAGATTTCGTGAACTGATCATAAAGCTTCCTCGCGCTTCAATATAGACTATATTTCAGTGTGGCTCTGCACTTGCATAGGTGTCTTAATAAATGTTATCAGAATGTTTTTGAAAATGATATGCAGAGGCACAGTGGAGTATTTCCTAATGAATGCAATGCCCTTTCAGGATCTTACGGTGATCTGACTTGAGTGGAGACCTGTTGAAAAGCATACTGTGAGCACCAGGGGCTTTTCTACCCCGTCTCATCAGTCAGCTTCACCTATACTGAGAGACCAGCGCGCATGTGACAAACTGTAGTTGGGAGCTCAGATTTCAATGAGAAAGTACATTTCAGGTACAACAGGGCTTTTAATGTCAGTATTTTATTACTTGTTTCGACAACACTAATAAAACAGTGTTTTGGAAAATTGTAGAAGTCAGTACTGTTGATTTCTTTTTGAGAGACGAGACTTTTCCTTTTTGAGAAGAAACACATTTAAATGTGCATCTTTACCGTACATTTAGAAACAAGTACACTGATTATGTCTTCTGTGCTATCCACTTTAGAAAGCAGCTCATTTTATAGCGGCTATGTAACAGATGCCAGTTATTGATAGTTTTAATTTGCAGGTAATGAAGACCACGTTTGAACTTGTGACCTAAATGTGAAAAGTTCCATATGTACTTCTGTGAGCCATCCAGATTTAAATACTGTTTCTTCAACAGGAAATTTTATTCCAGAAGGCTGTGAACTGTATTGCTTGACAGATCCAGCCCAAAGTTTTGTCTGATTTTTTTTCTTTTTTTTTAATTGAGCTTTATAAGTATAATAAATATGCATTAAAATTATTTACAGACTCCGTCCAATTAAAACTAGCAGCTGCAGGTACACCATCTAATGGGAAGCCCTTGAGAAACAAGAGTATTGGGGCAACTCTTGATCTTGCTGAAAGTACGTTGCGTAACTATAAGCCCCTGAGAAATTAGAATACTGGAGCAGCCCTGGATCTAGTTGAAGTCAGTGGGAGTTCAGAAATCAAGAGAAATTGCTCATGGCATTACAGGCTCAGCCTTACAGTGTTGAAGCAAATGTGGATCTTTCCTGTGAACTGGAAGGAAAGGACGAACAAAGAGGGACAAGAACTGCCCAGCTGGCATTGTGAAATCTGCTGACTTCTTGCAACCCTACACATTTTAGGGCACAGGGTTTTTTTTTTTTTTAATATGCTTATTCCCATGAATTGAGTATTTTTTTATGTCTTTTATGTATTTATTTAAAAGCATATTCTTAAGAAGATTAGAAAGAACCCATTTGACCTTCTTTTTTGTAACTAAGGAAATGGCTGCAACACTTAAAGCCAAGAGGAACAGTTAATCATTACACAGAAGGCAGAAAACATTAATTTCTAGGCACACCTGCTACTACTGGTTTTAGACATTTTTAAATTTAACATAATCCTTTGTAGTGAACATTCTGACTTGATATTTACTCTGCTCTCTTTTATGTGGTCTAATGAACTAGGTATGATTCTTGATGTCTAACCAACTTTTATTTTTAGTTAGTTTAATAAAATTTTATCTGTGTGCTTAGTTCTCATATAACTCTGGCAGGAGCTAACTGAAGAAAAAATGCAAAAATAATATTACCACTTGAGATTTCAAAAATATTTTTTCCCTGTGAAAAAGAGTAAGATATCTTCTAACTTCTTTCCACTATTTTGTTCCATCTGCCATTCACCCGTAAAAATGACAAAATATACTATTGCTTCTTAGATGATCTTTAAGGCCCCTTCCAATCCAAACCATTCTATGATTCTACAATTCCTTTCTTTTTAAGAAGTTCTGCTTAAGAACAATAAACTTCTGACAAATAGAATTGCTCATTTTTAAATGACTGGGTTGATATTTGAAAAATTTGGGGCACATTTTTGTCATGAGCTCTACCCTGAAATACCAGTTCAAGTGCAACATTTTCTTGACCAGTTTCACCCTCTGATCAGGGAAATCAGGAAACAGACACTGAGCAACACATGACGTTGCCACAATCTCAGTCAAATCACACAAGTCTCATTTGATCCTCCAGACCTATGGCAAACCCATAACCAAAAGTTCAGAATGTTTTAGGTATTATAAAGTGACATCTGGAGTTGTTTTGTTTTGTCTTTGGTACTTGCTCTCCAAAATTATTGCCTCGTGTGAGTTCTGTACTCCTTGGGCCAGTTGGGAATACTTAAGGGCTACAAAGTAAAGCCATGAGCTGTATTTAAAAGAACAATAAAGAATTTAAATAGAATTAATTTGGCTACAGAGGAGAATATAATGTTCCAAATAAAAATATACGTATATTTCTATAAAAAGGGTATGACACCAGTAACCATAAAAATTCTTATTGGACATATACTTTCACGTTTTAAGGGCATAAACTTTCCAAGTTGATGAAGGAAGACTCTGTGAGGTTTCTGCTCTTCTGTTACAGAAAAATACATGACCATAGCCTTCTATATATTACTTTGATGAACTAGTATGAGGAAACAGATGAAACAAGCCTATATGTACTCCAGTGTGTTGGCTTTTAAGAGTACAGACTTAATATATATATTGTCTTTGTTAGCTATGTCCTGCTCCAGGTTAAAATTCACTATGCCAAGAAACTCAGACTAGTTGTGTCAACAGTGCTTGTAGGGATGAAATCTGAGCTGGGATGAGTTCTCCACCTTGCCCATCTTTCTGCATCTCCAAATCTACATAAGTCACGGCAGCCTTGAGTTAGTTTAGAAGCAAATGTACAGGCATAATAGACAATAAAATGCATAGGCTAACCTAACAGCACAGAACTATTCACAGCAACTATTGTCATGATGTGTGTCTTCGATGACAAGAAAAGTGATATGTTATTTCCCTGACTTTAATAGAAATCCATGTGTGAGGTCAAATTTACCCTGCCTTTATTCAGTTTTTGGTCCATAGACAATTAAAATGACTCCTCCCTTTCTCCATTACTCAGCAGATTAGAAGTTGGTCTTCTCATGCTGTTATTAGAAATGTCATTGTGTTATACTCTGTTGCCTACCATAATGTAAATGTTAGAGAACTTTGATCTAAGAAAATATTGAGCTGTGCTCTTGCTAAAAAATGAACAGTTCAATCATCAACAGAAAACTTAGTAATGGATTTTAAAATCTTAATTTAAGTGCTCATTAATCATTTTTAAGTACATTTCCTCTTGAAATGAAATTAAACAGGTAAGAGTGGTACTCAGAAATATGTGTAAATTTGAAACATTTTAAGTAAATAAGCACTGGGTTTTTTAGGCATAAGCATAACAGATACAGTACAGAATATCACAACAAAATTACAGTACGAAGTAGAAGCAATAGCACTACTCTGATTGAATTGTGACACACAATTTATGTGTGTGTGTTACAGGTAGCTTATCCTTGGCAACTCTAGTGAAGTCTTAACGCAATTTATACTTTAAACTGTTTTCAGCAGTGGCACTAAACAATGCAAATTTAACTCCAATCTGAGACAAAGAGTGGGGTTGAAAGAACTTCCTGCATACTTCACATTGTTTTGGTGTTTCTTTGTTTTTGGGTTTGTTTGTTGTTTGTTTTTTTTTTAACACTACTATTAAACTGGGTGAAGTCCCTCCAAAAAAAAAAAAAAGGAAAGAAAACCCTAGCTTTGAAAAAATGTGCATAAAATAAAAAAAAAAAGGCTTTTCTGAATTACACTTAGCGGAAGTGGAAAAGACAGACTTTGTGTCCATAAAATACTATCACGTAGAGTTAACATACTTGCAAGGAGCTGGCATTAACGACAAAGGCATTAACCTCCTACTGCAACTCAAGCCAGAAAGCCAGGAGGAGCGTAGTTGTTACAAGATCAGCAGGAGTGACTATGACTCTCTTAAAGACAGTGGGATCATGGTTACTACCTGGGCTTGGCTGCAGAGGTAACACCTCCAGGTGGCCCTGCTGGAATTTACCCTTTGGGGTAACCAAGTTGACCTCTGCCCCACGGGGAATTAAGGTTACTTCCTCCTTATCAATAGTCCTCATCAACCTATTGATAGTATTTCCAAAGATGAAACAAAAAATTTGGAAATCTGATCAGTGTATCATTGCCTTGGGCATCAGCCCATGGGTGGAAAGATGGACACAGTTGGGTTAGCTCTTGAGGATGGGTTGCCTGACTTATGTGCCTGACCTTCACATGGACTGTGACATTAACAACTCGGTGATGTGAGGGGGCGGCCCTGCATCAAAAGCCACATTCGCCACCAATGCCTATCCTGATTACTGGAAAAGATCCTCCAGCTGATGGGCATTTACGAAGATCTTGGATTTACATCCTATGGAGTCAGAGATAAGGACTGTTGGAGGGGCCAGGTCATTTGTGGGCAGTAACATGATTGCCAGCAATGTCTGTCCTGGTAGCCAGAAGAGTTTCGCCCAACCATCATGGCCTTGAAGATACTGGATGTCTATCCTATGGGAGATAGTATTGGAGAGGCCAGAACATCTAAAGGCAGTAATTCTGTGTCTGGGACTTAGAATTGTGCATGAGTGTTACTATTGTAACTGATACTGTAATAACTTGATTGTGATTGATAATAAACTAAACATGAAACAGGGACATAGGATCTCGTAATGATTAACTGTAAATATCACGATCCCTCGCATACAAATAATGACCTATTACTGGCCATGACTAGGTGGACAGGCCACCTTCATTTAACCCAGAAATATGTTTAATAAATAACCTATGCCAGGCAAGCAGGCAGCAGTAAGATCAAAAGTGGTGGGGGGTATAACATCAGCTTTGTTGTCAATGAACACTCATAATTTGGGTTTCTGGCCTGTCTCTCTGAACTACAGATTTGTGTATACACAGATTAGACTCAAAAGTTATGAAATAATTTGTAATCACACTTTTAAGTATAAAAAAGGAGAACATAAGCTTATCAAAACATGGAACTCATATACATGCAAACCTCAGCTGAAGTAATTAGAACTGGATCTGGAGCTCATGATTTTAGAAGCTGACACATATAAGGACATCAGATATGAAAGATCTGAATTTTGTACTACAAAACCCAAATTTCTAGTCCCCATCATTTTGAACAAAAGCTAGCAACTGTGAGGCAATAGGTGACATGTGCAGAGAGCATTAAAACAAGATGTCTGAATTTATGAACTGCCCAATTTCGATCCATACGTGTTTTTAAGCCAACAACAAATTTATCTGAGCAATCCTGCTAACATCCTCCTCATCTGCCATCCAAATTGCAATGCCAGGATCACACTCAGGTGAGTTCACCCTTGGTGATAAACTTTTGCTCTCACTGAGATACAGCTGTTAGCTGACACAGTTTGGTGGAAAAAAAACCAAACAATCCAGAACATGAAGCTATATGTTAAGCCAACAGCACACTGGTGGCCTATAAAGAAGATCACAATCCCTGATCCTCCTCCCCCTTTCTTTCTACCACTACTCCAAATGTGCAGACTACCTCTTCTATTTGTGTAGACTGCGATACTTGCCTGATAACAGGTTGAACTACACCAGCTACTAATCCAGCTGGAAAGTATTGTTTGGTTTTGCTTATTCAGTTTTCTTGTCTGCCTTGAAAGACTCTGACTTCTCATAAACTGCTTAGTGCTCACAACCTGAAAATGATGTTCTTGTGAACTCTTACAGCAACAGATGACTGTTTCTAAATGATGGGAGTGAAAAATAAGGCACTTATTCTACTTTATGTCATGATTTATTGTTAGGCAAATAAACTTCAAGAGATTTAGTGATTTGAGCTGGCTTAGAGAGGTCCAGTCAGCATGGAGCAACTATAAAGAACATAAAAGGAGCATATGAGCAGGAGGAGGGAAGGAGACATAAAGATGAGATGAGGAAAGTCACTACTTTTAGTAGTGATACTAATTTAAGTCACACTGAGTTAGCATCATCCCTAGTTAAGGGTAAGAAAGTTAAGGTATGGAAGACAAACTGTGGGGGAAAAAACCTACGAAGGTTTTTGAATTATTTTCCTTCAGCTCTGCAGGATTGTCAATCAGTGCCATTTCTGCAGAAAGCTAAGCCTTTTGAGTTATAACAAAGTGACAAGGGGGCAGTTTCAGACACATGAAAACCTTTGGTCGACACATGGGCTGGAAAACTGCCATCATCCAGAAACAATGTTTTTTCAATAGTGTAGGAGGCTATAGAATAAGATTCTAAAGCAAATTTTTTGTTTTGTCTCACATGCAGCATTGTCTACTGCAAAAGTTGCTTACAGTAAAAGCTGGCTGAAGGAGGAAAACTTTTTTACCCCATTTGGCTTCTTCACATGCGGTTGCTATTGCCCCACAGCTGCTGCTGAAGACACTGCTTCAATTAACACTACGTACATGCGTCAGGCAAGCATACCAGCTGGATCCTGAAAACAATTACTTGTTCAAATGCTTCTATCCAAGGGAAAAGGAGGCCTAGGAATAAGGTAAGAACACAAAAAAACCCTCTTGTTTGAGAAACTGACAGAATTGTATGAGAATTAAGCCAAAACTTTCCCAGTCAGGGTGTTCTTTTCTTATACAACTCTCTTTTGGTTCCCTTTTGGATTAGGTTGCTAAACTCTCAAAGGTTTATCTAGGAAAGGAGGAACCTACTATGTTGGATAACAAGGCAGTATTTTGTTACTTATTGCACTTTTTTCCTTTTTTTGAACACCACTGCCAACCTAGAATGTCACAAGTATTTTTCATACCAACAGTATTGGTTTTACAAGCAAGAGCTACACTCCATAAGGTTTCCGAAATGATCCACTTGGAGCTATTCTTAGCTTTGTTTGTTATACCACTGATAACATGTAATCATAATTGTAAAACAAACAGTTTTAATATAAAACACTTAACAAAAACATAAATCATGTGAGATATCTTATATTTGAAAAAGCTGAACTTTATATTTGAAAAAAATAATTAATTTTTGCAACTGTTATTAGTCACCATCTCCTGAAATAGTCTTGGCCTGCAACTGAGGTCAACAAGACACATAGAGAAGCATACAACTTTTGGATGAGACTCAAGAAAAGCCTGTAACTCTCAATAAATGCCCGAGATATAAAATTGTAAACGCAATCGGGACACATTCTGACCTCAAATAGATTTGGCAATTGAACAATTCACTGACCTTAACCCACAAATACCTTTGATCTCAGTAGAAGAATTCAGGCAGAATGTAAAAGGAAATTCTCACAACCTTGTGAGTTTTATCAATTTCTTTTAAAACCTTAAAATCAGTTAAGTACTTGCATAACCAGTCATACAAATAATCTCACTGACTCTCATGTGATTAGGTAGGTAAGCAAATTATGCATATCTTTGCAAATCAGGTTCTTGATTTGCATCAGTTATATACCACAAACAAGAAACAAAGATAGTATTTTACTAGCTCCACATCAGTCAGCAAATATAACTTGCGACAACTTTTAAGACCCATATTGTCCACAGATTTTAATTCTTCTCCCCCCCGCTAGTCGCTTCCGTCAGTCTCGCACATCCTAAATTAAGAATTGCTTTGGTGTTCTTGATTTAGCATCTTATTTAAAAAAACAACAACAACAAAAAACAACCAAAACCCAAACTAAACCACAGGCAAGCAAGCAAACAGCCTGCTTGGCTGAAGTTGGTAGCACAGCTGATGTGCCTGAAGTTTAGCGGCGCTTTTCTCGCGGCGATCCACGAAGCGAAGTTAAACACAAAAAGAATGTTTTTTCTCCCCCAGTGGGGTCCAAGCCAAGGGAGGTGTAAGGGAAGATGAAGCGGAGGAGAGGGAAGGGAAGGAAGGGGAGCGGGGGAAAGAGACCACCTCCCTCCCCGTCCAGCAAGGCGCCGGCCCGCGGGGCAGCGCCCATCTTCGTGGCCTCCCGGCAGGGCGACAGCAGCAGGCCCAGCCCGACACCCCTGCCCGGGGCGGGGGGTGCCTTCGGGCAGCCTCTCCGGTGCTGCGGTGCCCCTCGCCGGAACAAAATGGGGGTGGGGGGAGTAGCTCACTGTGAACTTTATTGATGAGCTTCTGTAGCTGAGGGGAGACGTCAAACACGGGAGCGGGGCTGGGCGAGGCGGGGGGAGGAAGGGGCCGGGGGTCAACAAAGCCTGACCGCCTCCCTCCCAGCGCGGCTCCCGGCCGCCCCTCGCGGGTCTCCCGCGTCCGCCAAGCGGGGCCCAGCCTGGGGAGAGGCGCCGAGTCCCAGGGAAGGGAAGGGGCCCCGGGGCAGGCGGGCCGCGGAGGGGTGGGGGCGGCCGGGGCACCCCGGACGGTGGAGGGACGGAGCGGT
>JAOXJM010000012.1:99346433-99358795 GCA_026413425.1 Tringa solitaria | reverse complement strand
GGGCTACGGGCTCCGCAGGATCACGGACGACCTGTGCGCGGAGGCGGGTTTCCGGCCCCGTATCGCCTTCGAGGGGGAGGAGGCCGAGACGCTGCGCGGACTGGTCGCCGCGGGCCTGGGTGTGGCCCTGCTGCCCCCGCCGGCCTGTGCGCGGGCGCTGCAGCCCTGCCGGCGGCAGGCGGCGGCCATCGCGGGCTTGCCACCCCCGTGCGCCCCTCCGAGGACGGAGGGGTGGGGGCAGAGGAGGCGGAGGAAGCGGCGGCGGCGGCGCCAGGAACAGGGAGGCGGCGGCACGGCGAGGGAGGGAGCCGGAGCCGAAGCCGGGCCGGGCCCCGCAAGAGCAACAGCAGCACCAGCTCCTCCTCCTCCTCGGTGAGTCCCGCTCCGCCGCCCCGGGAGGCTGCTCGCCGCCGAGCCCGGATGCCGGCGCAGGCCGGGCCGCGCCGCCGAGGTGCCCGGGGAGAGGCCCGCGCCGGGAGCGGGACACCGCGGCCTCCGCTGGGTGAGCGTCCCCGGGGCAACGGGCGCGCCGCGACCTGTCTACGCCCCCCCCCCCCCCCCCCCCGCTACCTTACCCCGGTGGCCGCAGAGGGCTGGTGGGGCGAAGGGCGAGACGGGGGATGGGGACGGCGCGGTTGGCGGCTTACCCGCCGCCCTCTTCCCCATCCGCGGCCCCGGCCTCCTCTCCCCCTTTGTTTGCTCGGCTCCCCGAGCCTGCGGCGGCGCCAGGCCCTGTGGAGGCACCGGGGCTGCGGCGCGGCCTGCAAGGCGGGCGGGGAGCAGCGCCGGGCCCGGGCAGCCGATGCGCTGCCCAGCCCCCGCCGTGACAGGAGGGGGACGGGGCCGGCCTCTCACCCCCACCAGCCGCGGCCGAGGCTCCCGCCGGCCTCCCCCCCCCCTGCTCTGGGCCGCTGCCCAAATGCACCCCGCTCCTAACTGTGCCGTTACCGGGGGCGGCTGAATCAGGCTGATTCCCTTCCTTCCAGCCGCCTTCAGTTTGGGCTGGGGGGGGTGTCCCCGTCTCCAGCTGGGCGGGTGTCCGGAGGCGGCGGGGGTTTGTGCGGCGGAGGATCCCCGGGGCGCCGCGGTGTTGTGGGGTGAGGGGCCGCCGAGGGACCCCGAAGGGGCGAGCAGAGAAAGGCTGATTTCTGTGATAGGCAGCACTTAAAAACTTGACTTAAACAAAAAAAACCCAACAACCCCACAACACCAAACTCTCAACTTTACTGCTTTTCATTGTTCTTCAGGCTGCTTCTTACGTTCTCTTTCCTTAATGGTGCCACTTTGCTCAGAACACAACTAGTCCTGGCCCATGCCTACCCTTTTGCCTAAGAAAATAAAGCCCTTCCAAAACACGGAGGTTTTAAGAGGTGCAGAGGATGGTGCTTCTGTGATGTGAGGTGGTTTGGCTGTGTCTCTCTTCTTTATTCTTTTATCTTTTCTCTCCATGTTTTCAAAATCATGTTATTTTGGAATGCATTTTTTTTTCCTGCAGAAAAAGAGTTGTTAAAGGGTTGGTTGCAGAATATGCTTAGGTCAGGCAACTCTTCTCTTCCAGTTACTAAATTCTTGTGCCCTTTCAATATCAGGTCCCAACCCCTCTTTCCTACCTGCCAGGAATGCTTATGCCATGTTCAGCCTCTTAATACATCTGTAGTTAAAAAATGCTGCAGGCCTGCTGTCTTAGAGAGCTGCTGCCTACAAACAGCTTGAGGAATAATGCATCTGCATTTCTGCTCTGGATGGAAAAAATAGCACTGTTTTTTTTTCTTTTTTTTTTTTTTTTCATGTTAATAAACACATTCTTGGATTGTGGAAAATATGGAAGCTTTAGTGTAGTTATGAAATAAATTACTTAGTTTGGCTGGAAGACTTTAAACTATGGGAGAATGCGTAGGTATTTTTGGAGTCTTCCACAGTAAGACAGTAATCGTAGGTAACAGTTTTGTGTAACTTACGAAAGACAAACTTCAGCTTTTTCAAAATGCTTTTTTCTTGGTTTTGTGTCATTGTACTGTGTTCGGAACTGAGCTTCGACACCTGTTATATGCTTCATCAAGCACGTATTCCCTATATCCTGAGTTTTGCGATTTAAGTAGATATCTTTTTTAAAGTGAAAATTCAATGAAATTAAGCCTTAATGCTTAAAAGTATTACTAGTCTCAGTGTAGTGTTACATAGAGATACCTGCATTTGCTAACTCCCTGGGAAGCTGCAAGGCTATGGAGTAGTAAGGAAGAAACACTGTGGGGCTTCCAGAGCTTTTGTGAGCGTCTCTTCATTGCACTGTGTATGTGTGGCATCAGTGTTCACATGGGTTCAGGAGACATGATGGATAATCCTAAACTTCCTGAGAACTTGACATACTGACATCTAAAAAAAGATGTATATGAAAAAAGATATATATAATTTATATTATGTGTTAATTTTTTTCACCCTAGATTGTGAAGGTCAGTCAAACGCTGTGGGTGACTCTCAGAGATGGACAGTTTGAAGACTTGTCTGTCTTCAAGAAGACCATAACTTGGTCCACATGGTTTTGCAAGTAGATTACATCTCCTAACTCTCTAAGTGTGAGAGAGTGAACTCTTAATTGAGTTCTTCTTCAGAAGCGAGTTAATTCTTTCTACTCTTTCTTATGAAATCTATAGTTATACAGTAACTTGAACATAAACATGTGAAAGACTTCATCTAGTAGTGTTGCCGAGTTCCCTACGTATTTGCTACACTATTTCTGGCAAAACCGAGGTCACAGTCCAGGGCAATTCCTTACTCAAGCGCCTTATTTGCTATTTGCTTATTTGCTTTACTGCCCTTCTAGGCCTACACAGCACTATTTTGGGTAGTATAAGGTGTTGTAGGGAGGTGAGTGATAACATAAAGTAGATAGAAAGGAGACTATTCTCTTCTGCTGTGGGTCTCAGTATTTTATTGATAGTAATTTAATGTGTGTTAGCAACAAATTAGAGGGGGTCACTCAAGTGGTTGTGATGCTCCAAGAGCAAAATAATATACAAGTAGTATAAAAGTAAATGTAATCTAATTTAAGAATGCAAAGGCTAAAATATATTGAACATAAATTGGACAGGATTGGGATTGAAAAGCAGGATAGATGTTTCTTATCCAGTTTAACTGTATATTTTGTAGTGTAAAGTATTAAGTTGAAAAGAAATAAAGAACTTTGAGTTTCCTCTCTTTTAACTTTTTTTTTTTTAAAGAAAAAATATTAATATCTGGTAATGTTCCTCATCTTTGTGCCAAAATTTAATTTCATTCCATTTTAATGTATGCTTATTTTTCTGGAAATACATATCAGTCTTCAGAAGACCGTAGATGTACTTGATGAAAACCCCCTAAATTCTTACAGCCTCTGTCCTAGTGCCTCCCAATAAATTTATAGTAGTAGACAAAGAAGCATCCTTTGAAAACAAACAAACAAACAAACCCCCAAAAAAGGGAAAAACGCAAAAAACTAAACGAAACAAAACTGTCCTGAAAGTTTTCCTTGACAATTTCTGCTGGCAGGTTACATACAGCAGTATGTACTTTTAGAAAACAAAAAGATTGTGCTTGTAATGGAATATTTACTGTCCACGTTTAAAAAGCAGCTTCATTGTGATCAAATATGCTTCGGATACAGCAGAGGATAAAGATTCATGACAAACAGTAGGTTCCTTCTTTTATTGTTATTTTTGTTTTTTCCTCTGGAAATGATTGATTTCTGAATTAAAGCTTTGTACTGTGTAAGTTGGATAAATTTCTGTGTTAAAAATAGTCACACTAATTTTGAAACAAACATTTAAAAACTCATAGCTTTGGTTCTTTTTGTTGCAGTAGGTTTTTTCTTTCCCCCACTGTATCTGAATGATCTTAAGCTATTGAAACAAAACCATGTCACCTACTTCATCCTTTCCTGGTGGTTAAAACCGAAACCAAAACAAGCTGGCCTTGAATTATTGCCCTGGATGTAAATGGAAAGCTGAATGTATGTGAAGTGTTGTCTAATACATCAAAAATAAAAAGAAGGCTACACAAATTCGCTAGAGTCTACACACATTGAACTTGAAAAGGCAACGTGATACAGAATCTGACTTAGTCTGCTTATTGTGAGAATTAAAACTTGAGGTCAAAGTGTTAGAAATTTGTCTCTGATTTCTTAACCTCACTTAAATAGAAGTCGCTCCAAATTCTTTTTTTTTTTTTTCCTACCAGTTTTCATGGTATTCTGACTCCTGCTTTTATCATGTACAGGCATACAAACAGTAAGCATCAGCAACTTCAATAATTTCAGTAAGTTTTGAGGTATATGGCTTTGCAAATCTGCCTGCTGTTTGTTAGAGCCTGTAACGTGGATTTAAGGACCCATCTTTAGATATTTTTATTTTAAAAAATGAATTAAACTATTATCTGTCATGAAATTTTATTCTGGAAAATATTAAGATAAAATACTTTGAAAATTATCAGCCCTTTTCTGTGTTCTTAACCATTCACATAATACTTCGGGCTCTGAGGAGCTCATTTGGCTTCGATTATGACAGGGATATAAGCTACATGTTACCTACAAAATTGTTCCTTGGTTGCTACCTCACCAAGAACACTATGCAAGTTAAATACAAGTCTTTATATGTTTAACATGAATGCAAATACATTGACTAACTTTTTCTGCCTCTGACTTTAAAGCTGCTTTGGAGGAATAAAAAAAATATAAAAATCTTCTAGCTTGCAGGTAACCCCAACTTAAGGGTGCAACATATAGGCATTTCTGTCTAGGTGCTGCTCTCCCTAACGTTGCTTCCTATTGTGTGTATATAGGGCACAAAGAGCACAAGAGGCTTCCTGTCTTCTATGAAACATTCTTTTCTTTTGTAATCTGCCAAATGCAGTAGGTTGGCAGTTTTAAAAAATCTCAGGTTTGTAAAATATGTGGGTTTTTTCTTACAAACACCAAATAATTTTTCTGTAAACCGCTGTAAAGTAGTTTTGGATGAGAGCCATTTTTTCTGGCAGTGAAGGTATAAATAGTAGATGGTCGTGTTTCTTTCAGAGTTTAAGTGGTCTCTTGTTAAAAAAATTAAACAATGAAAATGAACCTATGTGTATTGTTAGATAAATCATACGGATATATGGTATTTTGCTTCCTACTGCAGTGTATAATCAGCAACTGTATCTGTATTATTTAACTTGCATGGTATGCGATACTGATCTGTAAGAGGACTCGTATAAGGTTTAATGTTAAGTTAATATGGTGAAAATGCAGGTAGCTGATAAAATAATTAGTTTTAGGATTTGAGACAGCAGATTAAATACCTTTGGTGTTGTTCCACAAGGGTATTCCTTAAAATAATACATAGTGCTACTCCTGACTACAAAATTGTTGGAAATGAAGTTCCAGTCAGGCTTGGTTTTACAGCATGCGATCTCCGTTTTTCTTGAGTAGTTTTATTCTTAATTAATCTTGACGTTCTCTGGTAAATGTGCTAAAACAGCAGTTTGTAGGAGTCTTGAGTAGGTGATTGTTTTTCCTTCTCTAAAGCAGTCTGCATTCCTCAAATAGGTTGAGAACAAATTAGTAGGCTACTCCAAATGTTTCCAAAGCATATTTATTTGATCCCAAGATGTCTCTGATGTAGTGGTCAAGCTTGCCTTCTTTTTTTGTTCTTCCTGATTTAGGGAGTCCTGTCTCCCCTGATTTTGCCTCAGTGAGTTTTACAAGAGTGGACAGTTACAAGCTGTAATCTTGACTGTGTTTTTGGCATTGGTAATGGATTTTAATACCCTTGGAATCCCTTTTAGTTGGTAATCGGGTATCAGATTAGGACATTTAATAATTAAAATAGAGAAATGAAGACGAGTGGCATCAGGGCAAAAGCTTTTGATTACAGAATGTGTGCCTTCTAGGGTGAGATTTGTGGAAGCTGCACTCCAAAAACAGGGTAGGCAGCTTTTCAGGCTGACAGTCTTCGTTCAGGAGCTGGTGGGAACTGGGTGAGCGAGGAATTCTCGCCGGATTCACTGAACAGAAGCTGTTTGTGCAGGCATACTGGTTTGGGTGAAACTTGCGCTGGGGAAGCTTTCCAGGCTGGAATTTTGGTCAGCCCGAGGAGACTGACTCCAGAATAGTTGGTTTGTGCAGAGAGAGGCAGGAGTCACTACATTATGTGTAAGATCTTAAGTCTGGGTCTGTGTAAGGTAGGTGCCTGGTGGCTTTTTTTTTCCCCCCTTCCCCTCCCTGTTCTCTCTTCAGTGCAGAGGCAAAACCAATGCTGATCCAGTGTTCTCTGAAACACTGACTTGTCTCCTCTTCTTGGCTTTTTACTGGAAGACCACTGTTGGTTATTAGTAAGTAATCTTGAGAAGTAATAAAGGATTAGCTGTAGGCCTTTGGCATGTTTTTGTGCAAAAGGTCTAGCTACTTGGGAAAATACATGTAAATCTAAATATTCTGCAGTTTCTTACTGAAGGGATAGAACAGACTATACTGACCAATACATTAGTTTTATTTGCAGTCTAATCCAGTGATGGTCAAAAGAAAATGGTGAAGGGAAGTTGTTACATTAGTACTGAGTCAGATGTCCTGTATATTACAAAAATAAGTGCTTGTTGGAATCTCTAGTGTTTTAAATACTGTTTGACATGGAAAACAGGAACAGAAATTCTGTGTGTCAGCATTGAAAAGTATGTGTCTATTCTCATTATTTTTTTTAAATTTAGCTAACGCATTTTTTTCATTTTATTTATAGTGTATGTAAGTTTAAATGTATGTCAGAGAGAACAGGATAAAAACCAGTCTGTGTGTATGTACATGACTTTTTTCATGCTTTAACTTTCAAGCTTAGCTAGCTTTTGCAGCTGAGCTTCTATACTCCTGGCTCTGCAGAAATTTGACCTTGCTCTGGAGATAGCTATCTTAAGGGCTTTGAGTTTGTGTAAATCTCATAGACCATATTACTTCGTTTAGACAGTGAAAACTTTATTTTTTGATCCTGCGTGTGAGAATTTATACACCGAGGTGAAGTTGCTCAGTGTAAGACCCCAATTCTTCATGTCAAGATAAATACAATGTACAATGAGCAGTCCCATTGTTTCAAATGACTGCTCACATTTAATCTTTGCTGAGCTGGGACTGAATATTAGCAAAATCAGATTGTTTAGGGCTGTGTGGAAAATTATTTTCTGCTTCTGTGGAACATTTTTTTTTTTTGGGGGGTGGTGTGTTTTTTTGTTTTAAAACCCCAAACCTGAAAGTCTTCCAGCGTGCATCAGTACAAAACAGTGTCTGTCTAAATACTTAAACTGAAGTATTCGCCATCAGAGTTGCTGGTTGGGGTAGTGAGATGTTTCTGTCTGCAGGTGATTAAAGTGTAGGAGTAGGAGGAAAAGAAGAAGTTCCTGATCTTAATCATGAATAATTAAGAGTCTCTCTAGTTTTGACCCAAAATTAGAAGATTTGCATGTAGAGTAAGCTTTGTTAGAACTGGTATAGTCCTGTAAAAAGGTTTTATCTTGACAAATCAAGACTTCATTAAAAAGATGGCTAAGCAGCTTTGCCTGTGCAGTCAAAATTCTGTTCCCATTCTGGTCAGTGTGCTAGTTGTGCAGTGTTAATGGACATGCCTTCTTAAAAGCACTCCTTGAACTTAAAAGGACTGTTAATTCAGCCTATTGAATGGTTCACCTCCTATTTTAAGGGAAACAAAATTATAAAGTAATTCTGTGAGATTAGACGGAGATAATACTCTGTACAGGTGTGTTTACCCTGTGTATTTGATGGTGCTTTGAGCACAGCCATGTCTCCTGTTCCCTATATATGGAGAGGCTCTAAACCATAAAGAAGATAATTAGTTTACTCTTTGTTCTTATTGGGCCTCCTGTGAGTGAAAATGGGAAGGAAGATACATTAAATAAGCTGTGTTTTACATTTTTGCTTTCCCAAATACAGAGTGTGGGTTACTCTCTGCAGTGGGTCCTATGACCTTGGAGGAGCAGCCAGGCTGAGCACATGGGGGGCCAGTGGCCACGCGCTGTGTGTGACTTCTGTTCAACTGATCCAGCCAGGTTCTGCTACCAGAGTGTGTTCCAGGGGCAGCCACTTAATTACAAGAGGTACTCTGTGGAAGAAGCTTTTCTCTTGGGCCCCCACCTGACTGAAGATCCCCTAACCTTTAAACAGAAAGAAGGAAGTCCTCTTTTTTTTTCTTTTTCCCCTTTTTTTGTCTTGCCTGTTGTGCTGGCTGTCTGTAAAATAAACTCTGCTTTCTGTTTAATTGAATGGATCTGTTTTACTAACCATGAAAGGCTGATCTTCAGTAGCTGATACTGTTTGACATTCCATGTATAAAATTGGTTGAGTTTGAGATTGACAGTGATCCTTACCTAATCTTCCTGTATGTGCTTTGATACAGGTACAAACTTTCTTTAAGTGAAAAATACTCACTTAAAAGAATCATGACAGTTTAGAAGGGTGATTTTCAAATGTCTCATTCTAAAGGATTTAGCTCCTCAGAAAGCTTTAAAACTGTCTCAACTTTGTTTAGCAGTTGACAGGCTACCTTATGAATCATGTGGAGTCCAAGGGAGGAAATAAAATGCTGGAGATCCTGGAAACAGAATACATTAAAATAAGGATTGCAGTAAAAATAATTTGGAGTCATAGTAGTGAAAAAGAGAAAAAAATTATGAGCCTTCTTCAATCTTGTTTTTGCATGCTGTGCTCCTAAGATACCCGACTCTTCTGTAGATGACTTGTATGAAAAGTTTCTGATTTTGAAGATAGTGAAAATGAGTTTGGAATCAGTAGCGAAACTTTAAATATTGTATTATTGTTTTCCTTAGGTATCGGTTCATGAAGGTGAATGTGTGAGTAGCTCTGTTAAAATAATCTGTCTTTCAGTGATTAGAAATTTGGAAGAGTGTGACTTCTACCCACATGCGCCTCCCTCCCTGCCAGCCCCTCCAAATGTGATCGTATTTAAAGGAGTTTAAAATAATGGAGTACTTACAAATGAAGATGCAGACAATGGAGAGCTTGTGTACTTGTCAAATATTGTCAAGTATTATCAAAGCTTTTTGATAAGCACTTAGTTAAGTACAAATAATGGGGGAATAAACTTTTCAAACAAAAGGAGTACTTGGAATTTTTTTTCAGATTGCTGAAGGACAATTAAAATTCTGTCTTGTATCCCTCAGAAGTGATTTTTTTTTTCTCACTTCAGAATATACTAAATAAATCCAGCTTGTTGAAGCACTTTTCATTAGTTTTTCAGAAAATTGGATTAAAATTATTTTTTTAACTTTACGGATGAAGTTGCTTCTGAGTTGCACTGACTTTTGGCTGACGCTGTTTGAAAGACTCTTTCAGTGTTTATTACTTTGTCTCTTTAAAAATGACGTTGTTTTGTGTAGTAGTAATGGGAAATAGTATGCTTTTTTCAATATGAGGTACTAAGGCTCTTGAAGTTTTTTTATTTTATTTCAGAAGAAAAGATTGGACTTTGCTTTAAAACAGACAAAGTGTTATTCAGACCTCCCTTTAGAATACTTACTGCTAATGTTATAATTTACATATATCCAACAAGATTGTGTGAGGTATTTAAGCAGTGTGGAACACATTGATTTTTCTGGGTGAGGTGGTTCTTTGAAGCTTAAACTATAGGTACTTAATGGGAGGATGAAGATGGACTTAAAAATCTATTTAGTAACTATTATGTATGGATAAAGCCTTCGTACTAATAGGAAGAAAGAGAGAGAAGTATATTCACTTGGAAAGAAGTTATTAATAAAATTTTTCCAATAATATTATTTGTGCAAACTTTTTGCCTTGGATTAAGTTTTCTCTTCTACTAAGTACAATCAGAGTCTAAACTAAACCAATATTAATCTTGGTTGAATTACCTCTTGATAAATAGCATTGGTGTTCCAGATTAGAAATGAGATGCCAATTCATGTATTAATTGCTTTTTGCCTTCAAAATGTAATCCCAAGTGTATGTGAGTGAACTATATTGTTGTCACTGTTATTTCTTGGGGACCATGTAGTAGGTGGACATTGGGCCTAGCATCCACATGATGGACAAAATTTATCTGCAATGCAATATGAAATTAAATTTAAAAGTATCCAGCTAAAAATTCCCTTGTCATTTGCAGATACAGGTTTAACAGACTGCAAGCAGTACAGGCTGCATTTCCCAGTGACGCAAAACACAGGATGTAACAGCTCGGTACCTAGAGTCCTCATTCAGAATGTAAGATAGCCAAGTTAATTCTCCGCTCCCACCCTTTCTGTATGAGAACTGGACTGGCTGATTTAGTACAGAAGATTTTCTATTCCTTCATTTAAACCTATTCTACAGAAGATTAATAGAACTCAAAAGGAATGGGCTAGAGATGGTACGTTTGCTCATTCCAGTGAAGTAAGAATTTGTAGTTTGTTTTCCCTTGGTGTGAGCTCCTTATGTGATGCAGAGGGATACTGTGACTGTTTTACCCACTTCTTATGATGTCCAGAAAAAGAAGTGGTTGCCACAATATTTTATTCAGCATGGTTCTGTGAGGTGATGATGGACAGTTTTAGAACACGCCTAAGGAGGTAAGGTGAAGTTATAACCATGAGGTAGGCATTGATACAGTTCTGCTAACACCAAGTACTTCTACTTTTTTTTTTTTTTTTTTTTAAATACAAAAATAAGGCTAAGGGCTACTAAGGAGTTTTTAACTAAAACAAAAAAAAATCCCTTTGAAATTTTGGTACTTCCTAGATTAAGCAGCTCTCTGTATGTGAAGGGGAGAAGGGTTTTGATAAACACAATTTTAAGTATAAGGTCCTCGTGACTGTGGGGTCCGAAGGAACCTGACTCTCCTAGTATGCTCTGAGTACTTGCACCTCCTGTTAATTTTTGGAGGAGTTGCTTAGGTACTGAAAAATAATCTGAACTTGGAGGAAAATCAGATGTTTTATCTCTATTTTAGGTAAGACTGGTTGTAGTTCTGACCTTTGCAGTTTGTCAAAAAGTACTTTGCTTTGAATTGTATTTTTGGAAAGCAGGCCATCAGCCTCAGATCTGGTGTGTCGCAAGCAGAATGTGGTAGGGGTTGTGAAAATACTCTGTGCCTCATTGGAGACACCGGTTTAGCAGACTAAAGTTTATGTCATATAAAGCTTACACTCAGGGTAGAAATATTGTTGGCCTATCTGATAGTCTGATTTTATTTTATTTGCAGATTGTGCTTTCATTATTGGTTTAGAACTAACCTTGAATGGTGTTTGGGTGTTGCTTTTTTTTTTTTTTGTGGGTTGTTCCCCTCTCCCCTGCATCTTTTGAACTCCTGTAGGAATATACTACTGATGAATCTTTTGCTCATCATCTGGCTACCTGATATAAATGAAGCAGTTGGGCTGAAAAGACTTCTCAAAATATCTGCTGAATTGTGAAGTTTTAAAGAAAGTCAGGAAATTGAATCATGACAGTGATAGAAGATACCATGAAAGGTTGGGTATGTCTCCATAGGATGATGAAACCGAAGGTCTTGTGTTTGGCTTATTCCTCCATTGTCAGCAAATTCCTGAAAAGGCCCACAAGCTTTAACTGATCTCCGTCACTGGGTGACAATTTGCTGTTGCATTCAACTGCTGGAATAACACTTGTTTGGTTCTGTTGCCAACTTACGTAGAGAGATGGGGGAGATTTCAGATTTTAGTAGATATTTAAAAACCCCAGCAAGTCAGCCACCCCCGCCCCCTTGCCCCCCATCACTCCACATTACAAAAATTCAGAATTAAATTACCCTAACTTGGCCTGATGGTGCACATTATTCATTTTATGAATCCATCTAAAAAAGTGGAAATTGAGTTCCCTGTGTTCTGGCCCCTGAAGTGTTGAATAGAGCATTGAATGCCTGTGCATTAACATTTAAGTATCAGGTACAGAGACAGCAAAAATTTCCTTAACGAAGCCAATAATTCTGTCTGTGAGCTCTGGAATTTGGATTTTAATTAGTATACTCTAAGTAAATGATGGGACCATATATTTCAAAGGGTGGTGGGGAGTAGAATTAATGTAAATATTTTTGCCCTGTATGTGAGGCAAGAAAGAGAGAATTGCCCAGGCAGCTCTTCTGGCTTTTCTCGATTTTGAGTTCTTGAACTTTGAATCTTAATGAAATTACCTACTATGTTTCCTATATAAATAGTTCAGATAAAGTATATAAAATGATTTTTCTTCATGTGTCTTTGTTCAAGAGGGAAAACACAAATAATTTTACTCACCAATAGAAGTTGTCTATGATTATTTTAGTGATTATATTTTAATTTTTCAAGAAAGAAAAATGGCTAGTGGAACTTACCACTTCAGGAATAAGGATTCTCAC
>JAOXJM010000012.1:99323406-99346408 GCA_026413425.1 Tringa solitaria | reverse complement strand
AGAAAATGTTTTTAATTTTAAATATTTTTTTTTTGCTAGTGATTTCTTACCACAGTGGTATAAAAGGTATCACCTAAGGCTTTCTCTTTTTAACTGCTGATTAGAAATTAAAACCAAATCACAATAAGAAAGCACTTTTGCTTCTAATGAACACAGGTAGGTAAGGTAAACAGGAAGGTAAACATTTTTTCTGTTATAACGTAACAGTTTTGTGAAGCCTGTCTCTGAGGAATAGACTTGTTCCACTCCACTGTCCTCCTTGGTTTTGGAGATACTTTTGAGCTCCTGAGAAAGCTTTTCCTGTATTTAGCAATGTCCATGCCTTAGATTTCTATGCCTATAAGAATACATGAAATTTTGCTATGGCTGCTCCCTCAGTTGAGACACAACCAATCTGCTTATTTGACAAGACTTTGCTGGGAAGCCCTGAAGGGGCTACAGGGCATGCAGGCAGAAGGAGCTTTGCTTGGTCAAGCTTTGTTTCTATAGGAAGTAATGCGAAAACGAACTGTAGTCTTTGAATGTGACTTTAAGTCTGAACTCCTGAGAAGTGACTAGGGAACTCAGCTTCTTGAGTAGTAGCCTGTATTTTATATGAGATATGATATTACAGTATCTTACCTAGTTTTTATTATTTCAAGGATTGGAAATTCCTTGATTGACTAAAAGTATTATTTAAATGTAGACAATGCCTTTTCATCCGAGGAACTTCATATCTCACTGAACATCTATTTCTCTTCCAATACCTTATACTGACAGACTTATATACCCATACTGAATGGGTGCATATACTTTCATATTATACATATGCTTTATTTGTGTTAATGGTGTGCATTTGTAGTAAAACAGTTATTACTTTGGGAAAAAAGTCACTGTCTAATAAAAAAATCGAGTGAACAAAATCTATGTGAATTTCACAAAAAAGAGATTTCTTTCATGGTGCACACCTGGGGAATGAGGATAGTACCAGTTGTCGGTGTTTATATTCTGTTGGAATTTTCCACTATTAGAAATTGAAGGTACTAACTGATTTAATGTGCATAAAAAAGCAAAGACACGGAAGTAGGATTCTCTGCGGGTTCAAAACTTATTAAATCTTTGAATTGCACAGCAGCTGAATGCCTTGATACGAGGCAAATATTATGCAGTATTGACATTAAACCCTTTTGTATGGTTCTGAGGAGAATGGTGGGATCTTTAGGGTGTTTGTGTAGAAATTACATTGTATTTCTCTCTCTGATAATTTAGTGAAGAAAGTTCCAAACCAGAGGAGGAGGCCAGTGCCTTCGTCTCTGTGATTCTGAGGAATGTCCTTATTGACTGCTTTTTCCTCCTTGGCATACTTGGACATTTCTTTCCGCATGTGAACACAGATGCTGGGAAAGATCTTTCCACTTTTATTTCCTTTTAATCAAGACACTGTCCTTTCTTTCCCCTTAGACCATAAATGGGTCCTGTTAATCCTTCCATTTATGTAGAGGGTTAACTGCATTGTAAAGGATTGCTGTATCTTAGCTTAAATTGAGAGGATAGAGTGTTATCTTCTAATGAAAAAAAGCTTTAATTGTTATTGAAAATGCCATGGTAGAGATGGTGGGGGGTAGCTGCAAAGAACTTGGAGATCCTACCTGGTCATATGTGTTTAAAGGATAATTCAGCCCCAGTCAGAAACCAGTCTAGCTGAGGTTAATTTGAAGCTACAGGTGCAGCCATCATCAGTCGTGAGTTCCAAGGCAGAATGGTAGGTACAAGAGTGGTGTAAGACCGCAGTGTGTTGCCATTCATGCGGGCCTTCTAGAGAACCCCGAAAAATAGGAAAATGTATCTTACTTCAAGCACAGGCCCTCCAATTGTAGAGCATGAACGTGCTTGATATGGTGGAAAAGCTGAATCTTTTTTTTTTCTGTAGTGAATTTTCAAACCAGTCTCTATTTTAAAAACTTGTTTCAGAGTGGTTTTTTTTTTATTTTTCAGTTTGTATACATTAGACAAATGGAATGCATAGAATAAATTTATGTATCTTAACATTTCTTTTGTTACTAGTGGAATAGATTAGATAACTATATTTGAATTATTGCTTGAATAAGAGTATGTGCTTAATTAATAATTTTTGGGGGTATTTTTACAAAGGTGGTGGTTTTTTTCTTCTCTGGGTATTTTAAGTAGTTGTACTACCTTGAAGTAATTTTTGCAGATTTGTTTTTCTCTGTTTTTGCATATCTTTGATTCCAGGTGAATGTTATTTGTAGGAACAAAGGCCAGTTAATGTATGTTTCTGGTTGTCTGTCAGATAAGCAAAAATGGAAGTGGGAAGGTGAGCAGTTTACAACAAGCTGGTGAAGATACCAGTTTTACAAATATGTGCTATGAAGCCACCTGTTGACTGGATAGTGTGTCCATCGAAATGTTTAAAACAGAAGTTAAAGCTAACTTTCATTTTGCTATGAATGTGATTATATAATGATCCTGATGTATTGCTTAGGTTTTTCATTTCTGTTCCTCAAGAAGAGATTATCCCATGTTGCATCTTAAGGACAGCATAATTATCATTATCAGTCATACCTCTTGCTTGGTGCTACAATGTGTAAATATTAGTTCCTCTCTTTTCGTTTTCACATAGAAGAATTGGACAGGCAGAAGCAAGTATGATGATTATAACAAATTGACAGCTTGTAATTTTGGAAGAATGGCAACATTAAGGAAAAGTGTCTATACCAGCAAGTAGTGTAGTGAAGTGTGTGGTGATCCTATGGAAACCTTTGTAATTTTCAGCAGAAATAAGTTATGAGGTTTCTGTTAGTTTTCCTGTGTTTTTCTCCTTCGTCTCACAGTTTCTTCCTTTCTTTCCTACTGTTATTCTCCTGGCCACAGACAAGCATGTACGTGTGTTAACTGGTGTTTTTGGATTGCCCGGTCCGTACGTGCCCTTTGTACGCCTGTTCTGATAGCACTGTAGGGAAGATCATTCATGGTACCTCTTTTATGTCTCTTTGTGAAAATACCTGTCTGCAGCGGGCCCTTTTCAGCTGCCTTTGTTCATGTTTTGGAAGTTGCACACAGTGACCGTGTTTCACTGCTTGCAGTAGAAAGCACTAGCCTGAAGGAGCCCAACATAAACTTTGAAAGCGAAACCAACATCAGCACAAGTCAGTATGAAGTGGGAACGTTCAGCTGTTGAATATCTGCAAAGTGTTTTCTTTCCTTTTTTGGGAAGGGCTGGAAAACTGTTTCTCACAATTATGTTATTTAGTCATTAATATTAAAAGAACAGTCAGATTAGTGCCGACCACAGAGATCACTTTGAGAGAACGGCCTGGTTTATTATTTCTGTCTTTCTGGTGTGTGTTTTAAATGGGGGGAGGGACAGCATTTCTAAAATTATATTTTGAAATGCATCGGGATTCAGAAATGAGCTGCATTTAGAACTGAGTTTTGGTGCCTGCATCCATATGATTAGATAGATTATGTTCTTTTCAACGTATATTCCAGTATTTAGGCATTTTTGTGTACATCTCTATAAAAAGAAGCACAGAAATGCAAATTGCAAATTTTGGTTTTACTGATTGTCTTTCCCATTCTTTCATTTTCACTGTATTCATTTCAAATACTGTTTTGTTGTTCTCAAATAACTAGGCATAGAATTTGTTCTTTGCCAAAGGCAGTTTATTACTGTAAATTGTATACTCGTTTCTACAGGTAACTTTATGAAAATCTTATAGCAAAATTGTTGTAAAAATTACTACTTTTTACAGAACATGATGCTGATCCTTATTGCTAAATTAGGATCTTGCAACTTTTCTTAGACTCCTAACATAACTGTATTAAGGTGTATGAGGATTGCATAAAGATCTTAGGTAAGCATAAAGTTATCCTTGTTAGCATGCTGAGGGTACCACCGTACCTTACAACTGAGGAGAAACATTTTGGTACAAAAGTGGGATTGTCCAAACATTTTGGACAAGTGGGATGGACGGATGCTTACTTGGAAAGTAATTCTCATACATCATCTCCCAGGAAATCTACCCTTTGCTTATGAAGCTAAACTTGCTTTTTGCTGACAGACAGACTGCTGCAAGGCTGGCTGCTGCAGTTCTTGTAAAATAGCAAGAAATGAAAACTGAGTCTGACTGAGCATTATTCTCATTTTACACCTGCTTCTGCACAGCTGTGTGAAAAAGAAAAACAAAGGTTTATTTGCACTTGGTGGATGTGATTTCCTGCAATGACACACATGGACATGGGCTACACACATCAGGTTTCTTTAGTGACTTCTCTCATTTAATTCAGCAAAACTTTCACTTTTTTCACTGCCTTGGCATGTATTGATTTGCTGGGTTATTTTTTTTTTTGTGCTTGTTTTCCCCTTGCTGTTACTTCATCAGGATCTTAAAGCCAAGTTGTGGCTTTCTTTTTTCCATGCAGTTTTTCAGCATGCTTGAAAAATTTTGTTAGCAGTATACTTTGTTATCAAATGTCTGCTTAAAAGAAAGCAATGAGAGCTGGTACTTGTGCCAATATTTTAGTAAATCTATAAAAAGTACAGTCGGCGTTGTTCCCTGTTTGGGTGTTGATTCCTAGTTGGTGAGAGATGCAGCAGGAGTGACTGAAGCAGTTACTGTTCTGGCTGTCATCCACCCAGCTCACCCAGAGTTTTCTACTCCAGCAGCAGCACTGGTCTCATGATGCTGTGTGTGTTCTTGAGCTGATACCAGTAGATACCAACTGGTGCTGATTTCAGTTTAATATACCAAGTTGGGGTGCCTGTGGCAGCAGACATGTATCCCAGTCAGCCATCCTTGTGTAAGGGAGGTGTACGCTTGGGTGAGGGACTCTTAGTGTTAGTAACTGTGTTTGGCTATTGTGTTGATGAGATTATTGTAGTTACAAGACTGTATATACACAGATGAACTGTAATACAAAGATGCCATTTAACACTCTTTAGTTACTCCCCAGAGGAAAACTACCAATCAGATAGAAATACTCTGTCCTGCAACCAAATATGGGAAAGAAGAACAGGACTTACTGCAAGCAGCCATGGATTAAGTTGTGTTTAAAGAAAAAAAAAATCAGGGAAATCCAGATGTTAAGGGACATTCTTTTTCAACAGCAGGCCAGAGGCAAGCAGTCAAGGTATTGAAACTTCTTCAATGGTTCTATTCCTGGCCTTGCATACAATTAATTGCAGTAATGGTCCTGAAGAAAAATACCTTTGTGTCAATTTTTCGTTATTATTTTACCCCAGTTTTTTGCTTATTACCAAAGGCACACCTTGTTTGTACTCTCTCTAAAGATTACTAATAGTGATTAGGATTAATCTGTATGATGTTAGAACGTTAGTGCCCATGGACTGCTTTCACTTTAAGCTTTGTAAAAGGAAGGAAAAAAAAAGTAGAAGGAATGACATGACTAACTGTTGGGGTTTTTGTTTGTTTTAAATTGTAATCTGTGTAATACCTGTTAAATTATATTGGTCTCTATACAGTATTTTCCTCACTCTTTGAATCTTAAGAGGGTGGAAGTTTAATATGGTGAATAAAGTGGTGAATAATATCTACTCGGTGTCCAGGTCTTTGACTAGTTACCTTAAAAATAGGAGAATTTAACTACTCTTGAATTGTTAAGAGTACAAAATGCTGTTATATGAGCTTCTCTTTTTCTTTTTTTTTAACCTTGTTTCAGTTTTATATGAAGGTGTGCATCTGAGCTTTTCCATACTCTCTAGAAGTATGCAGGAGAGGATGGGCTTTTATAAAATTAGCAATTTTACATTAAAACAATGTTTATCTGTTACCAAGCAAGCCACTACTAAAACCATCTACGTGTTTTGTCGTGTTCAAGATACAAGAGCGTGTAATGGAATTTAGATTACTTCATTTAAAGACTTTTCATATTACAGAGTAATATGATGCAGGAATTTCTTGAAGTTCAGGGAAGGGAAAAACCTCATCATCTTCGCTATGCTAATGGCATTTATAGTGCAAAAGCCGAAAGCTGCCATGTAGTGTATATGTTCTATCAGAAACTGATGGTGTTTTAAATAGGTATTTAATCTTTCTTTACTTAATGATTATTTTATGTGTAGTTTCTTTGCTTATATAGACTGAAACTACAAATACATTGAAGGAAATTTCTTGAGTCATTATTTTCTGTTTCTCATTTCAAGAAATAACTTCTAGTGATACAGACTTCATTATTAAAGTAAAATTAATGGGAACAGGCATAGAGAACAACTTCTTAGTACTTTACATCGGTAGATTTAGGAATTCTGGAATAAATTTAGCTATTTAGGAGTTTCCAAAATATAGCACTTGAAATCCATGTTATCTTAAGATGCTGTTGTTGAAACACCCTTCCAAGGAAGGCATGAATATATTTCAGCAAGAGTTTGATGTCAGCAAGGGAGAAACACCTCATACTTCTGCAGATAATTAGACTAGGCTTCATTAACTGACTGTAATGAAAAGCTGGTGCTTGTCATGTCCCAGGAATGCAGCAACTTTTTTTCAGTTTCAAGGTAATTTTAGTTATTTTCTTAATAAAAATAATTATGTTAAAAATACAATAAACTGTGTATGTGCTCTGACTCCATGGAAGAAGAACACTTTGTAGTACAACACTTGCAGTTAATTCTAGCTTTTACTTTTTTTTATAAACTGAATGTTCTGCTTCTCAATGGTAGAAATAGCCAACAAATTTGTAGTATTGCACTGAAGTTGGAAATTAAGTTCCTAGATATTCTCAGACATGAATTTTTATTAAAAATAAATCTAAAATATTAAGTTTAAGTATTAAAATAGCTCATAATTTTTAAAATTTTAGAATTGCAGAATAGTTGAGTTTGAAAAGGACCTCAGGATGTCTTGAGTCCAAACTCCTCAGCCCTGAGATCGGACACGGTTTCTTTGGGCCTCATGTGGTTGGATCTCAGAAACCTACAAGGATGGAGACTGCAAAGCTTTTCTGGGGAACATATTCTACTGTTGTCATGGGGAAAAAGGTTTTTCTTTCTGTCAAGTTGGAACTTCTAAATCTCCAGATACATCTTTTTCATGATTGTTCCTCGACTGTCTACGTTATTCCCTTCAGTTTAGCTCCGTGGACATTTATGCTATATGTTCTGAAGCAAGTTCTGCTTGACTTGAAGTTGTAAATTATTTAAGTCTTACTATGATTCTATATAGGAATAAAGGTTATATATTTCTAATGGATAGCCGGACTTCTCAGGAATAATGCAGCTGTGGGTTCAAAAAAATAATCAAGTTTCATGCTCGACTGTTTTACTTTATGGAAATATATGAGCAGACTAACATTTATTTTAGCAAAGGCTAAGTTATCTGAAGCAGCATTTATTAATATTTTAAAGCCATTTTTGTGATGATATTTTTATTAAAAATTTTTAAAAGCAAATTTTTCATTCAACTGTGAGTTGTATTTTGCTCTTCTTTCCAGTATGATGGTTTCTCTCCCAAATCCTGAATGTTAATACAGTTGTTTTTTTTTTTTTAATTATTATTATTTCCGTAATAGTGTATTCTGGCAACATTGTTTATAGTATTCGTCTCTGGAAATGAATGCACCTAACCTAAAAGTGTGAAAAAAGATAAGGAACAAATAAGGGCCATATAAATATAAACAATTGGTATATTTTTTGTTGGTATACTTTTGCAAACACTGCATTGAGATAGCGATGTGATTATAGTCCACTGAAACCATTTTGTAGCATCAAACTAAAACTACTCTGAAGTATTAAATATTCAAACTAGATTTGCAGAGACTTTTTTCTTTTAAGCTTTCATAGTTTTCCATAAATTTGTGCTGGCCACTGTAATAACAATTAATATATGATTGTTGGACCTGCTCTTTAGACTTCTGAGAAGCAGCCTGTAGAGTAAAGTTTTAGCTTTAAATCTCTTCACTAATAATTTCACTTGTGTATGTGATTAATAGATGTTTTTCTTTACTTCAAAATGAGGCATGCAAATTTAGTTTTGATTATTTTTCATAAACACCAAGGGGACCATGGTGTTTGCTGGATAATACTCTAGTAGTTCAGGTAAGTTTTGTCAGGAGGCCTGTGTTTTGTCAACCTGCATAATTTTAAAGATTCCAAGGTGCAGAAATAGTGATGAAAGATCATAAGTCAGAATTTCATTCTCTGTATTTTGTGTGTTAACATCTCATTCTCTTTCTGGGTCTGATAAATCTCCATTTTCAATGTGTACGTTCCAGGTATTTCTGCATACATAGCCACCAGGCACTGGGAGTATGTTGGCATCGTTCAGAGTCTGTTTATAGTCACGAATACCTGCCAGCTGAATTTCTAGAGATGTCTCTAGTTAGGCTGTCTAAATTAGCTGTTCAGCAGATGGCACTGGAAGAGCACATCAGTGGGAGACCTTGGTGATGCTGTAGGTAGTACAAAATACTAGCGAAGGTGTTGCAGTGCTGAGGGTTGTGAAGAAGTTGAGTAGCGCATTTTAATGTATTCCAGGAAGAGGTGCATGCTGGGCTCTTCTGTTTCAGCTCTTCTAGATGTAGACAGCAGAAAAAATTCTACACTTGCAAGTGTGTGAGTGTATCATATGTTGAGGACTGATTACACAGCTCTTTTAATGCAGAATTACTGCTATTTTTTAAGTATGTGCAAAGAAAGAATATCTGGATCAATTAGGATATTTGACTTCAGGGTATATTTGCTTTCTCCTGTCTTGGATAAAATATACGTAAGAGATGTCATAAAGTAGGGTGGTTCTCATATGGACGATTTGTTTAGAGGCTTGCTATCACCCGTAGGTGTGTTCAGTTTACTTGAGAGAGCTTTGACCTGAGCTGTCATTCACTAGATTTTACTGTGTTCTCCTGGATGAATGAGCCAGACTTCTGGATATATGCATGTTGTTTATGTGGTTCACATTGGAACTTTAAACCTTTATTGTTTCTTTATATGAAATGTTACAATGCTAGAAGTAATGAGTCATGCATTTGGACAACCATACGTTTTGCTTGATAAAGCTATTGACTACTAAGGTAGACTGACATATAAAACACTTTAACTCAAGCAGGCTCAGTAGTCACTCTGAAAGTACAAAATTTTGGCTTCTCTATATGCTGCTTTAAAGACTTGTTGAGATTATTTTTAGATTTTGGATTTCAATTTGTAAAAAAATCCCACAATTTGATACAGGAAAAACTAGTATGTGATAAACCCCATTCTTTCAAGCTACTTGCTTAGTCTTTTAGTTATGGAGAATCTGAAGAAACATAGTTCCTTCAGTCAAGCGTTAGGTAACATTCTTTCGAAGCACACTAATAAAAAAAATAATTGGTGAACCGGACAGTTTAGAGCTCTACACACACTCTCTCCCCAGTTGACAATGTGATAATGTTCTTTTATTTTTCTCCATAGCTTAGAAGGCGGATTTTATTTCATGCTTGCTTTTTTAGGGTTAGGAATTGCAAACAGTGTGGTGCACTTTCGACAAGGATGGGGGAAGGTATCTGGTGAATTGGAAATAGTATCAGCTTGTAGATCTCAGTCGGAAGCAGCTGAATTTTACAAGTGGGGCTAATGTGAGGGTTCCCAGGATTCTGGTACTACATACACTAAGAGACAGTTAAATTTGTCAAATGAACAAACACTCTGAATTTTTCAGTTTAGGATCAGCATAGAATCCTGAAATTATGTTTTTCATTTATTTTGTAGGTTCGCTTTGTCACATAAGAAGAGTACTGTAAATTGGTGAGATGGTGAAATACAAATGGTTTTAGGGACAGAAGGCCAACAAGGCATTTTGAGTCTACTTTTAATTGACACGTAACTCACCTTTTATCTGTACCTAGCTTTTTCATAATTGGTGTACCTTGTCAGCTATTCTCATACACCAGATCTCAGGCATATAAAACCCACTAAATGTATTCTACTCATATTTGGGTTTCAGTACTTTACTATTACCCAGTTATTCCAAATGTCTGAAGCTCATAATAAGCATCATTATTTTAAAACATGAAATTTTACGGTTCAGCATGCATCAGTCATAAGACAATGAAAATATCTCAGTATCAGCTTCAAATTGTGGAAAAATAAGCAGTGAACTTCTAAAAAAAATTCTAGTCCTGTTTTTTAAGTTTTTAAATATTCATTTATAGCAAGAGCTGGTTCTTAGTCTTTGTTTAGGAAACAAGGTTTTTGGGCATGTTCTTTGCTGATGACAAGTAAATCAGTTTACAGGCAGTAAAGTTTGCTTTTGGTTTGGGTAAGATCCTTTAGCCTTTGTGTACTTGAGGACCACAAAAGGTGGGCTGGACAAGGGTAATAGTCAATGGACTGCTGTTTGATTACAGTAATCATTCTTACATGCTTTTATGCAATTTTTGAATGGTTATTTAAGAAAATCATATTGTTTTGTTGATAAAACTTATTTTACATCATTGTACTATTTTTCTCAGTTGCTTTTATTGTGATACCATGGGAGAAAAGTGGGAAGTGTGTACATAAGAGATGTTTTACTTTCCCCTTAGTTCCCCACTCCTGGAAGATTTCTTGAAAGACTCTTGGTCTCCTACAGCTTGCCATATCAGGCTGCTGCAATTTGTTGTTGTTAACATAACACGCGTTTGGAGTTAAATGGCTATGTGTTAAAATGTCTACTACTAACTGTAGTACCTACTTCTGTGGCAACAGCAACTTCCTCCTGTTCATTTTCCTTTCTTGTTCTTTCCATCTCTGCAGAGCTGCTTGCTTTGGAAGGTCTTGCTGACATTAAAAATTAAAAAAACCTGAAACATCCAACCCAAAAAGCCAAACCCCAAACACAAAAACTAAGCTGAACTTATGGAGGGGGTGGGTACTTGACTCTGGAAGATGCCAGGTGGGAGGAGTTGACTATGACTTGAGCAGATGTGTCCACTTAATCTTGGCAGAAGTACTAGAGGAAGAAAAGCTCTAATAGTAGTCAAGGAGAGCCTCCTCTATATCTAAAAGAGAGGTTGGAAATAACTTTTCTTTCACAGAAGTTCATGGTTTGCTCTAAACAGATAGTACTTTGCAGTTAATTTCTCTCTATTTTTTGTCTGGAGTTAATTTTCCTGTAATTATGTAACTAGGTAAATATTGCTCAACCTTCCTGTGTAAAGATCATATGACCTTGTAACACTGTGTTTTGAGGACTAATCACAGGTTAACCTGTATGTAGGAATCCTGTTGGATAGAATATTTTCTAGTTTTGTCTTCTGTACTTAATTTTGTGGGGTTATTTTTAGGAGCCTTCTGAAAGAGAAGGGTATTTGTGCCTGAAAATTATATATATGTGCATTAAACATATATGCTTATGAGTGCGGTGTAATGTGTGTGTATATTTTAAAAATAGCATGCTAAAAGCAGAAAAAAAGTTGTGGAAATCTCCAAGGCAGATGTAGTAGACTAATTTTTTTGAGCCTGATTGGTTTCCAAATCAGCTGCCTGTTTACTTTTATTTGACACCTGTTACTTAAGTACTGCAATTTCTGTTTTGTTTGGAGAGGGGGAAAACCTCATGGATAATTTTAAAAATACATCTTTTGTAAAGTTAATTGTTTTTTATTTGTTTCCAGGAAATGTCTCTTGAAGTTAAATGAGGCTGGATAAAACACATAAATGAAGCAGAAGCTGCTCTGCATGTGTTAGGGCTATATCACCACAAGCACTGCTGATCAGCCAGACTTGGTAACTTGTCATAATGAAGAAAATTAGTCTCAAAACAATTCGCAAGTCCTTTAACTTAAATAAAAGTAAAGATGAAAGCGACTTTGTAGTGGTTCAGCAGCCATCGTTAAGTGAATTTGGAAAAGATGACTCCTTGTTTGGCAGCTGCTATGGTAAAGATTTGGCTAGCTGTGAAGTCAATAGTGAAGATGAAAAAGGAGGCAAAAATAGATCAAAAAGTGAAAGCTTAATGGGTACGTTAAAAAGGAGGCTTTCAGCAAAACAAAAACAGAAAGGCAAAGGCAGCACACCATCTGTAAGCTCTGCAGATGATGACACCTTTTCTTCCTCATCTGCTCCAATAACCTTCAAAGATGTGCGAGCTCAAAGACCTCTGAGATCCACTTCCCTCCGTAATCACCATTACAGTCCAACTCCGTGGCCCCTTCGACCTACGAATTCAGAAGAGACTTGTATCAAAATGGAAGTGAAAGTCAAGGCCTTGGTCCATTCCTCTAATCCAAGCCCAGCACTGAATGGCGTTCGAAAGGACTTCCATGACTTGCAGTCAGACAACGTGTTCCAGGAACAAAACAATGCATTAAAAAATACGGAATCTCAGAACGGGGACTTGCATCTTCATATTGATGAACATGTGCCTGTAGTTATTGGATTAATGCCTCAGGACTACATTCAGTATACTGTGCCTTTAGATGAGGGAATGTATCCTTTGGAAGGATCACGTAGTTACTGTCTGGATAGTTCCTCACCCATGGAAGTTTCAACTGTTTCTTCTCAAGTGGGGGGAAATGCTTTCCATGAAGAAGAGAGCCAAGTGGATCAGGATGTAGTCGTTGCACCAGATATCTTTGTGGACCAGACAGTGAATGGTTTGTTAATTGGTACCACAGGAGTCATGTTGCAAAGCCCAAGAGTTAATCACAGTGATGTCCCTCCGCTCTCACCTTTGCTACCTCCGATGCAGAATAATCAAATCCAAAGGAACTTCAATGGATTGAATGGCACAGATGCCCACGTGGCTGAAAGTATGCGCTGCCATTTGAATTTTGATCCTAACACTGCCCCTGGAGTTGGAAGAGTTTATGATTCTGTACAGAACAGTGGTCCTATGGTTGTGACAAGTCTCACAGAAGAACTGAAAAAACTTGCAAAACAAGGATGGTACTGGGGCCCCATTACACGTTGGGAGGCAGAGGGAAAATTAGCTAATGTGCCTGACGGCTCGTTTCTTGTTCGAGATAGTTCTGATGATCGTTATCTTTTAAGTTTGAGTTTTCGTTCCCATGGAAAAACTCTTCACACTAGAATTGAACACTCAAATGGTAGGTTTAGCTTTTATGAACAACCGGATGTGGAGGGACATACATCTATAGTTGACTTAATTGAACATTCAATCAGGGACTCTGAAAACGGAGCTTTCTGCTATTCGAGATCCCGATTGCCTGGATCAGCAACTTACCCAGTGAGACTGACAAATCCAGTATCTCGGTTTATGCAGGTGCGTTCTTTACAATACCTATGTCGTTTTGTAATACGTCAGTACACCAGAATAGACCTGATTCAGAAACTGCCTTTGCCAAACAAAATGAAGGATTATTTACAGGAAAAGCACTACTGAAAGCTTATGGGAATCTTGCATCTTGCACTTTGGGAACAACAACAACAAAAAGAGATTGAATTACAGTTTACAGACTTTCATTATTATCAAAATCTTTTGCTGCCATAAAAATATTTCATTTTTGTGTGTAAAGAAAAGTAATGCATTTGGATTTATGTTTGTTTTGGGATTTTTTTTTGTGTATTTTGGGGGGCTTTTTTTTTTTTTTTTTTTCCCTCAAAAAAGAGATCTTAGTTTAGAACTTCATTTAGGTATTCATTCCTCCCCAGATTCCATGAGCTGACACCTTGCTGTTGTAAATCATGGTAAAGAAGAAATTTCCCAGAAGAGATTTTACAAGAATAATGTGTCTATTTCATGATAGTGTGTAAATGCAGAACTCTGAAGGTTAATAGTTTCACCATACTTCTCAGAATCATCCTGATGCCTCATTAGCTGTGAATCCAGCTGTTTATCTTGATATGATGTTGGAGTTCCCTATACACCAGTGCATTTATGACATATTTGTATTCCAGGTTTTAAATTAAATTGTAAAAATAATTCTCATCTGCTTATGTAGGTATGACAGAACTTTTAAAGAAGAAGGATTTGAATGTTCCTGCTGGGCGTAGTTTCTTCATAATTTTTCGTCCACTTCCTTGGCTGCTAAGAGCCCAAAGTGCACATCAAAGGACATTTTCGGGAACTGCAATTAATCAGAGTCTTCCATTCTCTTCTCTTTTTCCAGTCATTTATAATTAACAGTTAAAACTGATAACTTTATTTCCAAGTCTAACAGCACAGTTTCAAAACTAAATGTTGTAATTGGTAGGTCTTAGTTTTCCCAGATTAATTTTTCTTTAAGCAAGTCATATGATGAGAATCACTTTGCAACAATAATTTTTCCCCTAATTTCAACATCATCAAATCATTTATGTTCTAATTTCTATTTTTTCTGTTTGAGTCTACTGTTAATTTAGTTTAATACTTATAACACCTCTTATTAATCTGGAAAATTCTGTGTCTATTTAGATAGAGTGCAGGATGACCAAAACTTTATTTGAAAAAGAAATCTAAATCTTGAATTTCCAAATAGAGTATTAGATTGCACAAAGTCTTTAGATAGAAGTTCATCATAAAATATGACAACTTGTTGTCATGTTCTGTGGTTACCCTAACTTAGAGAAGACTAATGCTTACAATTCTCATAAAACAAGGGTTTTATACTGTAAGATTCTATAACATCCTAGTTAATAGCAAACCAAGAAAAATACCATATCTGAACAAATTTCCACAGTGTTTACAAGGGGAAACTAAGGCACAGTAGTGAAAAGAAAGGGACTGTTAAATATATTCTCATAGTTCAGACTTCAGGTAAGAAGAGATGACATGAATGCTTTCAATTAAGAACTTCACTGTAATTGGGCTTTGTTTCCTAGGATTACATTTGAATAGTCACTTTTTAAGTAACAGAAAATTCATATTTTGCCAAAGCCAGTTGGACTTTTGTTATCAGCTCTAGTGGGGGCAGACTTTCATATTCATTGCTTTTACTGGAAGCTTTCATGAAAGTTAAACCATAACAGTAATGAAAGGCTAAAAAAATAATTGTAAGAAAGGGATTATTTTCTATTTTCTATATATTATTTAGTTATTAGACCTTAAATAGAATGTTTTGGTTTATCCATTTGACATGTTTATGTGCTTATTAACTTTAGAAAAGGAAGAAAGATTTTTACATTTTAGTAATATTTAAGATTGCCTGCTACTTAAATCTTTCTTTTTACATTAAAATCATATCTGTCATACATGGTTATATTATCCATCATATAATCATGCAACATAGTACTCAGCTAGGATCATTCAACCCTAAGCAGATTAGATACTTTTTCATCTTTTTAGACACCTGATGTTAGGCTTGAATTTTTTTTCCATGCAGTTTAAATACTATCCATCATATTTCATACCAGTGACAGCTTTCTGTATGAATGCTACTTTGATTTCCTAAAGAAGTTAAGGTGTTTCCTAAACAGATCTTTTTATACGGGGGATGAAAGTATCACTTATATGATTGGTCTCTTTTCCTTTTTTTTTTTTTTTAATTAACAGTACAAGAACTCCAGATTTTAAAACGGTGTTTTATAGTATACTATAGTATATAGTGCTAATGAGTATGGAAAATATCAATCAACTAGTAAGTAAATTAGGCAGATTGAACAAGTTCATGAGTCAAACTACCTGTAATGAGATCCCAGGTTTCAGGAACACTGAGAAATCTGTTTGATTACTCCAGCATAAAAATAATCTTTAATTTTACTTCTGACAAAGAAATAACAAACCTATAACAATTTTAAAACAGTGAAAAATTAACTGAATTAATTTGGAAATTAGGAAAGTATTTTATCAAGTGTCCTTGGAGGGTGAAAAAAAAAGAAATTAATTTTCTTACAGATTTTTTTTACTTGTTTCTAGATAACAAATAATTTTAAAAGTTACAGTTTAAATTTCATAGATTTTATCCTTTGATCTATTTACAGTAAAATAAAACCCTGTTATTTTTAAAATTTTAGAGAGGATTTTCTGCTTAAAGCTGCTCTAAGAACATGAAGTGTCTAGGAGTCTTCTAAATGCAGGTAGAACAAGGCTTCATCTACCAGCGCTGTCTAAGAGACCGCATGAATTTGATTCTACATTCTCAGTTTTTCCCAAAGTAAACTTATCCATCAATAATTGGGCTTGACTGAACATCCAGTGAAGCCATAGGTAAAGTAATTGACTTAAAAAAGCTTTTATTTTGTATTTGCTTTTGGCTGTATTTGTTGAGTACCTGCCAAGATACTGACATAGATCCCAGTCAAACAAAGTTTAAGTCTGTGCTTAAGTCTAAGCACATAGTTTTATCTAATTAAAATTCTGGATGGATGTGGCTGACTTCCAAGACTTCAGTCCTAATACAGTTGGAACTCACAATTGGATCAGAAGGAATTATGCTTTCAATAACAAAAATATCAGTCCTGAGGGATGGAGGTTTGATGCTATCCTAGTAAAAAAGGAAAGGAAATCCTTAACCAAACCATAAAAATATATTTTACTCCAGCAAAAAAACTTGGGTCTAATGTGAAAAAGTCCAATTATGTATTCTGAAATACTGTCTATATTACACTCAAGGATCCTTTGACAGCTTCAGTGAAACAAGATCCTATGAATCTGTTACAGAATATTTCTGGTATATGGCTGTTACATACTGCAGAATACATAAAATCCAAATTTTCACTAAGGTAGTAGAAAAAGATGCCTGTCATTTTCTCTCATATAAATACTTCCAAAGACCACAGAGAGGATTCTTGGAAGTTTCTTTGTTTCTTAGTGTTTTCCTTGCATAATTTTTATTTTTCTTTCAGGGAATACGAATGTTTCACATTGAATTCTGACTGCTTTATGGTTGAATAAAAAACAATGCATATTCTGATCCCTTATAATCACTAATAAAATTGGAAATAATATTTTTTAGATGACCTAGGATTTAGATTACCCTTACATGCCAAATCAGCCGTCCTTATCATGCCATCTGAAATGAGATTTTGTCATGAAAAAGTCTGCTGAATAGCAAAGTAGACTTCAAGACTTTCTCAGTATTACTCTGCTCTGATTCTTGTAAGCCTGGATAATCCATCTGCATATTCAACCCTTCCTGTAAAAGTTAGAGGCATAATTTATCCACAAAGGTTAGTTTATAACATTGTTTTACAAAATACTATATGAGGAGAGATGTCTGTCTTAATTTAAGCACTCCAAAGTATTGTATATGCAAAACATTAAACAAGAGTCGAGCTTGCAGCCAGTGCTGCTGTACAGCTTTATCCTAAATTCCCATGAGAATGCTACAACTGGGTATATGTGTTTTATTTCTGTTGTAAGAATTATTAAAAGAGGCTTTTGGTCAATAAACAGTGAGGTAGCAGTGTCACCCAGCAGGCACCTTTAATGAAATTCTGCCTGGTGCTGGGCAGCAGGTAGAATTACTTACAATAAATATCTACAACTTTTTTTCTCTCTAAACTTTTAATGACATTCACCTAATAATGATAACTCTGAGTATTGATAGCTATTTAGTAGAATAAATATCTCAGAAAGTGCTCACTGTAGAAAGTAAAAGCCTGATAGAAACTTCAATGAGAATAACCTATTTAGAGGGTTGGATCGGCATTAGAGTTGTACAAAAACATTCTTTTATTTTGGAATAGTAGAATTTTGGATTCTAAAGGTTGAGGAAACAGATTCTTTTAAATGTAATTTATTTTTTAAAGGTTTTCTGAAGGTTCAAAGTGGATTTAAGATGAAGAATTTCAAGCCTGCATGGACATAAATGAAATATGTTCTTTAGTATTTGATCCAAGAATATCTTTTGTTGTCGGCAAAAAAGAATTTATCATGATTCAAAAAAAATAAAATGACTGACATGTTCAAACTACTCTTCACTCAAATCATACTGTTTTATCACAAGTCAGAGTATTTACTGTATTTCTGTACCTTCTTTTTGCTTTTATATGAGATATAAACTGATTAAGCAGTTTCTTTTATAAATTTTGCTTGGAATCTGCTGCTTAGAGGTAGGCTTCCTTAAATGGTTTTAATTTTAATGTTTCGCTTTTCAAGCTCTTATTTTTCTTTTAAGCTTTCAAAATCGAATAATTTGAAAAGAGCTGTTGATGCACAGCATCAAGTTTAACTCTACCTCATTGAGTACAAACGTACAAACTCAAGAAGGAAATAAAGTAAGAACACTTACTAGCTGAGAAAAAAATGTGGGTGAAATGAAATAATGGCCAAAGATTTAGTCACTCTCTGGAACTGGAAAGGAACAGAGAATCCCACACAGTGTTCCCAATCTATAAATAAGCAATTAAATTTATTGGCTACAGAAGAACAACTTTCATGATTTACATGATCACTCATGTGAATGCAAGCTACACAGTTTGGCCCTAAGTGAATACTTCGAAATAAAGAATCGAATAACATAAAGTAGTATTGATGTGCAAGCTAAAAAGAGCTAAACCTTGAATGAATTTCAAGGATTCTTTTTTCCAGTGTCTGTTTCATAACAGTTATGCATTAAAAAAAAAAAAAAAAAGCAAATGTTTTTGGTGAAGAAGATTATCATGGAAAGAAAACTTTTCTTATATAAAGTATTATTTTTAACAGTTATTTTGAAATCCACCCCCATCTTGCCCTATCCAATCTTTGACCTTGTCAGGTTTAAAAGTTTTTAACTTTTATTCAGTTGTCATATTCCTGTCTCTCATTTTCTTTGCTAAAAAAATAACCATCTGTCTGAATCAACAATATTTTCATTCTTAAGACATCTTCTCCCACAACATATGTCTTCAAATTCTAATGTGATCCAGAAAACTTGAAGAATGTTGTCAACAATCATGCCACCACACCGATTGAATCAGCCTTGATATTTTGCCAATTAAACTGTATGCTTTAAAGAACAATATAAATAGCATTTACTTTGTTGCAAAATCTAGTAAGGCTCACTAGGATAATGAAACAGAGAGTTTCCTATATTTTTTCAGAGATTCATGGAATAATAGGAAATTAAATTTTGTGGTATGCGTATTAAATTACTTTTGTAGAACTAGCTTTTTATCTTTAGAGGGCTTTTTTTTACATCTAAATGATCAAGTGGATTAAACCAATAAAACATGCTTTTGCATAACTCTAGAGCATATAATAGTATAAAAAATGTTCAGACCACATAATTTATGTCAAATTATATTGTTGCCTACTTCTTACATTCTAATTGCTGATTCTAAAGTATACACAATCTCTTATTACCTTCACAGGTGCATTAATTTGACATTTGACATTTTTTCAGCACTAACAGAGTTTCTAAAATATATTTTGCCAATAGAAAGTTCAAACGTGGATGGAAAGAGTTTTTAATGAGATTTACTTTTGAGTGTATATTCTAAGGAAAACTGGTTTCAGTTAGAAGAAATGAGTCATCTTTGGAGCCTTCAACATTACTGCCTATACACAGAATATTCTGCGTTGGCATTCTTTCATAGACCTTTGAACAGTTTTGTCCTGCAAGGTACTATATATCTTGTCTCCTCCATATTCAAAGGTTTTCAGTAAGGTTAGTTAGAAGTTTTCCATCAGAGTTATTCTGCAGTGTAAAATTATGTTTTGACCATACAGGTTTCTTCCTACAAAAAAGCCTGTTTTCAGAATGTTTCTTTGGGCTTTTTTCTTGTCCTTAAAAGCTAGATGATCCAACCTTGATAAATCCTAAATGTCAATGAAAAGATAAATTATGATTACCTAACAAGAGTTTTTTTGCAGCTTTAACATGTAGTTGCATCACATACAGACATCCCATACAGATATTGGTGAAGTAGTGGAACATGTTGCCCAGGGAAGTTGTGAATGCCTCTTCCCTGGAAGTGTTCAAGGCCAGGTTGGATGGGGCTTTGAGCAACCTGGCCTAGTGGGAGATGTCCCTGCCCACGGCAGGAGGGTTGGAACTCAATGATCTTTAATGTCTCTTCCAACTCTAACCATTATATGATTCTATGATCACATCTGGATATACAACAGGATGCCTGGTTGCACACCTTAGTATGCAGAAAGAATTATAAAAGGACCCACACTAAAAGCCTGCATTTCAGTGTGTTGATTGCTGACAAAGACTAATGCAATCTTCTCCACCCAGAGTGGGACAGAAGAACTATTGCTGTAGGCAACTTCTCTGCAAAACTTCTCTGCAAAATTTCTCTGCAAAACCTTTCTACCAGCTAAACAGCAGAACTGGGATAACTGACTTGATGAAACTATTTTTCTTTTTAAACCCTAACTGTTTTCGGTTTTTAGGCTGCTTTGGACTGCTCCATTAATTATTCTGAGTATTTTCATAAGGAATATGTGAAGCTTGGATTTAGCTTGTAAAAAGAGAGCTATTTACCTTCAGAGAGGGTAAATACCATCAGATGTACAGCAAAGATCCTATGTACGCCCCCTGGGAAAGTATCTACATCTAGCAAAATATTTGTGTATATATTTGCTGTGGGGAAGCCTTGAGTAGGGCTGTGGAAAACCAGCACAAAGTTATATTATTTGAGACAACAAATACACTTGTGTTAGAGTTGTAGTTCTTTTCATGAGGCAGTGCAGTAGACCTGAGAAGCATATCACGCAAAGCCTCAATTTATCTCAAAGCTGTAATTTTCTTACATTACTAGAAGCCTGGTAGAACGCCCTGAGCATTGTAGTAGTGTTGTATTCAATAGTATCTGAAGGATGATTAGAATACTTCTGCATATACACACAAAGGCTTTCTGTAAATGTAAACAGGTAAAACCAAAAGAAAAAAAATCAGAAATACACAGACAAAAGAAGGCAGACAGTATAGAGCAAAAGATGACAGAAAAATACTTTTATTTCCATTTGACAGTGAAAAATTAGTCTTTGATTTCTGTAGTTGGGACAGATAACATCTGTATTTCATGAGAATGTAAAAGCTTTTGTCCATGACCAGTATAATAAGTATTTGTTAAGGTCTCACATTCTTTAAATCTGAATCTCATCTATTTTAAGATTGTACTAATTTTGGCACAACTATCAAACAAGGACACATCATTTCAAAGAATGTTTTTAAAACTCAACAGCAGTTTAAGCAAGGAAACCTTTATTTCTTGTGTCACTATTTACCCAAATTGAGATTATCACCAGTCTTTATTATGTTATTTCTTATGGTTTAAGACAGATACTAAAACCAAATAAAAATACAGCAGATTATGATAAGATACTTTATCTCATGGTGAGAATACCAACCAAGATGAGACTTATGTAGAATGAAATTTGCATTCCAGTCAATGTTCGCGTGTATAATCAAGTACTGTGTGCAGTTAAATGAGTCTGTTGTCTTGCTATAATGAATATCTACATCCATCCTAACAGTTAATGAGGAATAAATGACTTATTATCAATGAATGGCAGTATCTAAATAGCTCTGCAACAAAACAGAATATTAATATGTGTAGCTAAAATAGATCTTAAATGATAATGAACTTACTCAGACTATTAATTATTTTAAAAGCCTCTAGTAAGTTTTACTGCTTCTGGATGGAATTGAAGCTCAGCTGGTTCACTTGCCCTTACATGTTTGCAGACAGAGTTAACAAATGACCCTTTAAAACCGTATCTTAGAATTGAACGGAAACGGGCTTTTATGAAATACAAGGGCTTTTATGAAACACAAGGGCTTCCATGAAAGATCAGACCATGGATCTCTCTGGTTCAGCATTTTATTCCCACCAGAGATAAGGCCTGCTCCCTTCAGTGGAGGAGGAAAGAATTGTCTCTGGCTGATTGTGCATTAAATGACTCACTTCCTAATCATCAGCTGAGGGTGAGGCTGTGCCCTGACACACAAAGGCTTATGACTTTTACTTTCTTTTTTTTTTTTAAATTATTTTATGGTACAATAGAAATATTTCATTGCCACATGAATGTCAAATTAATTTCTGAATGTTTCTAAGCTCTTGGTCTCAGTGATACCATGTTCAAACCATGAAATTGCAACTATTGCAGTAATTTGGCTTGTTATTCAAGTATTCCTAGCAGTGCAATGACAAGATGACTGCTTATCTATATGGACTAATAAATTCTGGAAGAAGAATTAGTTGTGGACTTTCATTTAATTATTCCTAACCTTAGGCAAGTTCTCAGCTTTTATTTACATCTAGGAAGCCATTCCCAGAGCTTTGCTTGATTCAGGAAAATTAAATATCTCAGGAAGCCTTAGTTGGACACTAGAACAATAAGCAATTTTTGATTTTGCCATCTGATTCCACAAATTTCACATAAAACTTTGTCTGGATTTTGTAATCAGTTCTAGGCATGATTATTTTCAGGCTCTTCCACTAAGCACAGAAAACGAATAGAGGAAAACAGTTTAAGAGGAATAAGTTTGGGGTGGGAATCATTATTATAGGTATTTTTAATGGATCTTCGCTTTAGATATCGTGAGACCAATATATATTAAAGTCGTTGTTTCTAGAAAAAGACAGGTTCCACTCTGATGGTGTAAGTGAAATTTTATACTGTACAGCAACACAAGAAAAAATTAAACTTTACTGAATATTCATATAAATACAGGGGTCAACAAGCCTGTGTTGTAAAGTAAATTATTATATAACAAACAGCACTCTGTAATCTGATCTAAACACACAATAATGTGTATGTCTGAGTGTTATTCTGGACTTGAAGGAATCAATACACCAGTACAGGTTAGGGGCTGACATGCTGGAGAGCAGCTCTGTGGAAAAAGGACTGGGTGTCCTGTTGGACAACAGGATGACCAAGAGCCAGCTATGTGCCCTTATGGCCAAAAAGGTCAAGGGCATCTTGGGGTGCATCAAGAAGAGCGTGGCCAGCAGGTCAAGGGAGGTCATCCTCCCCCTCTACTCTGCCCTGGCCACATCTGGAGTAGTGTGGCTAGTTCTGGGCTCCCCAGTTCAAGAAGGACAAGCAACTGCTGGAGAGGGTACAGCAAAGGGATACAAAATAGTTTAGGGGCCTAGAACATCTCTCTTATGAGATGGCTCTTCTTAGTCTGGAGAAGAGAAAATCAAGGGGGGACCTGATCAATGCTTATAAATACTTCAAGGGTGGGTGTCAGGAGGATGGGGCCAGTC
>JAOXJM010000012.1:99308870-99319547 GCA_026413425.1 Tringa solitaria | reverse complement strand
TGAATTTTGTATGAATATGTGTTGGGTTAAAGAATTTTTATAGTGATGATGGAGTGCCATGAAGTTAATACTTGCAATCCAGATTGCTGTAGTTTACACTTTTCTCTGTTTCAGACCTGGTGTGCACTATTTGTACTAAGCACGCCACAGAGTGAATTATCCAAAGTCCATTGATTTTAATGTGTTTTGGTTTGTAAATGAAATTATAGTAATTTCTTGCACATTTTTGAAAAATAATTGTATAAGGATTTATGTATCTGCTTCTGGATACAGTGTGTAAATAAAAAATTTCATTCACAAAAGTATTTGTGGAGTGTTCTATATCTTAAAGATATTCTAAAATGGGAAAACGGAAAGACTGCAAAATTTGGGCATCTGACTTAAATGTTTAATCATTTAAATTTTAAACTATTATTTTTTTTAACCCCTACTAATTGACATGCCAAAACATTTCTATATACTGATTATATTAATTCCTACTATTCAAAGAAGAAAAAACGCCAGAGCATAATTACAATATGATTTTTAAAAGTTCTGTATGTATACAGTAAATTAATTTTTAAAATAATTTTTGTTGTTTTCTTCCTTTAAAAAATTGCAGAACTTATAACAAAAATCTATATTTCAACTAGATGTATGTCAAAGCTAATATATCATCTCTTGGCTTCCAAGCAAGCAAATAGTTCTTACTTGGTTCCAAGGTAAAAAAAAATTATATATGGTATTGATCTTCATATATTCACTTGATGCTGTCCTAGATTTACTTCTGAAAGGGAGTGGCATTTTAAATCCTGGGAAATCACACAAACCAGAAGATCAAGGATAAACAAATTTCTGTGTTACAAAAGATATGCTTAATTGTTTGCATGTTTTCACATGGCTGTGACTTATAGACTCATGACTCAAATTCAAGAAAATACCACCTGCTTATTAGGTCTTGGTTATAACTGTTTAGTTTTGGTTTGTGGTGGGGTGGGTTTTTTGGTTTGTTTTTTGTTTGTTTGTTGTTTTTTGTTTTGTTTTGTTTTTAAACAAGCAAGCAAAAAACCTAGCTTTGGTAGCTAGTAATTACTGTTTATATTGTCCACAGCTTATATGTACTATATGTACACATTAGCTTATATGTAGTATATGTACACATTAGCTATGTGTTCTATAACTTAATTCCTAAAACAGTAATGAGAAATAATTCATAGTCTTTGCTATTTAAGAGAAAGTTGCCTTCTGCTTCCTATGCCTGGGCTAGTACTGCCCGCTCAGGGTGGTGTGTGGTTCACAGAGGATCTTGATGGGATTTTGTTAAGTCTGCAGGATGCTCTTATCTATCTTCGCTCTGGTCACTTCAGAAAATTTGGCGAGAAATAAATGTTTTGTTGGTAAGTGAAAGGTGGGTGAGAGTTAATTTTACCACCACCTAGCATCATCCAGGCAGGGCTGAAGTGTTTCTAATCAAGATGCTTGTAATCCTAATTGTTTCTACCTCACATTCAACCAGCTTCGTAGCTGTGAGAGTGGAACAGAAACGCTAAAACATTGCCAGATATAGAAAGCTCACCACGTGTCTGATAATGTAACCCTTGTACCAAGACCCAAAGCAGGGCTTGGGGGTGGGTAGGTGAAGTAAGCCATCCTCTGCAATTGAGGGAAGACCTCGGAGATTACAAACCTGTAAGATCTACTAGAAATGCATAACATTTAGGAAACAGTGTTCGATCGCTTCCCTCCAGCACATAAAATTTGCTTGCAGTCTGTGCTTTTTTTTTTTTTCCCTTCACAAAGGCTGGGGTTTAGCTGAGCATTTTCGCATCCCTTTCAACATCAGTATGCACATCTTTGTCTTTTCTGGTAAGGTAATACCTACTGTTTCCTGTTGAAGTCATGTAAAGTAGGAATAGGATATTGTAGTGAGTGGAGACAATGGTTATTTGTTTGTTTTTGAAGAATGACTCAGAAGCGGGAGGTGTTCTGCCTCCTGAGACAAGAGCCTGTTATTCTCTCAGACCAACTTTCTCTATGAAGTCAGAAGCCCTTATGAAACAGACCTAAAAAAGAAAATAATATTTCCTTGCATAGAATGAGGAAGGAAAGATAAATGAGACATGTTTCACTTTCGGTGTGTGAGAATAAGTTTGGATGCTCATGGAGGAAGGATGCGTGACGGAGTCTGGACCACTCCTGACTGACAGCTTAAGTGCCTTTGGGGCAATTATGTGGAGGGAAGAATCAACATACCAAAGGAAGAGGAGCTGTAGCAAAGGTTACTCAGGTTTTGTGAAACTTAGGAGCAGCTGTGTCTGATGTTAAACATGTGTTATGCCTTCATCTGTTCTTCAAAATTTCTTAACTTTCATTTGCAAAACTTTTTAGCTGTGGTTCCAATTTTCATGTCTTTCTGATGAGGCATCGAGTTCTCCTCAGCTGAGCCTGCTGCAGCCAGAAAGGCAGTTTTTTAAAAGCAATCCCTGTCGGATCCAGCTATTTAAATAGGAAATATTCTTAAATAGATGAAGTAATTAAAATATATTTTCCAGAATTCTTCATTAAATAGCTAGGGTGTCTATCGTCATGTGATCAACATCATACCTATTTCTTAACAACGCATGTTGTCTTTTCATTAAACACTTTTCAACTAAGAAAGAAAGGAAAATACCTTTCGAATGTTTCAGGATGTCACTGGATGCTTATGTGTTTGACCATGTTGCATCAGCCAAGGGAGTATCTGGGCTGAAGAGGTTTTTGGCAGTCTTGCTTTCCCACAGCCCACATTCAACACGCCAGCTTTCCAGCAGGAGACAGCAGTTGTCTTGTTCAGTTTCTGATTGGAGTTTGTTTGGATTGTCAAAAGGTTTTTTTCTGTATCTATTGCTACAAACTGATGTTTCCACTGAAAAGCATACTCTATGGTTTCTTTCAGAGCACCTTTGTTTCCTGGTTGTCTGCCCTGTATTGCTCCAAGAAGAAAATAAATGACCTTGTGAATGTTTTAACCTTCCTCAAACCTGAAGAAAAACCTGGTTTAAACCATCCCATTTCGAGTTAATGGGAAAGTTACCTGAACTGTTTTATGCAAGTAGTGTTTTCAGTCAGTCTTACCATGCTGAAACCTCTAAAAGACTTGATTGTGCAACAGCTTCTGAGATACTCTGTAGTACTTGTGAGTGTAGAGTTAAGCTTGTAATATATTTAGATTGGAAAATTGAAGTCTGTGAAATTCATCATTATCTTTTTCTATAAATGTTTTGAACTTCTGCATGGGAGCACCGAAGGATGAGCACACCAGTAAAATAAAAATCATTCCTGTTGAGGCATTGCGCCTTGTCACAATAAAAGCTTCTGCTTAGCTCTGCTCAATGGAGAAGCTGTTAAGGAAATTCCTGAATCCCAGGCAGAAGAGTGTAACTCCTATCATTCCTGAAAAAGAGAGGTGTTTGTGCTCAGGGTAGGTGGCACAGCAGGTGTGATTCCTGGTGTGTTTTCTGCCTGTGTTGAGAGAGTCCACAGGCAATACGACCTCTTGTAGGTGAGTTCCTTTTTAACTTTTGACTTCTTTTTCAGGTCTTGTCACTAATGATAGTATGCTGCTGGTTGGCAATATTCCGAGAAACTCCTGTCTTTGTAGGCAGTATTGAAGGTGAAAGATACCAAAGTGTAGATCCATGGCAGACTTGCTCCTTTTTGTCCCTTATTTCCAATTTTCTGACTTTCCCTTCTGTTTTCTTTATCTTCATGTATCATTTCAATTTCAGTGGATAAATGCAAACCTAAGAAATCAGAGGATTGGAAACTGTTACTGTCGCTGTATTTTCAGTGGGGAATTTTTTTGTCTGATTACAGGCTGTTGCATGAAATTTAATATTTACATCATTAACATCTTCACACCAGTTAGATGTTAGGAAGCATTCATCAAAGAATCATTTTAGTTGGGAGCTAATTAACTACTTGTGTGGGTTAACATAATGCTGAAAGTGAAGATAACCTCACCATCATCTTTTGGTACTTAATTTACTGAACATCCAAGTTTCTGATGAAGATAATTAATTACTTAGAATGAAAGTTGTAACCTCTCATAATTAGATCATTACCTTTTCTCCAATTAACAGTGGTATTTGGGAAAAAAAATTATTTAAATTCTATTTTTCTTCAACCTGTTAATTTTGGAAAGTGTATCCTTACATGTAAAAAATATAAAACAAATTTTTGGCACTGTCACATCTTCAAATGAACATTGACCTCAATAAATTTTCAAGTATAATTAATTCTAAATGGAACCCCATGTCTTCCCATACTGACACTTCTTCACATGCATACCTACCTCAGAATACAGGAGTGCATAGGGGTGACAGTTCAGCACTGTGACTCTTAGTTCTGACACTTCTCCATCTCCACACTTTACCCAGGCTGATATTTACAACACCATCTTTCCTGAAGCTTTAATCACTCATTTTGGTGTCGTTTTCCCCAGTTGCCCTTATAACATAGCTGACATGGTCGCTGCATGGCATATTCATATCAAAACCTACAATGTGACTTGATAAAATCGATCCCTTTGTATTGGAGAGGAGGAGAAAGTAACAAGAAGAACATCATTCAGTTGGCTGTGTTGCACATGCCATCAGCTTACTCAGGATTCATACAGCCCCATAAAGGGGCTCCATGCAAGGCCTCAGGGTTAAACCAGCCACTTCAGCAACGTGGTAATGGTTGTTGCTTGACAAATTGAAGGAAGTCATCTGAAGTCAGGGAGAGCAGATAAAGTATTTGTTTATGGAAATCTCTGTAGAAATCTTCCACATACGTATTAATTCCTGACACTCTTAATGATTTAAAAGAGGCATTCTCAAGAGTTGTTGTAACAAGAATAAGAATAATATGTCTGAGAAATGAGCTTCCATTTACAGCTGATGCTGCTAATCAGATTGTGCCTGTCCCAAGTATGAGTTACAACTATTCAGGGTCACAATAACTAGTCTGCTGTTGAAGTAACATGCAGGTTTCTGACTGGGGCAATGAAATTATTTCAGGTAGCTGATGTACTGAGTGTGAACTGAGATCAATGATTCATTATCTTTCTCAAAACGAGATCTAGGGTGAAAAAATGAAAGTAGCAGGGACGGGCTCAAAAGAAAGAGAGGAGGAGGTTTTTCATACAGCCAATCTTAACTTGTGAAGCTCTTTTTCACGGGATGTTTTAGGTGCTAAGAATGCGTGTGGGCAAGAACATGATAAGTTCATGTGTTAAAAATACTTGCGTTTCTGCTAAATGCAAAGATGGCGCAGGATGGCAAGTAGGGCATCTGAAGGGCAGATCGGTTATGCTTCTCCTGTTCTGGTCATCTTTTCCAGAATTGAGTTGTAACTGGACAAACATGATATGGAGCTAGGAGGGTCTTTGGACTGAATCTGTATCTATGCTTGCACTTTTACATCTGGTGAGAAACTGTAAATCTTGAAAACCTGTCTAACAGTTCTTGTTTCTATATTTTGGGGTCAGTAGGAATTTTAAGGATGAATACATTTTGAACATTGTGGGAAGTGTTACTTTTTCTTTTTCATTTTTAAGGAAACATTAAACAGAACAGTAAATAATTTGGCATTTGTAAGGCAAAGGATTTCTCCCAGTTGGAGCATCTAACAGATTTTTCATGAAGCTTTTCTTTACATTTTTTAGTGCAAAGCCAGTGTTAAAATTAATTCAAGATCTCCTTCAGATTCATTCTAGCACTGAAAGCTTTGAAAAACATCATATCCGAGAGAGAGATTTGTGTTTGAACCAATATAAAATCTATGTAGTATAAATATTTCAGCACATAAGAAGAACAAGAGCAAATCTGAAATTATGTTCTTTTGCCTGTGCTTGCTAAAGCAGTGCTTTCATGAGCATATTTATCTGCAAAGAAAATGACTGAAATGTCTGTGTATCAGTTTGTATCAGAAGAAAATCTGACCTGATCCTTATGATTGATTGGAAGCATACTGACATCTTTATTTCACGTCATATTGTAATTCTTCTATTGTTGGTTGGTTTGTTTGTTTGAAGTTGCAGAGGTGATGAAATAGCTAGGGGCAATAAAGGAAAAAGGGGGGAAATGTTGAAAAAGTTATTCATACTTCTGTTTCTATATGCAAGTGAAAAAAAGAAGAAATACTACTAGAGTGGCTGGAGACATCTTGGGTAAAGATGACTATCAACACAACATTTACAGGGATTTTGCCTTTTTGTTTGTGTGTGTGTTTCTGAGTTTATTTGATAATGGTACTACACATGTAAATAATGTCTAAGATTCATAATTTGATGCCTGTATATCTATTTCTTCTCTGATGCATTTTGCACCTGGTTCTTTGAGATGTTTCAGAGATTATGTTTTCGAAGACCTATCAGAAAACAGCTTTTGATTTTTTTTTTTTGTTCTTACTTTCCTCTTAACGATTACATTGCTGTAGGAGAAAAATAGTGGAGTCTAATTTTTCTGTCCTGGATAGTCCTGGAAAAGATCAAATACTCAGCTGATGAATGGGTTAGTGATTTTTCTCATTGCTTTATGAGTCCCAGATATTTCCCAATGGAATTATATAAATAGATTTTGATAGCAAACAAAGGGAAGATGTATTTTATTCCAAAAGTACTAATGCTGAAGGGCATGTCAAATGCTGTAAGGTTTTTTTTCTCTAGGAGAGAAACTGAAAACCACCAAGGATTTTGACCAAAGATATTTTTTTTTAAATGGTGGGAAATAATTAAAAGAAGTAAGTGCCTAATAAGTGATTTCCTAGCTCTAAAAGGATATCAGAAGGATCTGTAGCACTGAGAGGCACAAGAAAATTTGGGGTCTCATGCATGTAGAACCACAAAAGCTTATGCATCCCCTCTTCCTTTTCAAGGTTGAATTTGAAAATGTTCCATATTTGGAACTGAGCCTGTTGATAGTATTAGAGGAAAAAAAAGCATGTATTTTTTATTTAGTAAAAAAAAAAGAGGGTTTTTTGTTTTGCTTTGGTTTGGTTTTTAAATCTCAAATTCTAATTTGAGAGGGTGGATATTGTGAAAATGTGACAATCAGCAGAAATTCTTTTCTTTCTCTAGGGATCTGTTGGGAACAGATGCTTATTCTTTTGCTAGGAGGTGATAGCCAGTGTATCTTTTTAAACACAAATTATTGGCAGATGGGGGGGGCTGGAGAAATACAGAAAAAAGGGATGAACACAAAATTTTTCTCTGTGTCAGACCTTTTACAAGTTTCAGATCTTAGACTTAAAACCATGCATACTTTAAATAGTCATGATGCAGTTGGGAGGATGGCAAGAACTAAAAATGCATACATAATATGTAGAGGTTATGTATTAGTGAAACCTCATCTATCTTTAGTAGTAAGTTAGTATATTATTATATCCTCATATATTAAGAGTAATGCATGCTGTATTTTGGAACTGTGTCTTAACACCTTCTGAGTGAACCTGAAGCTTTTCCATGCCTCACCCACTTATCCTACTTGCAGTTTTTCAAATGTTTAACTTCTTTTCTTAGGCACACAATAATACTAATATAGACAATATTTTATTACCTCATAAAATCCTTTGTCTTTTTATTCTATGTCACACAATTCTCTTAAACACAGATATTTGCAGGCATAAAGCATGAAAGGTTAAAAATCAGGACAGAAAAATGAGCTGATTTTCTTCACTTTAAAGTGCTAGCATCCTGTTTTTCATCTTCTGAGAAAGAAAACAACAATTAGTGGGTCTCTGTTGTCTAGCACATGTTCTATTGTACCAGCAGCTACTTCGGTCTTTTCCTTTTAAAAAAACAGATACAGCGTTGCCCATTTATAAGTCCTGTCCCTCAGGGTCTGTATAAGAGGAGAAAAACTGATGAACCTTCCTTTTTCTGTCCAAAAAGGTATTTGTATATACAATGAGAGATCTACTAGGAGGAAGGACAGAAGAGAACCTCTTCTTGATAAGACCAAAATTTACCTAAACCTATCTGTAGGAAAAAAACACCAATAACCCTCAAAATGTTGATGTTTCACCTTTTTCTCCCTATTTTGTGTGCACTTATATATCTGGTTTTAATTCTTGATGCTAATTTTGACTGAGCTGAGACTTATGTGACCTTGTAGCACTTATACTGAGCCTCAATAAACTTGGCAGAACACCTGGATAAGAACAGTTCACTGGATAAAAAAGATGGGAGAAAAATAGATTTTACGCAAAGCACTATGAGTTGAGTAATTTTGAGGGGAAGAGGTGAAGTAAGTACTAGACTAGACACAGATCCCAAAGAGATCACCTAACTTACTCAGGTAGTTAACCTATTTAAAGGAAAAATCCCACAGAGTTACTTATCTGAACATACAATATATCTGTCCATTTCTGTGCATGTATGGTTGTGCACATACATATGACTGAGTGAGAACGGACACTGAAGAATTTCAGACAGTTCAAAGGAGCATCTAAGGTCTTGTAAATACACTTGTGAATTACTCTCATTTCATCACAAGCAACACGGTAACATGTAGACAAGTGTTTACTTTGCAAATTTCTGTAATTACATAGGTGTATGAATAAATAGCTTGAAAGCACGATATGGAGCTGTGAAAAAGAATGAATTTCTGCCTGGCATGTATTAATGAAGGCTTACTTAGAATTAAATGATGGGACTTGTTTCATCTTTGTTTTGTTCTAAGCTCCATGTGATCTCTCTTGTGCTAAATAGGCTCAGGGTGAGAAACTACATGTGGAAATTGAAGCTTGGGAGCTTACTACCAAAGTTAAAATTTTGGCTAAATGGTATGAAATTCACATTGCTTAAAAGATGATTCCCAGAATGCTGTACATGAGTGGAACTTTTTCTGTTTTTTCTTGTTAACTAAATTAACCAATAGTATCTTCTGGGCCTGTGTTTTCTGTATTTAATATTCTAACTTTCTTTCTTAAAGAAAAAAAAAAAAGTATTAATGAATTCATGATCTATGACCAAAGCATACTCTTATTCTATTGCATTGTATAAATATAATTAAAATTAATTTGAACCATAAATATAGACAAGCAGTCCCACTTGACCTTTCTGGCTAGAAAATCAGGAACAATTCATATCACAACAAACATTCTTACTAAAAAGCATGACACTACTTTAGCCAGCCAATATAAGCTGCCAAACATTGATGAGGCACTGCAGAATTAAGAGGCTGTTGTTAGTCAAGATTTTGGGGCAATTATGTGTCCATGGATGTTGATAGTAGCTTATCTGTATATTCTACTCAAGGGATAAATTTGTTCAGCCACGGACATCAAAATGTAATGGTGACATTTCAAGAAAGTTTAGCAAGCCAAATGGTTTTGCCAACCAAACAGAAATGCTAATTTGTCAAAGTGTATAAGAAATTACTCGTGCCTGTGTTATGAGGATTTTTTTTAAATAACATTCCCAGGCTGGTAGATATTTACTTGTTTTAGGGAAGCTGGATTTACTAAGACCTTTAAATATCAAATTACACTTTTCTTCATATTGTTAGTCTTACTTGTCTCTTCAGTTCTGCCAACTTTAATTTCTCTAAGTAGCCTGATGATTATTTTAGTGGTGATCTGGAGCTGAAAAGAAAACCAATGAACAACATTCTCATTTGTGTATTTTAAGATATGAAAATTACATCTATCATTTTGGCTTTTCCTGTTTGTTGAAAAGAAAAATTAAGAAGTAGCCCAAAACCCCAAAAGTCTAGACAGACTTCTTCCTTAATAGAGGTTTCAAAATATGTCATGGTGCAGATGGGAATTGAGACTATGGTTTGGAAATTGTCTGATAAGCAGATTTTTGAGTACCTGAGTTGGTTACTTCACCATGTCATAAGTTTTGTGTGTTCTTGGAAAGTAATGTGGAGAGAATTCACCTTCTGGTTTATTAAAATCAAACGTATGCTGCCTTCGGAGTTGCTAGAATAGCACTAAATATTGTTGCAAATTTCATAATACCGTGAATTTATTTTTCATATGTAATTTAGCAGCTGGAATAGCTCCTGCGACAAGAGCGACAGTATCATATGAACAGTTACTTTAACAGATTATCAGATTGCTGTTGATCAGTAGATACATGGAATCACTCTTCCAATTTGGAATTAAACTCTTCGTACAAAGCTGCTGCTCTCCCAAGGATGTCAGTCATTTATGTGGCTGTGGAGTGCTCTATTTATCTTTACTAGTATACTGAAAGAAATGTCTGTTCAACAGCATGGTAATGCTTTATTTATTTGTCTATTTATTTTATTAAGCTTAATGAAACATCCAAACTAGATGTCAGCTCTATCTTCTGTTTCTTTTAGGCAGGATCATGATTCTTTCAATCTTAACAGAAGTTGGAAGAGTAAAAATGTCTTATTCATCTAGCACTGATGTAGATGTCAGTGGGACTGCTCTGTGAAGCTGGTCAGCAGTAAGCCAAATGCTGATTCCACATATTAAAGATAATACCTTTTGAAAGCAAACCTTGGGTGCTCTGTGGAGTAAGGTAAGGACATATTTAAAAACAATTTAAAAGTCTGCTAACCACTAACTCTTGCTGGCTGAGAAGTCTTATTTCCACTACTGTTTTTCGTGTAGCTACTATCCCATTGGTATGCCTGAAGCTCCAACAAGAGGTTCAGCAGGATTCTTTGGTGAGGCAAATGTGCTGTTCTGGGGTAT
>JAOXJM010000012.1:99247255-99259519 GCA_026413425.1 Tringa solitaria | reverse complement strand
TCTTCTTTGGCCTGTAACAACAGTGTAAATACCAAATTTCATAAACTTGTTTTTATTATAAACCTTTATATATACTCTTACTTGAATTTATTCAGTGGTTGATACAACATGACATTATGTAGAATTTGTGTGTTTTGAGGATACCATTCTGGTTTATATGTGTAATAAATGTGACAACAAAGTGAGGAATGATGGTGAAATTTACTTTTCAAACAGGCATTTTATCTGTTCTATAAAACTTTACTATTGAAAACAACTATGAATTGTGTCTGATTTTGATGCTACTAGTATTTCATTCCACACAGCCTCTAGGAAGACTGTGGCTAGCCTACCTTATGCTGTGCATGACACAGCAGTCTTCAGATCAATGCAATTAGAGAAGTGCTGTTGACCTCAGTGGATGTAGCAGTGGGCAAAACCCATGGGTTTCTTCTTACTTACATGTCAGAACTGTTTTGTCTTAATGGAGACAAGCAGGTGCCTGAATTCTGCTAGCACTAGTGGATCTCACTATTACACCGGAGTGACAAATACTGGCTGTGGTAACTGACAGCATTGTTTTTCAAAAGAGGGACTGCATAGCTCTGGGATGTTCTATATAGGTCTATTTCCTTTCTCTCTCCTAAGAAAAATGTGTCTAATTTACATTTCCTTATTTCTTTGAGCTAGTAATTAAGGGCAAAGTGTGTGTAATAAAAGCAGAGATAGCAGGAGAAACTGGACCATCAAAACATACAGAAAAGCAACTCAGTGAAGCTTTTCAGGCAGGCTGTTCAGTGGGGTCTTTTTGGTTTGGGGTTTTGATTTTTTTTTTTCCTTTCAATTCTGTGCACCCAGTGGAGGATTAATTAGTTTGGATATTTTTCTTTTATTTTCTTCTTTCCTTCCCATGGTAGAGAGATCTGACTCCCTTTGAAAAACCTGAGTACATTTTCCATTTGTTTGCTGTTTTGCTCACGTCAGCATCAAGGCAGACAAACAGTGCTGTTATTGGAGCTGAATCCCTTCAGAGTTCATCACCGATGTCACTGAACAAAGTAGATCTAAATACAGCTGGACCAGAAATAAGCTGCTCTCACCAGAGTAAAAGGAAGAACATAGTTAGTGTGTGACTTGAAAACTGGAGTCGTCTTGCCTTTTTTGCTTGACCTTATTTAAAGAAGTCCCTAATTGCGACAGATTTCAAGAGGTCTTTGCACAGCTAAGGATGTGATGTGTCCTGAGTACACCCTCTCCTTCACAGTCAGGGAGTCTGCAGCTGACCTGTAAGTAGAGCCCTACCAGGATTTGATTTAAATGGATATATTAGTTTGAAATAAATGGCCTTTTTGTGTATTTATGCATTTTTAAGTTGCGGGGCTGTCTTATTAATTAGAATACTTATCCAGGGCTGTGACTGAATCTGTTTTCTCTTTCTTACAAAGCAAGGCCAAAGAAGAGCTTTTGAGGAACCACAAAACCCAGGCAATGCCCTGACCAGCTGCCTGGCTGCAGCTACCAGGCAGTTTGACCTTGCCTCTGCTATCCCTCCCTGAAAGCAGCCTTGCCATGCTGATTTCAGATCAGTGCATGAAGCTTTGTCCTGCTCACTTTCTCCTACAGTAACATTGTCCATGCATTATTTCTTAGTAAAAATCCTTTTCTTATTATAATAAACATTATAATTGAGAATGTCTCTGTCACCTATTGTGACTCTTAATCAGATTTATCAAGAAGAATAATTATTAGGACATAAAAAAATGCTTTGGCAGATTTTTGATAACTATAGCCAATTTGTATTTTGTACTAATATACAGTTAAATAACATACAAAAAACGGTACTAATAAGCATTATGTTTTATGTTTGCAGTGCTTCCTCCTTGTATTAATGCTTCATTAAGGATGGGAAAACTGGAGATTTGACATTATAGCCTAGTGGCTGAGGTTACCAGAGATGTCTTGCCACTACAGTTTTCTGGTGCACAGTCTGAGCTCTCTCATTTCTCTGTGTTGTCTGCTTTATTTTGTAAATGCTTGTGGGAAAAAAAATTATATAAAAATCAGCAGCTCTGCATGGAATGATGTGGTGGCTAAAGGAATTGCTGACTACTGTAAGTCATCACTTCCACCATATTTTTTCTTTTCTTTTCTCTTTCTCTTTTTTTTTTTTTTGGTAAATATCAAGAAACGTTGAGTTTGAAAAAGCAGTGTACTATTTCTACAATTTCACTGAGCCGATCACTAGAGGGCACTGCATACTGACACTAACTCTTCCCTTTCCAATTTTCAAAGCTACGTGAGCATGCAGCCCATTTGAAAATATACTCTGATTTCAGACTGGAGACTATTAGCCCTATTTGCCCTATCTATAGCAACATGTATTGGATTAGAATAGAAGAAAGAGAAAAAAAAAATCCCACCACTGAGTAATAAGAAAAATACACTCTATTATATTACTGACTACAGACATTAACAAAATTAAAAAGGATTTAGTACAATCTCTATTGGAAATATACCTTTAAGAAATATAATTTTAACCACACACACCATAACTTTGCAGCAATATACTAATGCTGATACATACCTAAAAGCTATTATTTGCTGTTTGCTTGTTTGCTTTCCCCACCTTCAACTCCAAACCTCCTAATTAATTGGTTTAAAAATGAAATCTCTTGGAAAGTTCTGTGGACCTGCTAAAATGTTTTGTAGTCTTACCTGACAGAGGTGGGAATATGTGCTTTTACTCACACAGGTTTGCTTGCCTTTTTTCAAGAAAAATGTGAGTTTAGAGGGCTTAGTAGGAAACAGATTGCCTAGGGAGTGTAAAAGTTCCACATTTACCGGGAGAGGATTACAGACAGTACAGATCAGGAATGAAATATTACCAGGTAAAGTAATTCACTATTTATCAACTTTTGCCCATGGGACATGCTCTGAAACTATCCTTACATGCTTAGTTTGCCTTAACCTGCAGAACAAGTTCTCCAAATGTGTACTGAGGAGGAAGAGATTCTGTTTAGTGTAATTGGATGGTGTACCCAGTGTCATATTGCAGCTACAAGTTTTCAGTTAGACAGCATTGCCTTTATGGAGACTTATATAGTTTCAATTTAAGTAAGTAAATGAAATAATTTTAAATAAATACTTTGTCTCACTGGCCATTAGAATTTTTGAAATTTAGCATTTCGAAGGAATTGTTAACAAAGGGATACAGATAAATGCGGGACGTGTTCTCTGTCACTAGCAGGGTGAATTAGCATCCTGGCAATTAAAAAAGGAAAAAAAAGGTTTGAATATGTAAAATTTTAAATGCAGTTTCAATGAGGATGTCTAGAACATTTCTAGAGCCTGAATCACTGAACAGTGGGCAGTCCTAGTGACTGCATTTTCTTCTGTTGCTATTAATGAATAGCACTTCTGTAAGTGCAACTTTCTTTTGACTTTGAAAGTCATAAAATGTTATTCCTGGTAAGAGTTGATGTGTGTTTATTACAACCAGCCAGAAAAAAAAAAGAATTCTGATTACTGAAAAATATTTATAATATTTATAAAAATATTATAATATCCCAGTTACTGGAGTTACTAACTGTCTTGTTACAATATTCTTCCACTGTGATCTAAACAACAGTGAGTTCATTTTTTTTCCCCTCTTCTCTGTCTTACACACACACACACAAAAGAGTATTTAGGTTTATAGGTAAAAGTTCTATAAAACACCTCAGGTTTATTATGTTGGTTTAGGTCACGGAATCACAGAATTGTCAGAATTGGAAAGGGACCTCTAGAGATCATCTAGTCCAACTCCCGTCGCCTTCTCTCATGAAAACCAGCTGTCTTGACAGATTTCACAGAATCACAGAATGGTGGAAAGGGGCCACCAGATGTCATCTGGTCTAACTCCCCCTGCTCAAGCAGAACCACTTAAAGCCAGTTGCTCAGGACCATGTCCAGATGACTTTTGAATATCTCCAAGGAGGCAGACTCTGGACAATCTGTGCCAATTTTCAGTCACCCTCACAATAAAAAAGTGTTTCCAGATGTTCAGAGGGAACCTCCTGTATTTCAGTTTGTGCCATTGCTTCTTGTCTTGTCACTGGGCACCACTGAAAAGGGTCTGTCTCTGTCCTCTTTGCATCTTCCCTTCAAGTATTTCTAGACAATGACAAGATCCCTCCTGAGCCTTCTCTTCTGCAGGATGAACAGTCCCAACTCTCTGAGTCTTTCCTCATAGCAGAGATGATTTGGTACAGCTACTTCCAGAAATACTGCAACGCCAATATATCTGCAGGTACTGCTTCTTGATCCAGGAGATGGTGGCAAAAACTAGAAAGAGCGCTTGCAAACAATAAGTAAAATATGAATTTTTCTAAAATTTTCAAAACCCCCCACTCCAAAAATCAAACAAAAGAGCTTGTTTGAGTCTGGCTGAACTGGGAGAAAATCCATTTATTATTTTATTCTTGATCCACTGCTAGACTAAGGTAAATGTCATACAAGATATTGACATTTAAATTTATATTAGACCATGAACTAGTTCAGATAAAAAGTGGAAGAAAACACACTGAACTGTGTCAGAATGTAGTCTCCAATTGAATTCTTTGTGTACATATTTTGAAAAATGTCTGCCAGCATATGCATGAGTGAAGTCTAAAGAACAGCCCATATGCAACAGTAAACTAAGATCTGCAACTGACTACTTTCCAGATTTGACATGCAAAGCTGGCACAAAGGTGATGAAAGTTTTATCTGCCAACACATTAAATCTATCACAGAAAAATCAGCAAACCACATCACATGACTATTAAAGATTGCAACTTACTATCTGTAGAATTGTAATTACAATTGTAATTGAATGGTATGTTTTTGAGGCCTACTGTGTATCTAGACATGCTTAGTTAACAGTTAATGCACTATTGTTTTGAGTGTCCTTGTTATATTGCCGATATTATGTAATCAGGACACACTTTTCTCCAGCACATAAAACTGAGCCAGAGAGGACTGTAGAAAAATATAAAATTTTCCAAAACTGAATTACTTTTTAGGATTATTGTTGATACTAAATATGTTGTTTCTAATAATTGTTTTGCTGGACAAGAGTATCTATAAATATATTTATACTCCAGATTATACATTCTGCATTCTATTTTTGAGAAGCAAGAGTCTAATTATTATTGTTAGTCATTATGATGATATATCAAGGATGAGGCTAATGAACAATACTAACAATCAGAAAAATAAAATTATTTTATGATTAAAACCTGTGAAAATTTTCTGTTTAAATGATAGGTAGGCCCAAATTTCATAGGGTATTGAAGTATGGATCCATTATTTCTGCTAATTTTGGTGTACTTAGACAGCTTTAAGTGAACAGTCATAGAAAATTAAACACATTAATAAGCTAGAAACTTGGAGAATAAACCTTTTTTCTCTGTAGACAGGGACTAGAGTCCTAGTTTTTCACAATATATAAGTGCAGGTGCAGTCCACATCAACATACTTGGCTTATTTGAGCTGTGCAGTTGGCTGGTGCAGTTGTTTCTCTCTCCTTGGGGATATACAACTATAAAGCATAATGTCAGCTTTTGTTTTAAACAAGAAGCTCTAATCCTTTTCTTTGTGAAAAATAATCTTTAACCAGTAAAATGTTGTAAGCACGGTTACTAGAGTTGAGCTTCTTGCTCTAATGTGTCATTCTGTGAAGTTCAAGGCTTAGTCATGCTTTCTGAGACTCTTCAGAGCTCTTTTTGGGACACTGTCAAATATTCACAGCATCTATTGATGTTGTAAAGGAGCATGAGCTAAATTCACAGTTACAGGGAGTTCACAATATCTAGCAATAAACCTACAAAAGTCTGTTTACTGGCAGACTAATTTTTGATTGATTTTAAGATTTACTGCAATCTATTCAATTTTACTGTCTTTATTTCTCCCACCGTAAAGTGAGCATAAAATCCTGTCTATGTCCTGGACAGGATACTGAACAGTCATTGTACTGTCACAGTATCTTAGAAGTGAAGTCATTTTACTTTGTAGTTGGAACAGGCTAAGGAATGGTGAGCCATACCATTGGCTTTGATCTCATGTCCTGTAAAATGCATCAGAATTTATTTCTAGCTCTGTGGACAAACCAGATACAACTATTTGAGATCCATTGCAGGAAATTAAACATTACACTTAAACAGATGGAATAAAATTACTGACTTGATCAGGTTTCTGTGTAAAATTAAAGATGTGGGATATCTTAAAAAAACATAATGACACTCATTCCAGAAGGCTAAGGCAGCCTTTTGAATAGCCTTGAACAATTGTGTTAGCAAAGATGATGGAAGTGAAAAATTTTCATTGAGCTCAGACTGCATGTGACAAATGTGATCTGTTTGTTATGAAACTAGAAGGGTAGATTAACATAGACAGTGAGAGCTTTACCTTCAGCTCCTTATTTAAAAAGGCATAAAATTCAGTGTAATATAACAGATTTCTTAAAAAAGTATTTTGGAACAAAATTTTGCTATGGTGTTGTTGTTGTGCGCACCTACAAAATTTGTGTCTGTGTTTCCATACACATCCAAAATTCAATGCAATTAATATAGTAAACATAGCAATCACATTGTTAGCGTATGAGTTAGCATATTCATACTTGTATTGAGTCTTTTCTGTTATTTTTGACTTCTACTTATCTTCTTTTTTCTCTTCCTATATCACTGTCTCTTTAAATGTTTTATTGTTTTCACTGACTATCCTGTCTTTTCTATTTTTGGCTCATTTCAGGCCCTTCTAATGCTTTCTTTTCAAAATATATGAGAGAAAGCTTTTAATTTAACATAAGGAGCAACTCAGAAGCCTGATAAAATATTTGCTAATGCTTAGGGTGTGGCACACAAATACCACCAAAGTCCATTTAGTTCTGCAAGGTTGTACTTAACAAATTCCCTATTGTGAATTGGGAATATACCCCTCTTTTTGAGACATTCAAATGTGTGAAGGTATAGTGGTCATTAGGGATAAGGGCCAGACTAAAGTGACACAGAATAACACCCTTCTTCAAACAGAAACTGAATATCTCTAACTGTCCTTCTATTCTCTTCTATTTCTCTCATTCAAGATTCAAACAGAAATTTGAAGCTGGGAAAGGGCATCTGATATTTGGTTAATCATATAGTGTTACCAGACAGTCATCCTTTCTTAAAGTGAATAAAGCGAAGTTATAGAAAACGGTTACATAATGAATAAATGGCAAAAATAAAAGGGTGTTGCAGATAATGTGGATCTTGAAGATTGTTTATCCTTACTGGTTGACATCAGAAATATGTAGCAATACTAGGCTCATTTTAATGGCATCTAAATTGGCATGCAATTTCTGAAGTACAGAAATTAAGGTGATAGCAACAAAGCCCCTCTGTGTGTTACATATAGATTCAGCTGTGATAAACAAGAAAACATTAGCAAGACAACACTTTTGACGGCACAAGATGGATGATGATATTTGCAGCCATTTAAATAGTTGTAAAATGTGCCTATCAAACAGAATTGTTCCAGCCCTGGGACCATTTTACCTGGAAAAGTGGGCAAGTAAATCACATGAGACAGATTCCATTGACTTTGCAGGAAAAAGAAAGACAAGCCTTTTTTATTGCTATTGATGTTTGCTCTTATTGACTAGGTGTTTGCCACAGACTCAAGTACCACTAGACACATAAATACAAGGAGAACCTTGTGTGTGTCCTTTACCTGACTTGGGAAACAATTTGCAATTTACATCCAAGGGATCTGCAGTGTTCCTCCAACACGCAGAACGGTTTGAGAAGAGTGCTGAAAACTGGTTCAAATAATCCTCCTGTCCTACAAAGTCCTTGCTGAGTTCAAAGAGAATGTTTTCCTTTATAGTGCAGAAGAAAACATTTGACACTCTATCACCGTGATTTCACTGCCTGAATTGTCTCTGAACTTTGCTAAGTCACAGCCTGGCTTAGTTTGCTAATGTTATATTTTGTGAAGATGCTAGGGCATGGGGTCACCTTAAAAAAGACTGATGCAGGAATTTCCTTCCTCATATCTTTTTGTGGGACAAAAAAGCCCTAAAAAAAAGTGTGCAATGTGAGAGGAAAATGAAAAAAATGTAACAGCCTGCATGATTAGGAGGAGGAATCTTTCTGATACAAGTCAAAATCCACTAAAGTAATATAACTCCCAGCTGGCACATCTCTCTCCAGAAACCACAGAGGAGCTCATGTTTCCAGAAGGGATAACAGACTTCAACTGTTACATCTAACCAAGTTACTAATTTATCTCTGGAGGTAGAAATCTGTAATTTGTTACCAGGGGTTCCCTGTCCAGACCTCTCAGGAGTGTCATTACAGTGAGACCAATTGGAGACTGACTGATAGCAAAAAGAGAATAAAGGCTTTCAGCAAGGACAACAGTTGAAGTTCTGGAAATAGAAAACATCTTCTGGAAATTAATAGCAAACTTAATTAATGATTATTTTACATAGACCTCAGCTTATTTCAAAAGTGCTTTACAAGTAAAAACCTTTCCTGTGCTACGCATAGTAAAGCAGTTACCATACATTGCATACTATACAGATATAATATGGGAACTCACATATAATTTACATAAGAACTTAAATTTTGCACTTTTTTTTTGTGATTTATTCATTGTCAAAGCTTAAGCACTTGAAAGAAATTAAAACAGAAAAGAGATTCTAAGTCTACTTTCATCTGTTGATGATATATTGTAGACTTTATGATGGAATAGAGTGAATCATTACAAAGCATAATGCAAGTCGAGATTTGTTAGCGCTGTTAGGCAGCCAATACATGTCTTTTGGGTAACTAGAAGTAAGAATAACATAACCTCAGCTACAGTAGTGCAATAAATGTGAGTAGATGACTTCACTTTTTGTTATTTTTTTTTAAATTGCACTGTTGGTGTAATAGAGATAATGCTATAGCAAGAATAACAAATTGAGTCAGGTCTAATTTTGTCAGGAATGATAAAAAACATGGGTTAGTGTGAGAAAAAGAGCATGCGGGTTTAGAGCTAGGTGAGTCATCTGGGTTAAAGTGGTCTTCTCTTCTGCAAGGACATCTGGCAAGCATGCATTGTTCTTAAAAAGAGGATGCGTATATTTCAGAGGGAAAGTGATTGTGTTGCTGCAAGAATTACAAAGACAAACCCTGAAATATGGATTTGTATCTATGCCTGCAAGGTGACACTCTGCTGACTCCACTTGATACTTGCTTTACTGAGAGCTTGTCCAATAGATTTTCATGCAGACTGTGTAACAGAAAAAATTGCTTTCTGCAAAGCTGACCATATAACGTTGTTGTTTTAAACAGATAAGATGAATTGAAACATTTTCTCTCTCCCTCTCTCTTTCTCTTTCCCTGCAAATGTTTAAATGACACTGGTCTGCAGTATTTGATCAGCTCATACTTGCAAGTTAAGTCACTATTCATAAGTTGTTTTATTTTTGTCAACCTGTTTGCTTCCTATTGCTGGTATAAGAGTTTTCTAATCAAGCCATTCCAATCTGAAGTAAATCTATAAAAGGCATAACTAAGAGATGGGTCAAATCAACTTCTAACTAGTGTTTGTCCCAGACAGAAAAGTCTCCAAGGCATTTGTCGTTATAACTAGAAAAGGTTTATGGCCCTAAGAGCAAAGGTCAGAGACTGTCTATACTTCTGCATTGCACAAAACCATCACTTAAAATCGTGCTGGAGTATGAAATGGTAGTGAGATTTTATTGGTTTTGTTTTGGTTGACCTCTTCTCATTTAATAAAGTTTATGTAGCAATACAAAGACTGCAATGAAACATTTGAAACTCTCTTTTAAGAAAAGAGTTGCTGTTTTGCAAAGGTGGAATGCTCAGTGCTTTGCACTATTCTGCCTTGGGGGGAAAAAAAAGTGAAATAATAAAAATTGCAGGTTGTTAGACTGAGTTTTGTGAGCCTCCAGGTATGTCAATATTTCACATTTAGCACACAGTTCCCAAAGAAATATCTGTTAAATGTTCAGCTGATAAAGTCAAAGAGGAGTAGATACTGATTGAGCAAATGAGTTAGAGCAGCCTGGGGCTTGGGATTTCACTGCTGCCATTCTGTGAGCTGTTTAAGCTAATGATGTTTGCGTAGGTAATTCTGGACTTGACTCAGTAGTCGCTGAAGACAGTAGGAGCCCTTCTGTCAACTTAGTAGCATTTCAAATAGGCTCATAACTGAGACAGAGGAAAAAGCCAACTGGGGAGAAATAGTCTCCCCAGATGTCTTCATTGCTTACATATGTGTGTGTGTTTATGTATGTAGAAATATGAAAAAAAAAATCTGTCTTTATTGCTTGTATGGAATCAGTTGACTAATGTCCAAAAAAATATACATTATTCTTTCTTGCCCCTCCTTGCTATTTTGGTGTATAGGTTTTTCACTAATCATAATAACAGCAAGTCTTAACACACTGAAACTAAATACAGCTATGATTTTACTGGAATGTTTTCAGCATCATGGCAATGAGGATTTGTGGCTCTTTATGTGTATGCATACTTGAGTAATCACAAAGGGTTTGCTTGGACTATTCCATCCTCACATAGATTAATTAGGAGTCTGAATATATATGTAGACACGATGCTCCCTGAAAGTTATTTTCTCAATCACATAACTACCTTTAGAAGACTTGTAACTGAACAGGACCTATTGCCTGGCAACTGAAAAACTTGACATAAATATTTGCATTTTAGATCTTAGCCAACACTTGGATTTTACAGCCTGGCTTGTCATGCCAGCAGAGCCATGGACTGAAATTAGCATAACCTTGAATGCTCCAGCTGGGCTTGTAACAGCAATTTACAAATACCATTTCAGCAAGCACCAGTTAGAATCCCACCAAAGCTTTTCAAAAGAACCAAAAATCTTAACTACAACCCCATTCCCCCAATAACTCAGAAGATACATAGTGAGATGACCTAACAACTCCCTTGAGAAGTGTGTTGAAAGGGAAAATTTTGTATTCTGATCAGGGTGGATACAGCCCAAACAAATATTCTATGGGAGAAAACAAACTAATTAGGAATTTTACAGCAGAAGAGCTACAGTACCTGTCAGACCCCTGCTACTGAACTGCATGATGCTTTGCCACATAGATCTTCCCCCTAATTGTGATGATTTATTTTTATTCAAGAGCAGTTAAACCTCATTGTTATGCTGCCTGCCCAGCACTGCCCTTGCCTGGAGACTGCTGTGGCTTAAACCTCAAATACATTAAACAAGAAATTATAAATAGTGGCATGAAATGTTGGAAGAGCTACTGGGAATATGAAAGAAGCATCACAGTTTAAAAGTGGAACCTGTAAACATGAGCACAGGTAACCTCTGGAACAGAAAAATGTGTGGGAGAATGAAATCTGTGGGGTCAATTTGCTACCCATTGATAATATAATGATGAAATTCAGAAAATCACATCCATTTGAAAATATTTGGAACGGTCTTTATTCCCTGAATACCTCATTCTCTCTTTTAGTGATAGAAGATAATTTGAGGCAAAACAGCCCTCCTCTCTCTCTCCCTCTCCTCAAAGCTCCCTCAGGGAATAAATATAGCAAAACCTTCTGATAAGTCCCACAAAGCCCCCCCAAGATTTGTATGTGCCTTGAGTTTGCAAAGGGGTCAGCTAGTTATGCCTTCCATGGATTTCAGCTCAATTAGTGCATGCAGATTTGTTGATGGTCTGTCAAATTTGTTGTCATTACAATGGCTTCCAATCAAAAAGTTTACACAGAGGACATCTTATAAAAGTGTTATAATCTAACCTTGAATTTCAGCTCATCTGGAGTGAGAAGGGATGACTGAATGTTTATTCATGAGAGGTGGTGCCAATGCAGGTTGTGCAAAATTACAGAGCTGCTTTTGGTTGTTGAGGGTAGCCGTTATGTGCAAGGTACTTTATGAATAATCAGACCATACTTTGTATGTCAGATCTGTCTCAAACATTCTTGGGATTTTCTAACAGAACTTGAGGGTAACGTTGTGGCATTCTGGGAGAGCCATCCTGCACCCAAAGAAGGGTCTTCCAGGCAGGCCAGCTCCCACTCTGGTTGTTACTTTAGTCGTGGTGTGTGACAGTGCAGCTGAAGAAAGCAGTCTGATCCTTGACACTGACCTCATAATTTGGATAATAAAGTGCTACCACAGTTAAAGATAACAAGAATAGTTTTTTTCAGTATATCAATAAAAAGAGGCAGGCTAGGGAAAATGTAGGCCCACTGACGAATGAGGTGGGTGCCTTGGTGG
>JAOXJM010000012.1:99215562-99229585 GCA_026413425.1 Tringa solitaria | reverse complement strand
CACCCCCGGCAAAAAAAATAAAACAGAAGAAAAAAAATGTGAAAAATGCAGTTATAGCCTTTCTGATTTTCCTTGTACAATTGTATTAAAGCATTTGTTAACCATTGTATCTCAATCTAATACACTTAGATTCTAGCTTTTTTAAGAGTATCGAACAAATGCATGAGCTATACCCTGGAAATTGCATAACAACACAATCTGTTATTTAGAGTTTTGCGGGTAAGACCATTTAAAAATTTAATTCTTACATATGATAAAGAAAAAAATTTACAGAAATTTTAGTTTAGTATTTAAAACCTGACTGTATTAAGGTAATTATTTTTTTTTTAAACTTGGTGAAAAAACTTGACATTATTGTAAAACAAATAGGAAAATTCTGCCTTGGATATGAATATGTGTCTTCTGATCTGAAAAGCTCTGTCTGCATATATAAAGACATAATTTGTTCCTTAGCATTTCAATCAAAATAAAATAACCAGACATGTTATTCTGTAATCTATTTATTTTGCTATATTTATATATAAGTAAAAGTAAATTATGTCAAATAATTTTTGTTCTCAAATATAATAGGTATACCATAAATATCTATCAAACCAAAATGTGCTGATGTGAAGCTAAAGAGCAACAATCTAGAGCTGTTCTTAGACAAAGGTTTTGTATCGTCTGCAGTCCAAGGATAGAGAGGTTCAGATGAGATAAAAACAATGCTTTAATATGAATTTTAATCTGTTATAAAAGAAAAAGAAAATAATGAAGACACAATCACATTACAACTCCAAAATGCAAGAGTGATTGGCTATTTGTACTATAACATTTTTGTAGCTATAGTAAATTTAGTCTTCATTCACATTTATGTAATTGTTTTACTCTGTCATTGAAATAGGCTAATTTTGTGCAATCTTTGTTTCTTATACGGAAATAAAACATTAATTTTTTCCAAGTTGTATATGTGAAAAGGTAATTTTGACATCTGTAAATGATGAACAGTGGCTTCACACTAGAAGCCACTAGAGCAGTTCTAGTTCCTCTGGTCAAACTATCTATTCAGGGTCTCTTCTGTCTACCTGGCACTTCTACAAAGGGAATGTTCTTTTTCTTTTGTATCTGGACAGCTACGTATATTCTCGGCGGTCTCCAGTCTTTCTGCCTGTTTGTCATAATGCTATACATACTTAAATAACTGCATGTTCCTAAGTAAGCATGAAAAATTCCTATATAAATTTCAGAGATTTATTAATGTGGAAAAATTGTTAATACAGAGAAACTAAAATTATATATATTTTTACACAGATTTATTTTTTCATCAGAATATCACCTTGTCGCATTTTATGTTTATTGCTTTCCTCTTGACAAGTCTGTGCTTTAAAAATTTATAGTAATTTGAATTCTTAATTCCTGGGTACAACATGAAGTTAGTAATGCCATTTTGTCTGCACTTAATGTGTTTTATCTAAGTATTGCCTTATTCACTAGTTAGTCCATCATGTATATTTCTATGCAATGCCGTTACTTTGAGCTAAGACAATGCTTTTAGAGTTTGAAAGTAACCAGGGTATACATTGATTGAACAAATGTACCCTTCTTATGTTCTGTATGTGGGCAGTGAATGTATACTGATTTTAGCTGTTTGTTACTTCTGTATAGTGCTGTTACTATGTTGCTTCTAAGCCTTACTTAGCAGGAAATCTTCACACCAGCAACTTAAAAGACTTTCATGGTCCTGTAATAAAGGGTAGTTTCCACCTTCAAAGCCCAGGCACACAGATTTTCATTACTTTTATGGCATATTTTTATTTTTCTGCAATATCCCTGTCCTAAATCCTTGTTTGTTGTTTGTTTTCCCTAAATAGGAGAAGCATAAACATTTATTTTTAAGGTGTCTCATAACCATCTTCAGAGGCCAGACTGATTAGTGTCCATTAGATATAGGATGAGAATGACGTCCTGTACCAAGCAATTTTTTTCCATTTGCAGAGCTGAGAGAAATGGCTACGACTGAGGGCCACTTAAGGATCATGACAATCAAACACGTAAGCTGTCACCAGATCTTCTGAAGCTAAGAGAAAGAATTCCTGAGAAATTTGCTTTGTAGTGATTAAAATACAATGTTTGTAGACAAATACTTGCTCAGTGAAAAGGTAGGTTTTCTGGTAATAGAGCTTGATACATGGGTTTTCCCAGTGATTATGAACCTGCAGCATATGGTTAGGTACATTCACTTTGTATTCACTTGCAGCAATGAATGAAAAATTAATATTGAAAGATCTGCAATTGACAGCTTTCTAATAATGAATGGTGTGGTTACACCAATTTCTCTGAAAAACAATTCTTAAATTCCAGACTTCTTCTCCTTTGTGTCTTTATGCTTACTTCCAAAGTTATTTTTGTCTCTATTTAAAGTTTACTGAAATATTTCTGTTATCAGTGTCACTCCGTATGTTGCAAAAATGATTCTGATCTTATTCACCAAAGTTGTGTTTTTCTGTTTAAATTTAGTATAAATTGTATTTTATCATATCGGAATTTACACAAGGATGACTGAGAGCAATGTATTTTGAGTGAAGATACTTAGTATTTAAGCAGCCCATAGCAAAACTATGTAGATAGCTGTGTTCCCTAATTTTACAAAACAGTTGTTAACCACCAAAGCCATTCTGTTTTCATGATTTATTCATGTTTTTCCAAAAATCCCTTTTAATATTTCCACTTACTTCTTATTTCAGTTTTATCTCTCTCTGTGAAGAGAACAGTGAATACAAGGATGTTATTGCAGTCACAATTGTCTTGAAAAGCCATAGCTGTAAGAGGTGCTATTGGTGGCCTAGGTAAGATCTAGGAAGTTTGTCCTTTTTGTCATTGACTCTCCCTTTGGGTATGATAGCTTTACATGTTGAATTGAAAATAAATAAACAAACATGAATACTGTCTGTACTTCAACAATAATGGATAGTTGTTACGCTCAGGTACTGGAAAATGAAGATTTACCTAATTTACCTAATCAGGTAAGATTAATAACCTAAATTTCTATGCTCAGAAGTCAAGGTAACACCGTAGCATCAGCGTCTCCTGCCCCAGGCTCCCTAGACAGCTGCTGAAGAGTTATGCCATCACTGATCGATGGGAGGAAAGGCAGCAGTGCATTAAGAATCTCTTCAGAAAAGGGTAAGGAAGCTATACTGTATGGCAATCTAGAGCCTGAGTTGATATGGTACTGTTGCAGAGAAGGGAAAACATCTCCTCAAAAAGCCTAATCCTCTGCTCTAGGAAGCATTGGTAATATTTGACCTGGAGTGCTTTGTCCTGTTCAGCCAGTGAGAATGGTCAGAGCTTTGAGAAACGTGAGGTACAAAGAGAGAGATTTGTTTAGTTTGGAGCAGAAAGAAATACATAAATACAGTTTTCTCAAACCAGAAATCTCCAAAAATCCATTATTACTATGCTGTTTTGGCCCTAGTTTCAATTTTTTTCCTGTGTTTTAGTATGTCCTAATTGATGTAAAGGATACTTACCTATATAGTAGCTTACTGGTAAGACCAAAGATTTTTTTAGATGTGCACATATCTGTGAATGTGTTCCTGCCAATTGCCACTTGAAAAAATATTCCTTTGTGTCAAATCATCAAAAAGTGAGGCCACTGTGTTTTATTTATTCAGAGATCTTAGTCCCCTACTGAATGTAAACAACTCCAAATACCATACAGTTGAAAACTGAAGTTAGAAATAAAGATTAGAATTGTTAAAAGTATTTTGGCTGTGCACAGGAAATTAGACAGTTGTTATGACGGTGAATGTGGGAAGACAAAGAGGGAAGGAGAGAATATGTGAGGTTCAGCAGTATTCTGCCAAGAAAGTGATTGTGTAGGTGGACTTCCAAAGACTTGTCTGAATAATATGTGTGCAGTGGGCTCCTGATTGGAATGACAGAATTCAGTTCAGTGTCTATCATGAGAAGAGTAAGGCAAAATAATAAGAGGAGAAAAAAAAGAAAAAGGCTTCTTTCGTTAATCAACTCATTAAACAAGAGGAACTGTTCTACAATGAGCTGTCAATGAGACCTAGGGAGAGAAGTGGAAATAGTTTTATTAGAGAAGACTGATAGCTTAAAGTGAAACACAGCACACTGGGCATTTTTTCGCTAAGATGTAGCAGCCAGATTTTAACGGGGAGTAGTAATAAGAGATTTTTTTAGTGCGGTAGTGTTGCATAAAACAATCATGATATGCCAGATTATTTAAGAAAGTAACTAGTAGAATTAAATAGTAGGTGATTTGGTCACAACTTGTCTACCCTTTACACTCTTGAGAAGTTAGAGGTGAAGGTATGTATGCTCCCTTACATGTGGCTGTTCTGAGGTCTCAGTTACTCTGCTGGAATATGTATGCAGTCTTAGAGATATAGACTGTATCTTAAGTACTTTGTATCTTAAGAGTACTCTGTAAAACTGAAAATGTGATATAATTAAATATATATATATGTAGTATATATATTGAGTCTTATAAAAGTTATCCACATGACAAACAGTATATTTTTGGTAATTGAAAGTGCACAAAGATTTTTTATGACAAAGACTAACAAAAAATGTTTTTCAATTCTGTTTTCTTTCTTTTTTCTTTTAATTTATTTTGTGTTAATAGAATGTACTGAATGATTTGAGTTTATCTTTATGACTAAAGGGGTATGATTATATGATTTGGATTCTATCTGGTGTACAAGAAAATTGCTATTCCAGTATCTAAGTTTCACAAGCAATGTTAAATATATGGGGATAAAACTTTTTTCAATGCAATTAACAAATATGGAAAACACAGCTTTGATTTAGACAGAGTGGAATTACAAATACTGAAAGGTACTGAAGGGTTGTATTTTACTTAAGGTAGAAGCAGACTGTGACATAAGATACTGGCACATCTTACCCTCACAGAAAATTTATTTTGTGAGGTAGGTTCATTTGATCTGGACAACTTTTTCAGGTGTATTAATGAGGGAACTGCAGCAGTGAAATATTTGTGTCTACATCTTCCCAGTTGAAGATTTCTTTTTCATGCCATACTGGAACTACATGTATTATACTTTATATATCATTCTTATTTAGAAAAAAGTTTCACATGCAAGCACACAAAAGCACTATTTTTCACCTGTAAAATCCCATTTCAGAGTACTCATTACTTAAATCACCAAATTAACACTTGTTTGTAAGAGACTTGGTGATACAATGCTTTTACCAAAGTAGCTAAACTTGTCTGATTTTTACCTATTGTTGTATATTTAAGTTATATAAATTGTTCTTCTTTACTCAGCACAAACAGTGGACTATTTAGTGAGCATGTATGGCTTTGTCGCTAAATTTAGTTTATTTTTTGTTTTTTTAGCAGTTTTACAGTCAGAACAGAGAAGTTCTACCTAATTCTGACATTTATGAATTTTTCACAGTCTTTCCTTTTCCTTCATTTCACATAAAAATGCTACCATATACTTGTCCTATGTAAAAATTAATACGAGTGTTCAGAAAGCATGAAGTTTTCTTCATACTAGAAATAGTCTAGTATGAAGGAAATAGACTAGCTTCTACAAGCTGCATCCTTATCCTCCTGCGTCCAGGCTCCCAGAACACTGGCAGACATGAGCTATTTCAACATATTCACCTCAGAACATCAAGAAAAAGGATTCAAGGATGTCAGACTGCATTCACACAGAGAGTTATATCACACTTTTCAGAGCATCTTTGTTTTCACTGTGCTTCAGCCTTCTCAGGCTCAAGCTGCTTGGCCACCATACCTACCAGACTACAGCTCTCAGTGCCGTGGACAAGGAGTGTGTTGGGCACAGAGCTTTAAGAACACATAGAGACCATTAGGTCTCTGTGAACCACAGAAAGTGCAAAGAAAAAGTTACAAAGGAGGATCCCATGGACTGAGCCTCACATTTAGTAGGATTTCTTTGTCATCAGCTTAGTGCCAGGTGCTCTGTATGACAGAGGCTGAAAGCCATATGTGTTGCGTATTGCACATAACAGTTCATCATCCTAATCCCCGTTGTCCTAGCTGAGAGAGTAGCAGTCAATGGAGAGGTGACTGTAGTGCAATTCTGATGCATTTTAAACCATTATTGAATCCTTCTACCTGTAGCTGTAGCACTGCTCTGCCAATCAATCTGTAAGATGCTGTAACTGTGATAAACCTTATTGGATAGCTGTCTCTCAGTAGGAAAGTGTTTCTTGAAAGTAGACCGTCTTTTTTTTACAGAAGAAAAACTTCCTGAATTTAAACCTTTGCTGTTCAGCAATACAAAACAGAACAGACTGATGGAAAAAGGGTTTCTTTCTAAAATTTGACTTCTGATAAAAAACTTGACACTTGGACTGTGAGGAACCTGGAAAATGAAGTTTTACAATTTTTTGTTTCACAGTTTCTTATTTTCTGCTCTTTTAATGAAAACATAAATATAACCCCACTTTGGTTTGGCTTTTTTTAAATATTTTGTCAAGTGAAAGTACCAGATAAACACTTTGCTAAGTATTAATAAAATCAAATCTTATTTATATTGGAAGTGGCACAAACCTTTATTGGTTCAGTTTTGGCTGGGATTTGGTTTACTTCTGTAAAACAGAACACTGGCATGGCAAATACAAGAAAAATATTCACCTGCTCCACGTACACAGGAAAAAAGTATATGGAGTTTAATGCATGTTGATATAAATTATGCTAATTCATCCTTGAGCGGGATAATTTGTTTATAAGACCATGTTTTCAAAACTTCAGTTGATGTAGCATCCAAAGATGCATAAATATACTATTATGTACTGCAGATGTCCCTTGTATCTGACAGTGGTGTACAAACTAACAAATAGCAATTATCAAAGCAGATGCATTTTATGAATACAGCGTAGGCCCTCAATTTTGAAACCATAATGATATCTTCAGTAGTTTCACAGTGTTTTCCTAATCTTCTTCTTTTGACAGCTACATGGTAGGAAATGCTAAATTCTATACCATGGTTACTAATTACACATCAGAAGCTCAGCTTTGCACATATTATTTTAGGCTTTGCTTTGCAGGGGACACCTGTTTGGAAACATAAGCTAAACTATAAAATATAAATACTCACTAAGATGAGGAAAGCAGTTCCAAAGATAATTCATGTTTGAATAAGATAGTGTACAACATTCAGACACCATTATTAGAAAACCCTCTAAGGCTTAAGCACATAAAGGAAAGACAGAACTTAATTGGCAAGCAAGTTGGACTGAATAGTAGAGTGAAATATGTAAATCCATTCTTACTAATCCACTTTGCTAATTTACCCTCAAGTCTAAGTCCTTAAATTGACGTATAAAAATATAGGTATAATCAGTAAAATATCAATATACATATTTAACACTAAGAAAGAGTTCTTAGCTTTGAAGCAACCTTAGCATAAATGTCTCCACTAAGCATTTATTTATATTTGGGAAGACAGTTCCTCTGCTAATTAGAATCCAATAGATTGGTAAAAGTGTAGCTATCAAACATTAGTATAGCACTTGCAAATGACAAGTTTGGCTGCCATGTAATCAATTCAAAGTTATATAAACAGTAAATGTAAGAGTAAATGTAACAGTAAATATCCTCAGGGTTCTACTAATTTTTTTTTGTATTTACGTACTTGGGTTTTCCATGACAGTGTCTTTAAAGCTTGAGGACCATGTATTAAACAGTGGATGAACATGGAAAGCAGGGGTTTGCCTACTCATCCTTCAATGTATTAGTATTTGGAAAAAGTCAGCACAATATATTGTATGTACTGAATATACAACAAATAACTATTAGTATCTCTATGTCTCATTCAACACATTAGTATGGGATCTGCCAATTTAAGACATTAATCTGCTCCTTAATCCTGGATTGTTAGTTTATGTCTTTTTTTTGTGTGTGCCTAGTTTAAGCCTAACTTCACTTTCTTGCTGTGTACATACCTTGTGTTTTCATATACTTGGCAGTGAAAAATTTCAGCAAAGCTCCAAGCTTTATCATTAGTATGAGGTGCTGTCATAGACAGGAAACAGACTGATATCTGCTCCTCATTTCCCATCATGTAGGAAGGCAGCACACATGTGGAGGACAGTAACATGTTAGAACTGACTCCCAACCATGCTGTGTTATTGACTGCAGTTAGTTCATCACAGTTTAACAAGCACAGAATTTGTATCTATGTATATGCAGAGGATTTTCTGAGGCAGAGCATGGTCTAGTGGTAAATGCAATGCACCTATGGAAGTAGTAAGGATAGTGTTTGCAAATAACTTTCCTTTAAGGGATAGATGCATAATGTGTTTTGTAAGGTTCATAAAGAGAAAAGATGACTCAGTTCTAATAGCTATTAAGGCTCCAAATGCAGTTACATTTCATGGTTATACGGTGAACATGTCAAACGTGTACATATATACATATACACATGGGGGTTTTGGGAGGCCCTAGGATTACTGGGTAGGGACAGTCAGGCCTGGTTGTGCCCTTTGGGCCATGCCAGCATGTCTGTCTGTATATCTGAAAAAAACATTAAGTGTAAGACTTAATTTTAGATTGCAGACAGTTGAGTAAATCAATCTGAAATTACATATACATTTTTTTTACGTTCTGTTTGGTAGTTTCTGTTTGGTTTTAGGTATACCGTAAAACATCACTTTCCTGACCAAAGTAGAACTGAATTATTCTTGAAGGGTAATTCAACCTTGAAATTATTTTTTCTCCTAAGAGAGTGAGTAGAAGGACTTGAACTGGTAATGTAATACACAAAACTGAATATTGTTAAATTTGCACTGGGAAGCATCCTGAAGCTATTGCAGGTCTCAATGTTGACTTTAGAGAGAAATATAACCCAGGCATTCCTTCTCATTTCCCAATACCAGCACTGATAACAGCTAGAGGAGCATTTTCAAGGAAACGAAATACCCGTGACCTGTTTACACTGCCTTTTGAGAAAGAAAGAAATAGGGCAGAAAATTTATTTTTGTTTCCTTCCCTTTTTCTCACACTGGGCAGCACGAACAAACTAGTAAACGAGTGGTAATGAAGTATGCTGAGGCAGATTTTGCTATAGCTTGCTCCCTTACAGAGGAAAAGGAAACAGCGACAGAACTGACTCTCTGAATCTTCTCATCCCAAGATTGTGAAATTATGCCCAATGTTGTAATAATAATATATAAAAAAGTTTATAATCTGCATTTTAGCATTTGGTTATATAATGATTGTATAACCAGAAGGATCTCAGGAAGCTCCCTCTGGCCCTCTGTTTTTATGAACTTGTGATCTTCAAATGAATTGCATGGTTTTATTGCCTTTGACCCAGCTAGGACACATTGATCTTTGGAGATTTATGCAACATGGGTAGTTCAACCTAAATTTTCAGGTGAAGCAGAATATTGTTTGGACCCACTTTCTTCATGAATTAATTTATTTTCCTTCACAGGCCACCCAGAGGTTTATTTTTTTTCTTAGATAGTTATGATTTGTATTCATAGAAAAGTATAAATAAACTGTATCCCTAAAATATTAGAGGTAATCACAGCTGTTTTCTTTGCAACAACTGGTGAACACAGAAGCAATCAGGTTGTTTTACGATACTTCCCATAGGAACACCAAATGGTGGTTTATGAATGTCATTAATATAATATGCAAATGATCTGTTTGGCTTTTGCTCCTCTATTTGGGCTAACCTAGTCAATCAATCAGATGTTACTAATGAGAAAGTTGATGAAAGCTTATCCAGCTGCTGAGAAGGTCAACAAAATGATAGACCCCTCTGTCTTTTCACGTGCCCTACATCTAGAATACTGCATGTAGTAATGTTTTGACTGATTAACCGAAGTCATCTGTGTATTCATAAGGGAATATGAAGTAAGTTTTATAACTAAAACTTTTCCTAAAAAATACATTTATTATAATATCAGCTATTAGTAAAGGATTTAACTTTATTTGTATTATGAAGGAGTTTTCAAAATAAAATAAAGATAACAAACTGTAAAGGTTTCTTATGATAAGAAAATGCATTTTATCATAAAGACTGCTTTCTAGAAAAAATTGAAATATCAGACAGTGCCTTCAAGGTGGAGTTGTTGGCTTTTTGGTCTTCTTCAATTATTCACAGTTTTCTCCCAATATTTTTTTCCAATCACTTCTTTCAAAAGAACAGAAGTGAAATTTAAGTTCACCCTTCTAATTTTTTTTTTTTTTTAATCTTTGCATAAGACAATGTTCACAGAAGGGATCAAATCTCTCAAAAAGAATGGCTTGTTGCTACCTGGATAGTAATAGAAATCTCTGTTGCACAAAAGACTATCTTATTTTATGATTTCTGCATCTGTAATAACATTTCATGCTTACAATTATGTACAGTTTGGTCAATTCTGAACCACCTGAGATTCTGTGACAGTCTGAGTATCCACTGGGGATATTAATATGTGTATTTTGACATACAAATTGTTTTATGCACAGCAAAAGCTGCCTGGGGAAATTTCCAGATCTTTCCAAAATTCCCAACTGGAGAGTTCCTACAACAATTAGACAAATATTTTGTTGTGAAGAAGGCTGGGAGGGAAGTTGCTCACTTTGTCTCAAGCGGATCTCTTGTCTCAAGCCAGTGCATTATATTTATGCAGTGTCTATGCAGACACCATCTGGGGAGTTCCTGGACCAGGGAAATAATGATTCAGTGCACTGGGTGTGTACACAAGCCCTACCCTGATACTAAATTACACCACAATTATAACCATAGGGCAAATCTGAATTTGAATCTTATTTTTCCTTCATGACTTAAATTTCAAAATTCTTGTCACTATATGCTTTCCACTTAAATTTATGGCTTGGCACAAAAAATCCTTAAGTGAGAAATTACAAAACAACACTATAAGCTTTACTTAAAATAACTGGGAAAAAAAAAGTAGTTTTAAACACTGAAACTGAGAAAAAAAATATTACACTAAAAAAATTAGATTTGATCAGTGTTTCTTTGCAATGAGAATGTAGCTGGGAATGAAGGAGATTTCTGAGCTTTGGATAGCAAAAGAATATTATACTAAAAATTTGTCTTAGATCATTGCATTACACAGAAATATCAACAAATGATGAATGCTTTTTAGAAGCCTTTGTTCCAGGAAAACTTGAATATTATGACTTCAGTCAAAGGTAGATGGCTTAAGAATAGCTCAACTGAGGAGAGAACTAAACCAAGAAAATTTGTGTGGGCCTGGAAGCTTCATTTTTTTTATTAAATATCATTGCTGTGAAATAATTTAATATTTTTAATATTAGATTTCTTAGTGGCTTTTTGTGGGAGAACTGCTTCTCCTAAAGGCCTGAACCTTTGGACTGAAGTATGCCTACTTGTCTGCATAACTTCTCCAAATTTAACTTAACTTCTGTAAGGAATTTCTGGAACAATTTCAGCCTGCAAATACTGCAACACTGATAATATTTTCTATGAAAGCAATCATCTATTTTTTGATGCAATACAGCTGTTGTGGTTTAACCTTAGTAGACAGCTAAGCATCATGCAGCCACTCACTCACTGTCTCCCCCAGTGGAAGAGAGAATCAGAAGGGTTTAGAGTGAGAAAACTCATGGTTTGAGATAAAGACAATTTAAAAATTAAAAAAATCTGAAAACCGTGAACCACAAAAAATATAAAGAGGAAAATAAACAAAACCAAGAAAAAGCAAGTGATGCAACACCTGTCAGTTGCTCACGACCAAATGATTGATGCCCAACCAGTCCCTGAAAAATGGCAGCCCCAGCCAACTTCCCTCACCTGCCAGTTCTATTGCTGAGCATGACGTCACATGGTATGAGATATCCCTTTTATCATTTGGGGTCAACTGGTCTAGCTATGTCCCCTCCCAAGAATGCTCCTTGTGCATTCCCAGTAGCCTGCTCACTGGTGGGGCAGGATGAAAAAGCAGAAAAGACCTTGACCCTTTGTCAGCAGTGCTCAGAAATAACTAAAAGATTCCTGTGTTATCAGTCAACATTGTTTTGGTCACAAATCCAAAACACAGCTCATACAGTTTACTATGAAGAAAATTAACTCTATACCAGCCCAAACCAGTACAGAATCTTATAAAATTCCTTATAAAGTTAAGTTTAAGATGAGGGGACGCTTCAGTAAGAGAGCTGACCCAGCATAACTCCTGATATCCATCTTGTCTCTATATCTTATGTTCAGCTGCAGTAAAAACTTTCTAAAATACATGCAATCTCAGTAGCCTTTTTTCTCCAAGCCCTTTTACTCCTGTTTTTAAAAAGTGTGTAGACATTCCAATTTTTATTGTACCTTTCAAATAGCTATGAAAGTCCAATTCCAAATGGCTTTTTTTGCACACACCATTGTATTATTTCCTCACAAACAAGAGATTTACCCATTCAGCATTAGTGGGGCCATAAAAATGGGACTCTAATGTGGATGTAGAGTTATAGTACATTGCTATCCACAGACAGATAACAATAAATGCATCGCAAAGTTCCCACATTGTCCAAGACACCCAGTTATTTCTGGACTAAATATTGTGAACTTACACACGAGTAGATTTCAGAGCAGTATCAGATCCCGTCTTTAAAGTAAGAAAAACTTGGTTTAAAGTCCATTGAAATAACTTCAAAATAAGCTCCTTATATAACAATGGCCTTTATGTTATGTAACAAAAAGAACAGATGAAGGTATGATTACTTATTTTATGACCATTACTGTTTATTTGATTTATTAAGTGACTTATCATGAAAAATATTCATTTTTAGTTTTCACAAAGCTTTAAAAAGTAATCTAAATGCTGATCTTCTTTCAAATATCTAAATTTTAAGCATATTTGAAATACTAGAACACTTACTATCAATAAAAACAATAGAATTTTCTTTCATAATAGAAATGGAAAATTAATTTACTGATCATTATAGACATCACCTGTTTTTGCTGTCAGGCTTAAAAGCCTGTCTCTGTTTTCACAACATTTTTTGTGTGTGTGTGTGTGTGTATGTATGTGTGTGTGTGTGCACTAGTTTCCTTCCGAACTCCTGCTGTTCCTTCATACTGTTGCTATTATTTTTGGGAAAAGAGGACTGATACAACAGCCTGCTCTCCCCAGGCTGGTAACATCGACGAGTGCTGATTCTAGGAGCTATCCTCAGAGCTGTGGGGCTGATATTCCCTCTCTTTTCTGCTCTAACACTACCTATTCCAGGAAAAGAGCCAAAAAAAAGATTTTCCTTTTAGAAGGCTGAATACCTTGTGTGTAATGATGAGTGGCTTCTTGGCTGACACTGTCTGCCAACAGATGATGAGTGCTGCCCTCACAAGTAGGTGCCACTGCAGAAATCTTCAGGTAACATGAAAATCGCTCTCAGCAATTCAAAAAATAATTGTCACTTCCTTCGTCTTCACAAAAAAAGCAGAAGGTAAAAAGAAAGCCTCATAAGGAAAAAGGAAAAAATAGTGATAGGCTGATTTAACAAGCAACAAAATGTAATAATAATATTTTCATTGAGATTGATTTCATGTCCAATTAATTCAAGGTCAGTTTTCAGAAATCTGTTTTGGATAAAATCAACATTTATAGGGAAAAGTCTGAGATATTCTGCCTTTCATTAAAGTGAGTGGTTCTAAGTTTACTCTCTGTTGATAAATCATGGTTATATTGATGTGTCATGCCATGTAATTAACAGTGAAATAATAATGTGACATTTTATAGAAAGCATAATTGAAAGATGTGTAACTGGCTTACAGCACTGCAACTGAGCTCAAACTGAGGTGTTTGGTGCAAGTCTACTCCAGACTGCAAACTCATTTCCAAGGATAGTGAAAAGTCCCTGAATGCCTTTTTTCCAACCTATTTATAATTAGTCTGGCAAGACATATTTCTTCTGTTACTCATTTTTTTTAAGGTAGATACTTAAGCAATAGAAAATTGAAGGCTACTGGAACAAATTTCTTTGTGAGATCTTTCATCTAAAAATTATTATTAGCTTCTGTTATCTGTTTTTTTTTTTGGCATATTATGAAAC
>JAOXJM010000012.1:99176940-99194700 GCA_026413425.1 Tringa solitaria | reverse complement strand
AATAACATTTCAGTCCTTAACAGTGAAGGTTAGACAAGATGAAACTTGTGATAATTTTTTGTGACAGTAAGTGGGCTATTCAAGAAGCTGTGTTTTCCTGTCTTTGCACCAAAGACAGTTACAACACATTATCTGATGAATACTTGTGCTGGTTTTGGCTGTGATAGAGTTAATTTTCTTCATAGTAGCTAGTGTGAGACTGTGCTTTGGATTTGTGCTGAAAACAGTGTTGATAATACAGGGATGTTCTTGTTGTTGCTGAGCATTGCTTGCATAGAGTCAAGGCCTTTTCTGGTCCTCACACCACCCCATCAGTGAGAAGGCTGGGGGTACACAAGAGGTTGGGAGGGGACACAGCTGGGATGGCTGAACCGAATTGACCAAGGAATATTCCGTTCCATATGAGGTCATGGTCAACATATAAAGCTGGGGTAAGAAGAAGGAAGGGGGCAGACATTCAGAGTGATGGCATTTGTTTTCCCAAGTAATCATTACGACTGATGGAGCTCTATTTTTATGGAGATGGCTGAACACCATCCTGCTGATGGGAAGCACTGAATGAATTCCTTGCTTTTCTTTGCTTGCGTGCACGGCCTTTGCTTTACCTATTAAACTGGCTTTATCTCAACCCACAAGTTTTCTCACTTTTACTCTTCTGATTCTCTCCCGCACTGGAGGAGAGCAAGTGAGCTGCTGTGGGGTGTTCAGTTGCTGGCTGGGGTTAAACCATGACGATACTTCCACTAATGTCAGTGGAATTTAGATAGGAGTTACATTCTTAGTGCTAATACTGGTATTGGAAATTCACGTCTTTTGTTCAGATTATATATATCTCACATGATCATTTTAAGAAAGGCCTTTAGGAATCATTATTTTATACCATTTACCTGTTAGTCTTAGGTATTATTTAGTCCCTGCCAGTAAGCCATGTATTATTGATAAGTGACTTAGTGTAACTGAAATTTTCACAAGGAAAGAAAGATACTTGGACACACTTTAATTTTTCCATATAGGCAGTGCTTGTAACTGTACTCCACCTTTTTTACCATGTTCATTATTACACTTTTGATGAAACCAGCTAGGAAAGCCTTAGTGTTTAAAAAATAATAAGATATTTGCTACCAAAATACATACATAAAAGTCATAAATCATATGTCAAATACTTTTATATGCCAGAATTAAGGTAGCCTGGTGCTTTGAGAACTAGGAGGAAATATATCTCAGTAAATTTATTAGGACAGGTCCGTCTATCTCAGTGTAGCAAAATTGTGCAGAGGATTGTAAAGTTATTAATATTTTCAAGCCCTTTTTGTGGTGTTTGCCACTGTGTTTGTTGGCCTTAAACACTGGTATTGTGAAACACATGCATAAAATAATATCCCCACACAGACCTATAAGAAGAGTATGTTTTGCAAAATCTCAGTTGCTTCTGAAAAAAATGTGCATCTTGTTTTTCAAAATATTTATTCTTTTATATGCAAATTTTTATGCTGAAATGCAAAAAAATCTTTGCCCAAACAATGTGCCCTATTGCTTTTTGTACAAACTTTCTTATGCTCATTTTCAGCTTAGAAAAAAAACTAGAATCCAGAGAATGTAGAGAAGTCTTAATCAAGCAGAATAGGCATTTTGGCTATAAGCAAAATTTATGTAATGCCCCATTCAAGTGCATTTACTTAGAAGAGGTTTAGTAGACAAGCTAATATAAAGTGAAAAGAATATGGACAACTTATAACTCCTCTTTGCCTAAAATTTTTCACAAAAACTTGATTGATTTATAAATTCTGAATGAAATATTTTTCTGCCTAATATGGTTCCAAACTTCCAAAAAAAATTATAGACAGTGAACAGTTTTTATATAGCATCCATATATCATATATTAAAACTGATTTCTTGGGAAGCTGGCTCTCACATGAAATAGAAGTGGATAGAAATGTTTCAAGGAAGTGTATATTTATTTTTTTCTCATATGTTGCTTTTGTTTCTGAGATTTTGTTATCTTATATAACAGTACTGGCTTTTAAAAATGTGACTAAGTTGCACAATCCTCAAAATTTCTCAAAACTGTTTTATTTATTTGTATATTTTATACTTTTATATATTAAACATATCTGTAATCCTAGCTGTACTTTGAATATATTCAATGATTATAAAAAGGTGTACTTTATTTCTGCTCAGATCTCTTCTGGCATTATAATATTTTGACATGTGAAAAAATGTTTTGTTTTATGCATTGGTAGCCAATTCTTATCACAAATGGTAAACCAAAAATCAACACAGCACAAAATCATGATAAAATAACTTTTCCCAGTTCAGTTTGTGTGATATAAAATCACATTTCTTGTGGTTTTTGAAACACATAAAATAATTCACACTGGGGCTGGGATTTGTTAAGCAAGGTAGATATTGACATAGATATAATAATTTTAATTTTTGAAAACAATAATTCATATTTTTCTCAGTTCCCAGATTGAGAAATGGTGCTAAGATTATCCAAGATGCCAAACCAAAAATCTTGAAAGAAAAAAATAGAGAAAATAACAAGTGTGGAATGAAAAATATTCAATGTATTTCAGTTACAATTTAATTTCAGTTCTTCATATAAATATGTTTAGCAAGGGTTTTTTATAAAAAAAGTTCTGCAGCTCCTGATTTTAATTCACTCAAAAACCCCCTATTCTTTAATTTAATTTAAAATTATTATATAATAAAAATAAATTTAGGATAACCTAAATACCTTCTTTGGTATTTATATGAATGCCACTATGCTATGTATCACATGCTGCAGGAAAGAAAGACACAATGAGTCCTAAGCATGGACCTTAACTTCCCATGAACATTAATAATACATGAAGGAGAGTGCTTAGCCAGACATTCAAAGAGAATTGCAGTCATGGCCTTGTGCTGTTCTTACAGACTAATGTGTCAGAATGAAAGCTGCTACCTATTCCCTTCAGCACAGTCTTTATTCATGTTGTAACCATGCAACGAGGGTAAGATCCCTACTTTCCTAGTCTACCCTGCTGAGGAAAATTAATTCTTGGAGAACACTTTTGTAGTTCTGATTTCGATTTTAAAAGTGCAGGTTTTCATACCAAGAAAAACATAATTATAGAGAGATTTCATTATAATAGCCACATTGCGCTTTATTTTATGAAGAGTTTATGTATTCTTTTTGTATGGATACAAAGCAAAATATGATCTACAGTTATGCACTCTGAAAGATTTATGGAAAATAAAGTTACTTTAAAAGCCATCAACTTTAAAGTATTTATAGGATAAAATTGATTGTCTGAGCTTCTGGTAATGAATTTCATTATTAATAATGAAACAACTACCATGACTCTCATTTTCAAAAATTAGCATGAACACGTGAATGTGCTTGTATGAATTCAGGATGTTCCTGGTTATATCCATTGGTACTTAAGGGAGGCAGAATGCACATGGCAAATTATTCCGCTCTGATTGCTCAAGATATTTAAGCACTGCAAACTTCTATTGAACTGATGGCGTTGTTTGTTTCAAGACCCAAATCCACCAAAATTCTTTATTTTTTCAAGAAACATGCAGAAGGAGACATTACTCCTATCTTCCACGAGGTTTTCTCATTGAAGCATTTTACATAAAAAGTAAGGCATTAGTATTTTGAAATATTCATTACCTACTGTTTCCAGTTGCCCTTATTTTTGTGTTTGTCTTAAAAAGACCACAGTAAACAGTAATGCATAAAGTCACGAAACACAATAAAGTATAATGAACGTGAATGGAATAGCATAACTCAGTCTAGTAGGAAAAGCTTGGTATTGTTGAAGAATAAGCTCCATTTTATGTTAATACTCTAGTGATTTGACACTAGACTTTAATACAGAGACTATAAAAACTCCATGTGAGTAATAAACATGTTTAATGAATACACAAATGCTAGTGGATTTTGTTTAAAAGCACTGATGCTTTTTAAATAATATAATCAAAATGTAATGTTCATTTTGCAATCATCAAATTTGTTTACAAATTACATACTTGTTGCCCTGTTACACTTGAGAATCAGAGCTCTCATCTGGGGGAATAAAACATTTCTAACCCTTATTAATGTAGCAGATTAAAAATGTGTATTGGAAGCTCAGTAATGCGCAAAGAACCTGTGAGACATAAACTGCCTCAGACTATTTCACTCAGATATTGATGGCATTGTCAGGGAATTTGATATTTCTCAGTATTTCAAAGGATGTAGAAAAAACTGCTGCAAGAGACACTCGTTCCACCTTATTTATGCCCATTATGAGAAGTGGACAGGTCATTCAGATAGAAGGAAATCTGTACTGTCAGCCTTCATTGTCTGCTGACAAGATTTTCAAACAAATAGTTGGATGTGTTCTTTAACTCTATTGTTCATGCCATGGAAGAGGACCCAGTAGATATGCACAAAGCTATGGCTTCATTGTCTTCAAAATCTGTCATTAAAACATTCCTTTGTTATCACAAGAAGTGAACAACAGGAATAAGTAAGTACCTTTGGAAAGCCTTTCCATTCCAGGGGTACTCTGTTCTATAGCCCCAAGGTGTTTGGGTACCTGAGTGTAAGCACCTATCCCCCACATTTTCACTGAATTTGCTTGAGCCTGCCCATTGCTTTGCATTTTTCTTCAAGGAAGGGATTTTCTTGGACTACTTTGCAGATGCCTTCAGTATTTACAGAAACATAAGAAGAGACAAAGAGTAAGGATCCATATCACAGCCAGAAAGTTCAGGAAAATAAAGACTACGTCTGAAGAGAACAGCAGCAGAGGGTACGAGAAGGTAGCCTGCTGACTGTACCAGTGCTCCAGTACTCAAGTGCTCTTGAAAAGAAGGAGATTTAACTCTATTGTAACTGCTGAACTCCAGACAAAGCAATCCACAAGAAGGAGTAATTGTGCTAAAACTGTACGTGAATGTGTATCTTCAACCTCGATTCACAATAATGCAGATATGAGAAAGAGGTATGGAAAAGATTCTTGGTGACAAAGTATTGTCACAGAATTTAAGGATGTTTCCTTGAGGTTTTGTGTTATGGAAGGCATGAAACCATTATCACACTAACCCGTGAATTCTGTCAGAAAAAAAGCTTAAAACAGAAGTTCATTTCATTGGGATTTAGATAGGAACTGTAATTTCATATTTTACTTTCTGTAAGCATTGTCTACTCTACTTTTTTTCTCAGCAATTCAAGTCTTATAACCATATTTTTAACATACGAGTTAATTTTCTTTGGAGACTTGTGGTTTTTAGTATGTTAAATATGTAAAAATAAATAATGAAAATACAGGAGTTGTTCACAAGGTTAGCCTTGCTTGCCTCCTGTGTATCTTTCAGGTAACTGCTGCCTTGTTTCCCAGCAACAGCAGCTGTGTTGTGTTCCGTATGTTTTTTCATTGTGCAGACAAGTTGCACACTCTACATTCAGAACAATATTCTTTTGAAAGCTGAAGTCTTTGCTCATTTGCAGCAGCTGTGTCCCATCTCTGATTCCTCAGATGGCTGTTTGAGTATTCCCTTCCTATCACATTTTCATGTACTGCTACTTTATGCCAGGCCAATTTGCTGATTATATTCTTTTTTGATTTCCTTTTGCTTTTACGCACACTTGATTTTGCACGTCAATTTTTTCTTTTTCCTTTTTTGTTAATGTCTCTTTTCCACCTGACACACTTGACTCCATTGCAATGTCTGTACCATTCCAGATGAACCCTTCAGATGATGATAACAACAAAAATATTCTGATTTAATACTCTCTCATATTACAGATTGCACTGATTAGCCATCAGACATAAGTCACAAGTTACTTAATCCTATACCATGCCAGTGGTTTTAACAACTAAGTGCTCCTGAAAAGCTAAATGTTCAGTTTCTGGAGAATTAATACCTGGGGAACAATCCTTTATGCATCATTTGAAATCAAGTTGTAGTGGTGCATATCTGATTTGGCAATCAGACATAAATCAAAGTGTCAAGACATTTTGGCTTCAGGAGCTGAAAACAAAGTGCATTGAATTCTGCTTCTAGAATACAAAAAAACGTATTCCTATGGAACTAATGGTACTAACTAGGGCATTTTCCCCTATGGTAGACTTTTTTTGCCCATTTTAATACAGCCTTTAAGATGGGTTTGCCTTTTGGGATATTTATGAATAACACTGCTTAAAAAAAAAGAAGACTAATTTTATTTTCATACAAGAATGGTAAATGGTAAATAGAAAGGTGTAAAGTTCTATATTTTTAGTTTTTGAAACAAAAGGGGTGTATGTTTGAAATTTATTAATGTGACAGTCAGTGTACTGAAGGCAGTAGAGGAGCCTTCAGTGAATGGAAGTGAAGTAATTACTACAGGCAGAAATTGAAGAAAAGCAGAAAGGATGTATAAAGAATAGAACTGAGGAAAGTGGGATGTAGAAGCTGGCTTTGCATAGCACATGTCTTATGATGTAAAGATGTTGCTTTGAAACTGAAGTAGAGAGTGCAACTTCAGTAAGTGATCTATTCATCACCAGAAGAGTTTCTTTGGTCAAAATATATTAATCATATGGTTGTTGCAAGACAGGCTGCTTTCCAATGGGAAATGAGATGACATCGAGGAGGCTTTAAAAACAAGTATTTTAGCTAAAATAACAACGTAGGGATAACAAAACACTTGGGCAGAATTTTAACAGGGAATTTTAAAAGTAAGAATTTCAAAATAAGAGATTCTGAAAGGATGGATTGCTAATTTATTTTGCAGGGTTTGTAAACTATTTATTTCATTTACACACCTCAATGGAAGGCTAAACAATTAATTTTGACTTTGAGGAACAAACCATAACATTAATGGCTTATAAATGAGAAGCCTCACCATGGCAACCTAGAAAAGAACCAGTTCTTCAGAACTGTCAGAGCTCCCACAGCTGCTGCTGTTGCTGAGGAGAAACCTGCTGTCTCAACTTACTGTGCTTTTGGACTTATTTCTGAAGGTCAGACCACAGTTTTGAGGGTCACCGTTGAGGTTCTTTCTGTTAAGAAGAAGGGAATTCATTGCTACCCCTGGGAGTACGTTAAATAAATATCCAGTATTTCTTGCTCCTATTGGGTTTGGAGTTATAATATGAAAAATAATTAGATTATAGATTTTAATACCTTGGGACACTGCAAAGATCTGCAAAATTTCAACAAGTACTTGGAAAAATTAAAACTTTTGATCATACTTATTTTTTATGGAAAAAATTGACCTGCTGTGGTCTAGCAGAGAGGAGCATTGACAGGAATCTGGGTTCATTGATAAACTATACAGGTATGTGATGCATGCTGGATGGTGGATGAAGCTTGAAGAACTCAAACTGAACATGTTGTTGCAATGGCAAGAAAAACATAAGTGAGATATTTAATCTCCTTTTTTTTTTTTTTTTTTTTTAATACGTGTTGGTGCTGGTCATCAAGCTTTAGAAGAAAATGGACTACAGAAATGTCACCATAAATCTCTCCTCAGAAAAGAACCTAAAATAGTCACTGTCAAACAAAAATAATTGCATTTCCCCAAATGAAGTAGTACAGCACATAGTGTTCATACACAGGAGGTGAAGGTTCCCAATCAGATAACTGTGCACCTTAGTCATATCAATCAAGTGACTGGAAGCCAGTTTGAAAAAAAAAATACTTGGGAAAAAAACCCAGATGATTTACATTGCTTGGATGGTTTATCACTGATGAATGTTGAGATGCCAGGTGATAGTCAATAAATAAATCTGCAAAGAAAAAAGCAAAAAGTAAATGGAAAATTATTTTTCTCATTTTATTTATAGGTAGCTGAAATATCTACCTGTGTAAAGAAATGCCTTGTTCAATGTCAGAAATGAAACCTGTGGTATTTCCAGAGATGAAATCTTGATTTTATGTGTTGCACCAGAGCCTTAAAAAAAACCACCTGTAAAGTTCGGCAAGTATGGGATCTCTCCAATACCAAAGGACTTCCAGGTTTTAATATTTTTGAAGATCATTTGGCTTATAAATAGGAAAAAGAACCCTATGGTTGACAAGATCAGTTGCATAAATTAGCTGATTTACACATTTCTTCAGGAACGGCCAAAAGTGTACACTGTAAAAGTGCAAGTTATGCAAAAGTGCAAGTCTATGGACACTTTTCTTCATGTCACTCAAAATTCCCATCCTCGACCATCTTCTTTTGCTTTACATCTTGCAATAGCAGTCAGGAAGGGAAATGAACTGCCAAATTTACCTGACTCTGTAGTTGCACTGGATTCAAGTGATTGCAGTGATTTATGTGGCATATTAATTACAATCACATCAAAAGGAAAATGGGACTCAGGGGGAAAAATATTGTTTCTTTCATGGACTCTATGTAACTAAAATTGTGTATAAATCAGAAATAGACATACAGAAGTTGATTGCAGGGTTAGCTGTTGCTTATGTAATTATATTGCATTGCTATTAGATATATTTGACAAAAGCTGGAAATCTGGAAATAGACTGGGATCATAACAAATAGTTTCAGTGAAATAATAGTAACTACATCCTTATTTCACCTTTTCTGAAATAGAATAAACTCTGAGGGTAGTACAGCTGCAATCCATAATTTTTGGGGAGTTTCAGAATAACTTGCCCAGTATGAGATCAGAAATCCCACTTTTTTACATATTTCCTTTTGCAACATTGTAGATAAGAGAGAAATGTATTTATTGCGTGCAATGTTTGTAATAGGCATCTTGGAACGTGCCAGTAGATGACCAAGCAAGTAAAACAACAAGAGTTTTGATATGGTAAGAAATTTTTCTTAGTCATTTAACACTTCCTGTTGTAGATACCTTTGAGAATGGGGAGAAGAGGTGATATAGCATGGCACATGCAAAATGCTGTAACACTTCTAGATTTTGGTAAGCTGCTATTCAAGGACAGATAAAAAATATCTATGTTTAATCCTCATTACAACAGTGCCAAAAGAGTATCTAGCAATCATTGGAATCACCATAATGAAATTATTATTTAATTTAGTATTTTCTTATTTCCAGAACTCAAATCTCTACTCATCACCAAATTAACCTAGCCTTTAAGGCTTTATAACTGAAGAGGTGAAGAAAAATCTTTGTGAATTTCAGAGACATCTTGAAATTTACTGGTTGTAAGACTTTTTGGTTTACAGTTTTGAATTACAAAGTGCTGCATATCAAGATTTATGAGCTACTCTCAAAAAGTGCATGAAGAAATGTGTGACTGGAATATCTATGTAAACATGCATGACTTCATCAAGATAATTTATATTTTTATAATTATGAAATAGCTCAATCAGTGCAATTAATGCATATTTAATTTAAAATTGGTTCTTTAACTGCCTCTTTAAATCCTTGGTGAATTGATAGGACAAGGAGAATTGCCCTGTCCAAAATACCATGGCATGAAATGCTGTGCTTGATGTACCGTATGTTCTAAGTTTTTGCATCCCCTATTATGTTCTCTTCAGAATGACTGTAGAAGACAAAATGTGTAACTGCACTTTTTTTCATTTATGATGAGAAAATTGGTACCCATGACTGTGGAGATGATGCAAATCTTCCACAGTATTTGTTTACATCTTTTCCGACATTGCAGTTTTATTCCCCTCTTTCTCTGTATATAAACACATGTATATATATGCACATGTGTATATATATGAAGACATAATTATAGCTTCTTCCCCCCCCCCCGAAATATCTAGGCATTATTTTAGTTTGGACTCATACTAGCCTTGCTTTATTCACTTTCTAGCTTTGTATTCCAGAATGGTCACACTTTGTGACCTGGGGTAATTTCTATATAGGATTTATCTCTTTACCTCTCGAAAATGATCTACCTTCAAGACTGATCTTGTCACCACAGATAGACTTTCTATGAGTGCTTAGGTAGTAAATCTTAATTATTGCAGTGACACAAGTATGAAAATGAAATATAGCGGTTATGATAAAAGACAATATTGTGGTAATCCCAAGGATCTCTTTTTATGACTTTATGGTCTTGTTTATTCACAAGAATACATAGATAATTTACATAGTTTCCAGATGTGAAATAGCTTGTAAATCACAGAATCACAGAATCACCTAGGTTGGAAGGGACCTTTTAAGATCATCTAGTCCAACCAATTAAAACAAAAAAACCCACCACCAAACCCAACAAAAACAAACAAAAAACACTATGAGGGAAAGCGCTGTGCTGTCAGGAAGCAGTTTACACTGGCTTGCCACGTCATCATGGTTTAACAAGTTACAGTCCAGTGCCTTTCCCAGAAAATGATGGCTGAAAAGGGGTACAAACTCACTCCAAGGCTTTTGGTTCAGGGAACATATGAGCCTTCATTCCACTATATTTTCCCTGCAGTCTCATTCAAGTGCTCATCTTAGTCTTCCTCTTTTCCTCCTTCTTTTTCCCTGTCAGAGCATTTTCGTTCTGCTTATTAAACATAAACAACTGTATTAGTAGAGTTGGTTGTAACAACAATATTTTGTTAAAATCTGCCCACGTCACTGTCAGGTCCTGAAAACACACAGTGTGATGCTGCTGCTCCATCTGACCCAGTCCCAACTGCGAAGTAGAAAACCTCTGTGTGTATCTTTGTATAAGTACACTGTGTGCATATGCAGACAGATAGATGTGCATATATGTTTTTCATGGCTGTGAATGTACTGACTTATGATGAAAACAGTGCATAATGAGAAACACTATTTTAAATATTTACATTTCACTGAGAAAGAGACAAATAATTCCGCACCTTTAAATCTCCTATACTTGTTTTGTTCTGACCTTCTTGGGTTTCAGACAGCTTATATACAGAAGAGATTTTTTTTCTCAGGTGTTTTAAATAATGTTTTCCAAAAGCTAGCCTTAATTTTTAAGAATTTAGAAATCAGCAGTTTTGCTAAATTGCTTTATGTTCTCTAGGGGTCCTTCCGCTTTACCTTTTCCCCCTCTTTCTTCTTGCTATCTTTGTTATCTCCCATTTAACTGAGTGATAGCTTTAATAAACACTGAACTCGGTCACAGGTTTAAATTGCACATGGAAAGGAAAAGTCATTAGAGAACTTCATTCTAAATGCCAGCCTTCAAATCATGGGTTGCACACATTCCTTTAATATTTCAATGCCTTGCTATATCTAAATATCTATCAGTCTGCACTTTGCTGCCAGTGACCTTCTGTCAAACAGTGATTTGTCAAGTAAGCTTTCTACAGAATCCCGTAAAAGCTCTTCCAGATGTATATTTAATATTCTCTAAAATGCAGACCAGTTAATGTCTTCATGAGGGAAGGAGTGGCTTTAGTCAAAAAAAATCAAGAAACTGTTTAAGAGGAAGAGGATTAATTCTGTGGTACATAGTTGAAATGGCCACAGTACTTAGACAAAGAGAATAGTGCTATTGAACTTTATTATTCCTGGACTGAACATCAGCTTTGACTGAACAAGGTAACCAAGGGCATAATATACCCCTTTCCACCTAATAAAGTAAGAAATATGTTTTATTTCCAGCTTATTAATTTGAGAATCCATTGAATTTTTCATAAGAGAAATACCAGCACAACAAATTCTATCAACGAGCACTTAAGAAAAGCTCTGGCAGCACATAGATCCTTTTGTCTGTTTAGTATATGTTCTCCTCAGACCTTTATTTTTCTTAAGCACACATAATAGTAAAGCACTTCCTGAACTCTTTGACCACACTTAAAATTGAAAAGACTGCTAAAGAATAACTACCTTGATTTAACATTTTGGTGTGAAAGGAAAAGGCAGATTTCAAAAAGTATAATGGTTAGGGTTTTCCTTTATTTTTGTTAGTAATATGTTTCAAGGACTGTCTGAAGATACACATGCAGAAAAGGAAATATTTTAGCAAGGAAAGCTCCTTTCCTTGAAGTTTTTCTTTTTCTCAATTACCATACAAATTACGTGTATGAAATAAGACTTACAAACACTATCAGTAAGAGCCCATAGAGCAGACTGCAATCTAATGGAGCATATTTTCTCTGTTAGTTCTATTACCTAAGGTATCAGCAAGATCAAAACAAAAGTAAAAATTTTTATTTTCCAATATTTGTAGAGACATTTCAGAAATTTTCTCTAAAAGAGGCTACTAGTTTCTTTGAACAAAATAAGTCAGATGTGCATAAATACTGCTTTAAGGAGACATTTAAAGGTGCAGTGTTTGTGTCACAACTGTGGTATTTCTGAGCACTTTTCAACTTTTGTTATTCTTTAACTTCCTTTCAGAAAGAAACTGGCACGTGAACCAGATCTCCCCCCCATCATTGTACTTTTTGCCATAGAAAGGACCTGTATCTATTTCTGTTTCACTAAAAAGGAAGCTTAGTTGCATGGGAAGGAAGGGGAAAATAGTGTGCTATGTCACGTTCTTGATCTAGACAATTGGTAAACCAGGACTAAGGGCTGTGTGGTTCAGAACATTTGTCCCTCCAATTTAGTATAGTAAGTGTATCTATCCTTTGCAAATCATACTTTTCAAATTCAACATCTAATTTATTGTTAAAAAATAGTATTTATGCATGTAATGCAAATACTAAAAGCTTACCTTGGTATCCAGCACACTAAGGATTCATGGACTTCTGCATCTATTTTTCATTAGCAATTCAGATCAATGGAACTTATTTTAACTGTTTTTCTACATTTGTCCATGTGGATCTGTGACAGTTTTGCATAATTTTTTGCACACATATTAATGTTTTTTCTAAACTTGCCAACTTTTTGATGTCTTCTATGAATTAGTGTTACTTTTCTCATGCCTACTGAGAGTTTTCCTGTGATATTAGTCTTCTTTTATGTATAACTGATGGATTAAGGAGATGATATAACTATAAAAAAGCCTATTCCCTGTCACATGAATTTAATCATCCTGATTGCATATATAATTGCACAGAAAGAAAAATGACAAAACTATGAAACATTATTGTATATTGCAGTGAAAATGTTGATATCTTGTTCTGAATATAATCAGCATAAGAAAATCTATACGTTTAGTTTTTCTCTCTTTAACACAGACTAAAAGTAAAAAGTGAAAAGAAAGTGACATTTAAATGTGAAATTTTCCCAAGTGTCATTCTTTTCCTAGGGCACCACATAACTGCTTAAACACATGATCTATTTCAGAAACAATTTGCCACTCACCAAGTGAGTTGTTGCATTTCAGTGAGTTAAAAAAACGACACAATCTCCCCACATGGGCTTTTAATCAATTTAACCAGTCAGCACTCTTGCTCAACCGGCAGGTGTTTGGCAGACAAGAGCACAAAACAAGTCCCATTAATGCAGGGCATAGTTTATCTTATTTGAGCGCAGAGCGGTTTTCATTTGCACGTGGAATTCTTACAACCTTTACAGGGAATCTAATTATTATAGTACCATTTTGTTTTCTTTACAGGTACAAATAATATTTGTGGTTTTTTTAAAACATTGTGCCGTATTTGGATCAAGTTACAAATGGTACAAAGCCCTCAGAAGAGTTGCTTCTTGTTGGCTTAAAAATGTTTTTCTTAGTGGAATTTTTCTGTTGTGACAATATTTTCAATGTTCAAATACTCAGAACTATATTTCTAATCAGAACCTAAATTTTTAGTATAAAAACAACTCACCCTCCCAAGTTAACTGTTTATAAAAACAATTTTAAGAATCTTTTCATTCATTCCTACTATATGCAATGAGTAAGAGAAAAATTTCATTGTCTAAATATATTTGCAGAGAATGTAGGTTTGGTATTATCTGCACAGGGAAGTTTCTTCAATAGCGCCTCAGATTTCAGCATAAATAGATGTAAAAATATTGGCATTTGAAATTCTACTGTGCAAGCTCAATTTGAATGAAGGAGATCTGCAGAGTAGTGGTTGGTTCAAAATGCACTTGGAAGTTTTATATAATGCTAGAAAACTGTAACTAAACTAGGATATCTAGAAAACCTTTTCTATGTAAATAAATATTTCCATCAAAAAAAACCTGATGAACACATATTCTGAAAGCCGTAGGTACTGTAGAAATTGTTTCAGATGTCTTTTATTGCCCTCGTTTATTGTGGCAGAATACCAGCTCACATCTTCTGCATTCTTTGTGTCCGTCTCATGTGGGAGGAAACCATGGTTCCTTTATTTTTTACACTTTTTAATTATGATGACCTTGTGTAGTCCAGTGACAATGGCCAGTTTTACAGAATTTTGCAGCATTGTAACTACCTTTAAGTTACTAGTACTCATAGATCAAATGGGGCCACAAATTTTCCATATCCTTTAAAATCCACAATTGACTTTTCAGGTTGCCCTTTGCAAACAGTTTCAATTCTCCTTCAGCTTCACAAAAATCTAAAGCTTTCCTAAAGCTTGGAAAGTTCATTTATTTGAAATTTTGTGGTAGGCTGAGGAAATCCTACTGCTATTTGTACAGCAGATTGTCTACTGTTCTTGCCTACTTCATATTTTGTCTACTTTTTCATCATAACCCATGGTAAATATCCTGAGCATCAAAGTCTTTGTAAAATACTACCTCCTATTGCCAGTAACACTAAACAGTTTCTATTCTAGGTACCTTTATTGCTATATCCAGCCACATCTGCCTTTAGGTTTTTTCAGTCTTCCTCTATACCAGTAAAATAACTTCTGAAAATACCGTTCCTCTTTTATCTGCAGCAATCTATGCCTGTTTGCTTCCCCCATTTCCCATTTTGGGGACACGTCCAAGACTCAAAGACAGACAGCTGATCCCCTGCTGTCAGACACATTGGCAGTACAACAGAATAGGGTGGCTTTCATGAATGGCAGATAAAGACATGGGATCCATGTTTTTGCTGCCCTGTTCTTTCAATAAATAATAAAAATAGCACAGAGAGCTTCAAACAGTGTATGAGATGGATGTTCCAGTCCTTCAGGGACTGAAGTCTGGGTCAGTCAGGGTACATTTGGGTATGATTTTGCAATCTGTCTGACCATGCTCTTGCTGCTACTATGTTCCCTCCTTTTGCCAGGACCTGCAAGCAACATGAGATCCAGTTAGAGATCTCATGTGGTTCATAAGAGTCAATTTTGGTTTTGCACTGCCAGAGCAACACAATGTGTCCTGTTTTCTTTATAGTCAAGGTAACATGTTTTGCAAGGGAAGAGAAATCAAACACTTAATTTCTCTTTTTTCTTAAACCTAAATTCATTGGAAATATCATATTTTTAACATAGACTGATAATTCAAATGATCATTTTGTTTCTTGAGCTATCCAATCTTTTGAGTTGCAGCTGACAGCCTTAGGTTCTCCCTCCTTTCCCCATGGTTTCTTCTCCCTTTTTCAGTTCTTTAATTGTATCCATCTAGGCAATTTATTTGATGCTTAAGAAGTGTGAGTATTTTGCTACTTGAACATTGGCTAATTTGTGAAACTATCTGGAAGTCAAGATAAATTACTTGTACACTCGAAATAGCCCGAATATAAACGACAATATTATCAAATTCATACTGGCTAGAAGATTCTGAGTTTGTCCATCAGTCTCAAAGGCATCTCAGGAATGATGATTCTCAATACTGTATGCACATATCTGGAGCGTTAAGCTTGATACTTTGCTGCAGGAAAGGAATATGTTCTATACGGAAACTTACGATTTTGGAGGCAGTCTAGTGTGCAATAAATCCATCTTTCTCCATTACTACTACAGAAGAAATTTCACTCGTGTATTTTTTCATACTTAATACTAAAAAAAAATCCTAAATATCCCAAGGCACAGCAGACTTGGAACTAATTATTCCCTTTGAGAGCTGTAGTGAGAGCATTCTTTGGTTGGGCTCAGTTCTAGTGTAATCTGGTGCAAATTATTTGTTATTAAAATATAGTATTATTTACTGTAAATAGATAATCTATCTCAGAGATTTTTCTCTTAGGTGTGATCTGGCTGGTATTAAAATATTATTACATTCATTGTGTCTGAACAAAAAACCATACAAAATAAAATATTAATCACTCTCATCATGTATCTCCATATGCTTCTTGGTCCTTCTCTTTTTTTTTCATGGTTTTGAGAAATTACTTATTTCAACTGTTATGTATTTGAAAAAAAATATTTGAAAAAAATTAAATCAACAGTTATGCAATGTCTTTGATTTGAAAAGGAAGTTCTGTTTCTTCTTGAGCTTAACTTGCTTTTTGAGTTTGTCTTGTTCTTCAATGTAATTAAATTCTTCTGTTTAAGAAATGCAGTGAGTATGCCTAAAGGGCAGCTAGCAAACTCTTAAAACATAGTTGACAAGCCTAGCATAGACTGCTGGGACTAATCTTTGATTTTGGTTAATGCTCACTTTCCAGAAAGGCAAGTAGTTTGAAATCATCAGCAGAATCCCATGCGTCCTTCGTAATGTTGATTATCTCACTGTCCAAAATTAACAACTTATTTCTGGCTCAAATGTATCAAGTTCCTTGATCAAGCTACTCTGTTAGATCTGATGTTAGGACCCACAGGCTTATACTTCTGGATGTGTTTGTACGCTCTAATCATGCCATGTTTCAGTTCTTACTTTTTTGATCCACTGAACAGATTGAAAACTCTTCTAGGAACTCACACCGATATATCTTCTTCTCTGAAATCATGTGATTACTAAAGGACTGGACTGTAAAATGGCTCTAGCAGTAGCTCTATATATTGTAGAAAATGTTCTCTAGGCAAATTGAATGCAACATTTTCTGTTGCTGTTAAATCTGACAGAATAATTTCACTAATTTATGTTATCACCCCTTGTGATATCAATGTTGTTGAATGTGGTGGTAGTTACAAATCAATATCAATTAACCTGAGTATAGATTTTGGTCCTTGAATTCAGTAAATCTTTCATTATATCTGCTTTAATATTAGACCTAAACAAATATATCTGATACATACAAAATGAAAGTGTAAGGCTTTAATAGTAATGCAGACTGACACAGTTGAGTCATATATATTCCCCGCATTATTCAATTTTAGCACAGTTTAGAATTACATATATACTCTATTTCTTAGATAAGTTAAATGGCTACCAAGATCCTTTGAGAAACATGGAAATATAATTATCATTGCAGAAGTCTAAACTTGCCCAGCAGCAACTCTGCATCACATAGAATCAATATTGTAGAGGTAGGGTACTTAGTAAACTTGCAGATGGTGTTAAAAGACAGAAACCCAAATGTTCAAAATTATATTTCCCATCATGCAGTGTGAAGTAAACAGACTTTCCTTTCCAGTTATTCTCATTTTTTATTTCCTAAATGGAAAGTTACATTTAAGAAGTTTGTATTACTTCCCAACTACCTTTAGGCAATTCTTTCTTGGCTAATGTGCTAATTATGAAACACTGTAATACGCATTGTCTATGACCACTGCTCACAGGAACAGGGAAGCTTTGTTTGAGCCAATTTCAGGTCCTGTTAAAGATTGTGTCCTTTATTTCTTTCTTCATTCATTACAGGTATTTACCCATGTCATAAGTTTGAGAAAAAAAGACTTAATTTTTAGGTTGTAGGCAATACAGGATATAGGAAAAGATCAATGGCTGCTGCATACTAACTGGAAAGGTTCAATATTCCTGCTTATTATGCACCTGTGTGAATAGATTATTGTGCTGTCCTCTTTTAGGAATGAGAATATATGTAAGGTTCAGTAATGGGTGTCAATATAGGAATTTCTTTTATGTCAATGGTAGATTAGTCGAGCTGGACTCTTTTCAGTGGTTCCCAGTGACAGGACAAGGGGCAATGGGCACAAGCTGG
>JAOXJM010000012.1:99147806-99171310 GCA_026413425.1 Tringa solitaria | reverse complement strand
GCATTGCAAGGCATGGGATGTTGTCCAGAAATCTTTTTGATGGTTTTAGGAAGATCATTTAATCTTTTTTAAATCACAGAAGTCAATGATATGGAGACATACCCTTTAGAAGAGAAAGGCAAAAACTGCTATCTATCTGAAGACAAATGAATTAGTCTCTTCAGTCTTTGTGTTGGATAATTGTGAAGCAGATACTGAAGGTTTTTTGCCATCTAATAACCCTGTTCCACATGCACAGTAATAAATTAGATTAGTAGGTAATTTAGATTATTGCATTTATCAGTACATTAGATTAAGACAAAAATGTCTTGGGCCTGTATCCTCTAATTCATTTCAGACCTAGAAAAAAATTCAGTTCTTGAGTCTACTGATCTGAAGTTTCAGGAAATAATTATGACATAGCTTCTAACACTTTGGTTGGCTACTTAAAAAACTGATGATACACTGAACTTCTGTTTCTCTGCATAGGACTAAGTTTCATTTTCATTCCTGCTTTGCTTATGTAGAAATTGATGGTTTCACTATACAGCAATGTAGAACTGCAACTGAGCATTGGTATGAATGTATTCATTGATTTCATAGTTCTGCATTTCAGATAACTTTCACACACGGTCATATGCTAGATTTCTTTTCAGTCAAAATTATCCCTAATTTTTGCAATTAGATTTTATAAAAAAATAGACAGAGACTAGCAAATATATATATATAAAGAAGTGAAATCAGTAGTGCTATTTTACCAAAAACTCTCCAATAGGATTTAACTCTCATTTTGCTGGTTAGATTTCACATATCTCTGCGAGCAATTTAATTATAACTCAGATAGATTTCCTTTTTTGATGAATGACAATTTATTCTGAAAGTTTTATGCAAAATGTGGACATTCTCACATGTATTCCCTTGCACGGTATATGTGCAATAGACACGTTTTGAAGAAAGCAGAAATAAGCATTCTGAATTCACCACAAAGAATCAGAAGAATGGGACTATTGGGTACTTCTACCAGTTCCTATATGTTTCACTATACTTGAGAATTCACAAACTGTGAGAAGGATGGGATGATTCAGAGAAACAAGAGTTAAGAATAAAATCCATGATAATAGAAGCAGATATTCCCCAGGAATGCTGGAACAATGCCCAGGAAGCCAGAATCCACTGATCCCACTGACAAGATGCATTGTTCAACAGATGTTCTAGCAGTTACATAACTATTCTGAGGATGTTTTTTTGTTAATTACAATCATATCAGAATTTTATTTATTTTTAAGTGGCATCATTAACTGGTATCTGAATTTTGCAGAATAATTATAGTTCAAAATTATTCTTTGACTGTTTTTCAAGGCTATAGCTCTCCTGTATTGTCTATATTTCTTGTAGTTATGACTGACTTCCTAGACTCAATATTCCTCTGAAAATACCTGTTTTGCCTTTTTTTTTCATCTCAGTAATGATAAAAAAATAAGTACAGTGAAGCTTCTTCAGTTATCTTGCTAGAATTTCCAGCTTTTTACTAAGGGTGGGAAGCTTGACAAATACACAATGATTGTACCATAGACTGCATAGAGAAAGCAAATAGTTAATAACTAAAAATAAAGTGTAGTATCAGGTCATTAAAAAATAATATTTAAAAACCTGTAGTGCACTGGTACAACCAAACATCTAAGATGCCCAAGGCTCTTAGGTTTTAAAGTTATGACCAGATACATTATACCTAACTGCTATGTTCAGTTGAAGAATTTTATTATCTTAGAAAAACCACAGACTTTTTCTAAACATAAGACTCCTAAATGATAGAAGAACAATGAGTTACCACCATGTTATGGAAATATATTAAACTATCTAAATTGAATTAGCATACTTAAACAAATAAAATAAAACACAAAATTATATGAATAATCACTGGGACTTATGTTTTCTTATGAATATTCTTGAACCTGAACTTGCCTATGTGTTTACATGACATCTTTAATAATGAGAGTATAACCAGATTGAGGATAAATTCTCTACCAATGAAGACTCTGTTACGTTACAGTCAACTTTCTGTGCAGTCTCCTTGAAATTATGATGTTACTGTCTTACCAAAACCAAAGGATATAAAACCCAATGTTTTTGCACCCTGTATCTTGCCCACTCACTTCTTAAAGAGAAAGATAATCACATCACTTTCAAGAAAATTGTGGATATATCCATAACAAAAAAAAACAAAAAACAATTTCTTAATCTTTCCAGAATTGTCTTCAGAGGCTTTCCCTACTACTGACCTCAATTCTGTCAGTTTCACCTTTTTTCAGACCCCTAAAAGTGCCTATAAAGTAGTTTTTAGTTTGCTCTGTCCAGGCATGAACCAGCTCCAAACTAGAAGCCATGTTTGTTTTTGTAACATAGAATGCAGACTAACACACCTACCTAAGTTTATTAGGTAAGGGTCAAAGTGGAATTAGCAACAGTCATGTGATTTCTTATTTCTAAGAAATAAAAACATGTCACCAGCTCAGAGCTTTGTCACAGTCCCCTGCCCCTGCCTCCAAAATTCTTCCTTACATGACCACTGATGAGCATTAAACAGTTGATGAGCATTCAAGAGTTATAACAAATTAGCAAAAGGAAGGTTTCATTTAAAATGAAACTCTCAGAACTACAGGCACTGATTGTCTGGATGACAAGCCAAGTGCTGGAAGAGCATAGCAACTACCTGATGGTCCTTCTGCTATCCTCTTCAGTGGTTTCTTCTGCTGGAACAAGGAGCTGTTATGCACTATGTTACACACTAATGGATGCTGAGCAATCTGGTCTGAAACGAAGAAGGTAACCTGTGCCAGATTTGTTGGCTATGAATAATATAAAGGTGCAACCAATTTGAACTACATAAATCTGTATGCAATTTATAACATGTATACTATTAAATGTGTGGTAATATATTATTACATGTAATATGTATTTTAATATATTTTATATATTACAGGCTCCAACCAAGAAAGAGGTGGAGTTAGTACTGCAAAACCACCTAATACAACATACTTTTCTCAGAATGCATCCATCAAAGTATACTTACATATACACAATATATATGTTTGTATATATATATTATATATGTATATATTACTATATTATATATATGTGATATATATATATGCATAAACACACAAAAAATAATGGTAAAGCAGGGTTATAGTGCAACACAAGCAGAGATTTTTTCTGTTTCAGTCCCTCACCTGATGTGTGTTACAGACTTGACAGGAAGAAAGACTACAACTTTCTGGCAATCCCTGGATGAGCAGCAAGACTCAAGAGAACTCTCTCAGACAGCTTCTTCAGAAGTGCTGAAGTCCATATAGAAGTGCATATGGAGTCCCTAAGCACTAACAATTCTTATGCAATGAGAAAAGAGGACAGTTCTTTTCCTCTGCTATGTTTAGTTGGCATAAAATAAAACTTAACCCACCAGTTTAGAAATGAAATATATTTTAACACTCTGAAATACCAAGGGAGGTTTATTCAAAGGTTTGGGGGCTTTATCTGATTAGACTACTCTAATAGGATATGCCAATGTTGTCTGGGAAGTAGGATGCTATGAACTTAGTAATACTGTATCTTCAAATGGAGAGATAGAGTGAAAGAGTTTCTTGTGAAAATAGATATACCAATACCTATAGTGAGAAAGAAAGAATTTAACTAGGGCCAAAAAATTCTGACTGATGAGTGAAAAAGTGGATATTTGATATCCATTTGATACTATATGAGAAGTCACTGAAGTCACTATGTGATCCTTGATTTATACCCTTTTTTTTTTGCTTTTATTCCATAAATATTTCAGCAATTTTTTTCCATAAAAAGTTATATGCAAAGAAGGTATCTTAACTGAGTGTTTATTTATAATCCCAGAATGTTAATCAAAAATCTAAATTCTAAATTTTTACCCTTAACTATGGACATTGTACATTTCACTACAATGTCTATCCTTTGTAACCAGTGCTGGATTTAAACTGTATATTCAAGATTTACATCAGTGCACCAGCTGAGAATTACACAGCACTTGACATACAGTGTTGTTCAATAAGAGGGAGATTGCTGCTCCACTTTTCCTGTACTGAGAGCTAGTGCCTTTTTCATGTAATTACAGAATGACAACAAAAGTGGAAGCTCTTAGCCAATGCTCTTGCTAATGCTGCAAAAAATCTATGAGATCAATCTGGAAAATGAATTTATTTTAATTGTGTTTACACTGATTTTGTGTTTGCTTTCTGATGTAAATTAATACTCTATAAATGTTTTTATGTAAATCAGTGATGCAGGCTCATTTGGAATCCTGCTTGCAATATGGATTACCTTGCTTTGAAAAGGATACTGAAAAATTAGACAAATTTGGGTAAAGAAAATAAGAAGGACAGCACAAAAAATATAATCAAAGCTTTTTATAAGAAAAGAGTTTTTAAAAATATACATATTCATAATTTGTAATATGTATAAATACATAATTTTAAAAGGACAAAGGCATAAAGATTACAAGCATATTTCTTGCATAAAGATGAGAAGAATAGAGTAATAAAAATATAAAAAATAACTGATAATTTATCAAGGATTTGTCATCCAAGCTCAATATAAATTATCCTATGAAATGAAAAGTTAAAGAATTCGAGTAAATACCTCTTCACAGAGTATATATAATTGTTTCAATCAGACACAACATTTGGAAAAGATAAGCACAAGTTGTTTTCAGAGGAATGATACTGTACTAGGTGGATCTGAAGTCTGATTTTTGTAGAGCAATGCTTAGTCCTCATACTAAAACAAAATGAGTAAATTTCAGTACACTACAATTTAAGTGAAAAGCAAAATGAATATTGAAAATATGAACCCTCATATGCCACAGTATTTAAAAATAGGCACCTGTCCAATTGAAAACAAATTATTTCCAGATTGCTGAAGACTTGTTTTTTGGGGAGCTGAACCTCAAATGCTCATATTTGCTATCCCTAAGAAAATATAAATGATTTAGAAAAATGGTTGCCACTGCATTCAGAACCAGGTTCTTAACCTCTATTAAGTTCTTCATTTGTTTTTAACAAGATTTGCAACAAAGAACTTTATTATATTTATCTAATCGCATGATCTTTTTTTATTAGTATTAAAATATATTTACAAAAATAGAAATTGGATTTGGGTGAACCTATTGCAAAGAACATCCAAGGGGTTTTTTTATTTAAAATTTCGGCACATGTCCATTTCTTTCCTGCCTTGCATGGCTACCTAAATTTTGTTAGATTCTTACAGATCTCAGCAGCCTTTTGTCTTCAACAAAAGACCTGCCATGCTCATCCTAAAAATTCAAGTTTGCTGATGCTTCTAAGGGAGAGGTTGCAGTGTAGAAATGGTGATTGCAAGTCAAGGGAGGAAGTGACCTGTAAGACCATCAACACTAGCAAAAAGCCAGATGTGAGACCTCTCTGACATCTCTCTTTTCATTCATCCACTAACTTCATCTCCTGTAGCAGGAACAACTCAATCCCACTCTCCCTTCCACAGGCAGCAACATTTCATCTGCATATGCTGATAGGAATGTCAAGAGTTGGCTTTGACAGCACTGGTAGATGGAGTAATACTGAAAATGTTACAGAAATTTTTAGTTCGTTGCAAATTGCCAATATTATCTTTTCTGGATAATGAAGTGTCTATTTAGGTGAAATAGTCAGTAAAAGAGACCTCAGATTTTGCTGATGGACACAATATTTATATGAAACATAAAGATATAAGAAAGTTTCCATTTTGGTGCTATTTTAACATTTCAGTATTCACTAACAATGAACTAAGATTGATCTGATTCTGATCAATCAGAAAAAAATATATATTTTTCTAATTTTTCCCTCCATGTTGTTCCTGAATTTAAAATTGAGTTAGATTTTTCTGGATCAAACAATATATTGAAATATCCTACTAGTACTTTTTTTTTTTTTTGTCACAATGACGTCATTATTTATTCATGGGAATAAAAAGCATGGAAACCCCAATGAGGGTATGCTTTTTAGCACTGAATCTCTCTGCTTGAAGAATTTTGATTAGTTTTAATCTTATGTTTTAAAGGGGAAAAAAAATCACTAGTTTACTCTCACATTAAGTTTTTGCTGCTTTTTTTTTGTCCTTTAAGATGTAAACATTCTCCAACACTGAGGAAAACTTTTAATTGATATTTGGGGATTACTTATTTTAAATAAGATATTAACACTTGTCATATAATTAATTTACTCATTTTGCTTTGTGAGCAGTCCTCACAGTTTGCTGTTCGTAATGAGCTGAAGGTACGCCCATGAGAAAACTATATCCAGTTTTCTGAAGTGTTTGTGAAACGTGAGCAGTACCATGCTGAGGGCAATTTCTTCTTTCTTTTGCAGCTCTCTGGCAGAATTCTGCAAGGAATTTCAAAGGTCAGATTTCAATTCTGCTGCACCAGATAGGAGCAGTCTTTCTTTTTTTTTTTTCTTTTTTATTTTTTCCCTCTTTCCCAGGTGAAGCTAAATTAATATATTTGGAGCTTCAGTTAGAAGGAAAGAGTTTGGGGATATCCTTCTGACAGGAGAATTAATTCTTTTCATTTGAGAAGGTACTAGGAACTCAGAGAACTAAAAGTCTACCAATTTAGTATGGTCAAAAGCACAAGAAATGTCTGTACTTTGTACTTATTTATTTTCATATTTTTTAAACTCTACTAAGACCTCATTATTTCAAAATTAGTTAGCATATACAACTCCATTTTATTTTATACATGGATGCATAACAGTAGCAAAGAAAATTGTTTCATTTATTCTCTATCAGTGAATAATTATTTAAAGGAGTCAAAATCATCTGTAATTAGAAACATATTTCATTTTAAATTTCAAAATTCCCAATTACACTGATAAAGATCAGTGTAATTGTATCCCAAACAATAGCTTTAATTGGATTGAACCAAAGTTCTGGGGATCACTGTCTAGCACCACAATTTTCACAGAATTTACAACTTCTGCCACAAGTAATGTTTTTATTTATTCAGTATTTACTGCATATATATGCCTCTTTCAAACACCCTGTCTTGGTGTGCTGATTTTCTGATAGTTTGTTAGCATCTCACACATCTCACTTTTCTTTCCTGCCCCCGATTATGGGAAGACTAAACCAGACTATTTCATGGATGGACTGTGAAGAAAAGATTCATGGTTTAATGGCCTAATCCAGTTGTTTTAAGCATGCTGTTTTCTGTCTTCACAAAATACGTAACTAGGTGCTCTACTCCCAGCGGAATTACAACAGGAGAATACGGTAACAGCATAAAGAATCTGTTTCAAACTGTGCTTGTTTGATACAATGTAATGTTCAATTTCAAATTGTCTTCTGGACTTCTTTATGTAAGACCAAATGAAAGTTCTTAGCCAAAAGCTTGCTACACACACACACACGTGCATAAGTGGGATCCCTGCTGCACAAATATTTATCAAAACTTCTGCTAAGAATTTACAGACCTGTCATACCATCATTGGCCTGATTTAGTTCTGTGGTACAAGAGCTGATGCTGCTATAACCACTTCAGTGTTTTCCAGCTGGTGAAAAACTGTAGAAACTAATGGAGGCATCTGGATGTTTACAAGACGACCATCTATAATATGGCAGAAGTCCAATCCAATTTTGCAATAAAAGGTCAAGTTGAATGATCAGTTTGCAGTCGTGACTCTGTTGCATATCAACGCTCATCTTGTTCAGAAAAGCACTCATGGTTCTTCCATAAGGTGTAAATTTATGAAATATTTGCTCAAAGTTATTTTCTGAGTAAGTGGACCGAGCAGAAACTAACTACTAATAGACTCTACTGCAGTTAAAATTTGTATATTTTAAGGTTTTTATTTTGACTAGAATACAACCACCCCAATTTATTTTCAAAATGATTCCAACATGAATATAAAATATCATCACTAGATGACTGGAAAATTATTATTTAGTTGTCTTTTATTCCAACTCTGTGTTCTGTTTGAATGGATCAAAGAGATTATACAGGAAAGATTTATTTTTTCCCAACCAATTCAGGCTACAAATGATATAAACTAAGAGTTCTATTTGATTCTTCATTCAATGCACACAATTTCTAATACGACCCCTCTCCCAACCAAGTATCAAACAACTACTGAAGAAACTCAAAATGAGCTTTGATATGAGGTCTGGAGTATCTGAAAAAGCAATTTATTGTTATAATTGTTTGCTGAGGTTATTTCCATTGTGGTTTGCTCATGATCAGCCCCATAAACACTGAAGCAACTTCCCATAACTACAGAATGGCAAGTTACCTTATAGCCCACATATTTACCTCTTTGCAACTTTTGACCTTCATATACTTTGTCAGAGTTCGCAACAACATGCATTAAGAGTATTGACTAGGGGCTTTTATAGCCCCTATATCCTGAGCAGCCCTATGGAGTAACTCCACATTGTGCAGATGGAGAAGAGGTTCACTCTGCACACGTAAGCCCAGAGAGCTAGAAAGGTAAACAAGCTTTTTGAGGAAATACAGCAAAAGGATTTAGCCATTCTGGTTCTTTTCACCTTCTGCAAATGTGACCAATGTGAGTGCTCTTGCAGCCAGCAGGTAAAGAGTATCAGGGAACTGATCCAGCTAAAAGTAATTTTCTGGGTAACTTTTGAACTAGATTGATTTCTCTTATCTGACAGTCTGTTTGCACTGCTGCATGATGATGGGTCCAATTGGCAATGTGAGGGCAGAAACAAGTGGCCAGGGTATTTCGGGAGCAGGTGGCCATAAAAGGAGCTAGATTAAAACCTGCTGATACTGACTAAATCACTATGTGCTTGGCTGTCAGCAAAGTCTTAACATTCACTATCTTTTGTCTACCCAGGATAGTCATCCCACTGCTTATTTTCAGATACCTGCTAAACCACACTTTAAACTAAAGAAAGACCTTGGGTTTTTTACTTATTCACCTTGCCATTTGATTTTCCCTGAAGTAGCAGGAAAGTGAGGATAAGTTGAGGTGTAGGCATTGGACAAAGGTAACTTTTCCTAGGCTTAGATGCAGGGACAGTCTGCATCAAAAGAAACCTTGAATAGCGCAATAGTGCCCCTACATGAAATAAACTAGTCTTTAAGCTGTCTGTGCGATGCACTGTAAATGTGATTTACTAGTTCCCATTCTCTGCCCCTGAGCTTTTCCATGCCTCTTTTTCCTCACTTTTCTCCCTGTTGTCTCCTACTGTTGTGTTGGTGGTTTTGTTACCTTTCTTGCGGTGCTTGTTAGACCCTAAAACTCATGAAGCGAAACATCCATTATCTACTTTTTGCTTTCTGGCTTTTCTGGAAAATTCCTGCTTTTTTTCATTGGTGGCAAGAGGTGCTACAGATAAAGTAGTTAGGTAAGAGCATTTGGCCAGGGCTAAAGGGAAATGGGAAAGAATTCCCTCTTTTGGGGACCAGTAGGCTGTCAGGGCAGCTCACTGAATGTGTTGAAAACCTATCAAGAACATTCTTTGCACAAAATACACAAACATAAACCAGAGTAAATGGATGACGACATGCTGACACACTTATGACCTTACATGAGGAGTAGACTGTAGACTGTGCACCATGGCTTGGTGCAGGCATTTGAGGAGAACTGATCATAGAACTAGGGTTTAAAACACAAATTTTGAGCTGTCATACACAGTAGAAAGCATATACTCAAAGGCCTTGCTTGCATGAGCAGCAATGCTTTGTGTTGTGGGACAAACAGCATTTTGTGACACACAACAACAAAAGACACCCGATCTTTACAACAGCACTCCATTGCTGTGGAAAAACCACAAAATATATCCTTTATGAATACCTAACTATATTACTAAATTGACTATTAAATCCTGTATTACTACAGTCTACTTTATCTTGAAAGGACTTTCAAACTCAGAACAGTATTGACAATTCAGCCCCATACTCAGAGGCTACACAGGAAAAAAACGTAGCAGTCTTGATTCCAAATTACCTGTGTACTATCCATCTGAAGAACCGAACTACTTTAATTTCACTGAGGTAGAGACGGACTACTGTGGCCTGTGCCACAATTTGAGCTTCCTTCTACATCACAGCTTATGAATTAAAGGAAAAATCCTTTCCTCATCTGCAATGAAAGGAAAAATACATGTATTTTTACGCTACATTCTCAAGGTCCTGTTCTCTAAACAGGTATTACTTTAGGTGAAATTATCTATTGGGTGAATGAGACTAAAATGCTTTATTTTTTTATCCTCATTTATCTGATTTAGCATTGTGAGAAGTTTTGCTCCAGCTTCTATATCTTCTCCACAGGTGTACTTTCTGGGTGCACTGCTGTGCTTGAAGCAGATACATGATTCTGCTGATCGACAGATCAGGCAAACATAGAAAGAGTGGTTTGTCCACCTCCAGTTTCTACTACATTATTCATTTTTTGAAACGCCTGCACTTTATTATTTTCTGTGGACATTTCCAAACACTGATATTTTCTGCATCAGGTATTTTCTTAGCTTTAATAGTTATCAACTGTTTATGATAAATATTCTTTTTATTCTATCTCTTCCCAATGTAGGACAGAAAGTGAAGGCACCTGGAAGTAGTTAGCATCAAATGGCATTTATCATAGATGGAGAGGAATAACAGCTTCTGGATGATTCATATGACCTATTTCAATATCCATCTTCAGAAGAGGTGAAGTGGTTCATGGTGTCTGAAGTGCAACCTTTCTGAGAGCTGTAAGCTGGAAAAGAGAAAAAAAAATATTTATAAATAGATTCTTGCGTCAGCCAGGTAGAATACAAGTGAGATAAAATATTTTTTTCTTGAAAGTTACATTTTTATTTATGGCTATAAGTAAGTAGTCAGTGTGAGAGTCATAAGAAAGCCTTTACCAGGAAAGAAAAAAGAGCAACAATGAATTTGAGGCAAGCCAAAATAAATTTTATCTTGTGACAGCCTCCAGTAGATTTTTTTGATTGATTATGATGTTGTTAATAAACACAATGTTAATTCCCCCCCCTCCCCCCTTCCCTTTTTAAAATGCCTTTGCTCAGAGTTTTTATCACACTTGGAACAGATAGATTTTTCTTCAAGTCCATGCATTAGGAAGTCAGTTGCTTGAAGAGGGAAGAGGGGGCTGAAGGATTTGCACCGTAGTCCTCTGAGCTTAAATGTTTCCCTGAATGTCAAATCTATTTTGTTGTTAGGACTTGCTGCCCTTACATTCCACCCTACAATATCAATCATTTTGTTTTTAATGTTTGGTCCACATCTGTGAAGAGACCTTACTTGTCACAAAATAATCAGGAACTAGTTGTATCAGAGACCCTTGACTGGATTTTGCGAAACTTTAAATAGTGGGAAATATTTCAATAAAGAAACTGTCTTATGAATCATTTCCTCTCCAATACCAGCTGTAAGAACTACATTTTCTTTTCTTTCTTTCTGGAGAATTTTATGAGCAGTTTATCTACAAAACTCATATAAGCAAAATATTTGAAGTATATTTTCTTTAAATGAGCATGTATCCATCAGGGAAAGAACGCAAAGTATATAAAAAAATACTAATAAATTAAAACACATTATGTTTAAAATATGTTATTTTAATTGACTGTATTCAAAATCTCTTAGCTTATTATAGGAGCAAGGTTTTTCTCATGCAGCAGTAATGTATTGATTGCAATTCCTGGCATTAGTCTTTCTCAACGTAAAAAAATAATATCAGCTTATGAAAAAGTGGTCTCTTAATAATAGTATTGAACATAGAATGTTATTTATCTCATGAATAGTTAGGATAGTCAGGATCTGGTCCTAAGTTAAAATAAATAGTAAGAATTTATTAATATTCTGTATTTGTGATTTTTCATTCAATGTTCAACTGATTCGAAAATGGGATTCCAAAATGTTTATTATACTCTGATTTCCAAAACAGGAGTGTTTATTGTACTATATAAGTGAATAGACCTAAATATATGAACTGAGTTGGAAATCCAGGACCTTGTAGGGAAACAGAAAGTAATTTCTAATGCAGTGCAACATAACTTCATTATTTCAATTGTATCCAAGGGAATTAGTATTTGCTGCATGTCTAAGCTGTAAAAAGTAATCCTAAAAAATTGATACTTTATCTGAAGCCAAGAAATAAATTATTTTTTTTTAACTAAATATTTTAAAATGCTCTAAATTTATGATGCTTTTGGGCCCTTGATAGATTATTTCATGGGATTTTATGTGAAGTAATTCTAGGATTAGTGTTAAGACACAAAATCAGAAGGTATTGTGACAAAAGTTCACGAAAATATGGACTTTTCATCCCTGAAATGTCATCTAAAGAGAAATACTCTTTTAAATACCAGCCACATGGCTTTGGTTATTCTTTGTTAGTGATAGTTCTGAACTGATAATGAAAAACCCCATCAATTACTTTTCAGTACCGAATATTTATTTTGTAACCAGGAAAACCAAAGATACATACAAATGAGCATTCATTTATTTGAGAACCCAGTGTACTGGAAATCTATGGCAAAGATTCAGCCTGCGATGAAATTATTCTGTTCTCAAGGAAAAAAAAAAAAGATGCATAATTTGATGACTTATATTACTCACAAGAAAGAAAAAAAAAATGGACCAAATTTTTTTGTGTTTAGAAACTGAAACTTTACCCACTGCTGCTAAAGCCAATTTGCAATTAGAAAAATAAGCTGTCTATTTCTCTGTTCTGTGGCAGCCTCAGAAAAACAACAGAGCACGGAAAAATCACATTCTTTGCCACAATAATTTTTCTGTGCAGGGGTGAAATCATATATTCAAGGGAACACTGAAGACGTTTCACTATTCGGCATCCTTTCTCATTTCTTCATTTTATACTGTTCATCACTAGCCATCCCTGTTTCTGTTTTATCCATCATTGTTTAAAGCAAACAGACATGAAATAGTTTCTGAAAGACTAAATTACGACACAGTTTGTTGGAAAGCATGACAATACACAAAGCAGATACAGGCCTGGTCAGAGATATATATAGCAGTTATAGTGCAGTTAGGATATTAGGTACAAAAAATCAAATTATTTCTTAATGTATAGAGGTAGATAAGTAGAGATAACCCACAAATTACAAGTGTCAATGTGGAAAGAAGTTGTGTTCAATTTACTTCTCTGCATTATGTCAGTGGCAAAATTTTTTCTCCCTAAAGTTTGTTTTCTTATATCTTTCCCATTCTTTGCCTATGAATGACCTGATCATAGAAACTTCTATCACTTCTTTTGGGATAACATTTAATACTACAATCAGCTTGCTTTTACAGTGTACTTTGAATCTTTTTCTTTATTTCTTTCCACTATCCTTATTCTATGTTGTTCTACATAAATTCCAAAAAGTTTTTATACAAGTTTAATATGTAGTCTTTAATGTAGCATTCATAATGCTTCTTAAAGTCTTATGAGAATATTTTTTTTGTTATAGAAAACAGTAATGAGGCAAAATTACATACCGTGTGTTGTGAGAGATAGAGAGACACTGTCACAGGAGGGAATAGTTTGCAATGAAAAATTTATTTAGTGATTTTTGTAATTTTTGAGATATTTCTGAAAACAGATAAATTACAGTTTCTCAAATTAATTGAGTATTTGAATCTGTTTGCTGTATAATCCCTGTGAAGGAATGTAACATATTCATAAGCACATTGTTGTAAATATTTAGTAACCAAAATCTGAATTTCAAGCTTCTTTTGATAGGCTGTTGCACCTGGTGAACTGCCTGCTGAAATCCGTAGGAACCATTTCACTGGCATTTGTGGGCATTGGAGTGTGGGCAGGTTGTATGACTTATTCCTTCTTTTAGAGAAAGTGGGATTTTAGTGTCAAGTTTCTGATATATATGCCTCGTTTGTCAGCTGATACATACACATACACAAAGTTCATGTGTTTCCTTTACTGGGGAAAGTATTGCTGTTAATAATTCTAATTCTATATTCTAGTCTGTTCCTGAAGTTTGAGCACATAATGAAGTAGGTTTACTTTAAATGAATATTCATAAATACATATTTGGTTTTTCCTCTATGTATTTTTACTTACCTAGCCATACTTGTAAAGATCAGGGTTTCACTTGTGCTATGAGCATACTACTGAGAAAATTATTGGAATCGGTTTGCCATCGTTGTGTGAAGCCTCTGCTGCTATTGCAGTTCATCACCATCTAGGGATGTTGCTGTATTTAGTGGGATAAATTGACAAAAATGTTAATAAACCTCTGCAGAGAAATTAATCCATCAGCAGAATTTACCTTTCCAAAATGCCCTTTGTGAAAATACCTGGGGGCACACCACACAATTAATATAAAACATAGGCACCAATAAAACTTTAAGAGGCTTGACCCTACAAAACATTTTTTTTTTTTTTAAATTAAGTCTTAAACAGGGGCTGTCCTCTGTTTCAAAATGCATAAATAAATTGGGCTCTGGTGCCTCAATAAATCTGAAAAAGCACAGCCTCTGGAATAATTTTTTGCACACATTTATAATTATATTTATAAATCACATTTTGATGAATGAATGGAATATGGCAAATTAAAATCCCTAAACTGTCATTTGATTTAAGTGGTTAAAGCTTTAATTAGGAGAAACATGTTCTAACTGCAATTTAAACAGTTTGAGGCTCAATATGTGTCTTCACAGTTGAATTGCACACCAACAAGAACTAGCTTGAGAAACCAAGAAGAGAAAATTGCAGTGTACAAGTTAAGGCAGGGAAAAATAGACCTCCCCCTGAACAGTATGAGCTAATATCTCTATAGCTGCCCTCAGGAGCCCAGATCTTAAGTGCTGCATTTCAGAGGTGGTAACAAGGGACCTTGATTACATGACTGTTCTGAACTTCTAAATAAATCTCAGAAATGCTCTCGCTTCAAGGTTGGAGAGTTACCTGAAGGACAAAGAAAACTTTCACTGAGATAAGAGGTGGAAATATCTGACAGTACTTCCTTTGCTATGTCTTTAGTGAGCTTCTGAGGTGGAGACCAGGTCACTTAGCTATGACATAGATTAAAAATGCTTCCCAATTTTGACCCCAAAACAACTAAGAAAAGGGCAGTTTATTACTTAGCATATTGTAGAAAAGGATTGCAATGATGGCATTATAAGTAAACCTTCTGTGGTTGGTGGATACCCCTCCAATTTCATCACCAGTACTGTCAATAACAGCGTTCTATTCTGAGGTCCCAGGACAATACTCAAAATTAAGCCATGCCCCCAGAAGACAGATAGATTTCTTTCCTGGTATAACTATGGCATTTGATTATTAAAAAAACAAAAAAATATCCAGAAAGATGATAGAAAAGAACAAAGGACCTTTATAAAGGAAAAAAATAAGGGTATTCTGAATGGGAATGAAAGTTGAAAAATGGCCAAAAAAATTTTATTTTCACATTTGTAAACAAACAAGAAAATTAAGATCTGACAACACAGCAGTATGTCAGACCTGAAATATGCATGCAGAATTAGATCTTATAAGCCAAATAAATCCATGGAGTGAAATATTCACAGCCATTGAGCTGGCAGTGACTGATATGATCCACCTGCTCCCCTGTCAATGCATGTGCGCACATCATGAACACAGAAGCACCTTAAATGTGTTCAAATTAAACATGAAACACAAACATGTATCTAGCCAATCATTATGCCGAACATATTCAAAAGGCACAACTAGTGGGAAGGACTGCTTTTACATCACCTGGGAAAGAGAGAGGAGGAAGTTCGTCGTGATTTTATTTTATTATGTCTGTTTTCTTTCTAAGCAAACAGCAAGGTTTTGAGAAATCATTTCAGTAGATGGCTTTAAGCACAAAGGTTCAGCTTGCTAATTAACAGTCCTAACAGCAGAAGCTGACTCTTCTGAAAGGATTTCTGCCCTGGTTATGGGACGGGAGAATGAACTCCAGGAGCTGATCTAACCTTTGCCAGCTGGCTAAAGGCATTGTCACCACATGGAAAGGATTTTTGGGCAGGCATATGTGGCCCAGTCACAGCCCATCGTGATCCGCTCCTCATCTCCTGAGTGTGATGAACAGTTTCCAGCACAAAGCAAATTTCTGGTTTTGTATTTTAAAATTGATTTTTTTATGGAACATTAATGAAATTAGTAAAAATATGGGAATGGAAGAAATCTGACCCAACACACCATTTCTGTGTTACTCATGTTCTCCCTTTTATCTTAAGTCTTAGAGGAAAGAACTTTTAGACTGAAGTCTTATGTAAGTGTCCTTCAGTCTCAGAGCAGTGAGCTATTTCTATTTCTAATCTGGCAGAACAACAAATACCTCCACAGCGCATTGTGATGCCCATGTGCCTTCTGTATCATCTCTGTGTCATTTTCAGTCTCAGAAAGAACATAAGGTCCTTTTCTGTTTCTCTCCTGCTTCTATTCTTCCTCTTGTCCATTCAGCCTCCCATACTTTACACATTTTTCCTTACTAAACATTTTCTCCTCTTTTACAGGAAGACCCTGAATGTGTTTGCTCTCTGCCTTCTACCTTGCCCTAGATGGAGAAGGAAAAAAAAAAAAAAAGACAAAATCCAGTTGCCACATTCAAGATAATGCAATTTCTACTACTGTGAGGCATTTTCCTGACAGTACTTTTCTTTTTCTGAATTCAGACATATCAATATTTGACTTAATGTTTGAAGTAAGAAGTTACGTCTGTTCATAGGCCAAGAATTTCAAAGATGGCCATTCAGTCAGTTTTTATGGGCTATAAACTCGTTGCAGTATTAGCAGTATATAGAACCCATCTGGAGGGAAGAAAAAACCCTGCCTCTAACCTGACTTTATCTCTACTGACTAACAAATGTAAAGTATAATTCTTTTCAGCATTTAGATCTCTGAATACTTTCTTATTTAAATTCATCCTATCTTCTTCACAAATACTACGTACATGGAGTTTATAATCAATCACTCTGTGGCTGGATGTTTGTCCTTCTTAACACTGTTTCACAGGAAATGCTTCAGCTTATATTGTAAGTTTACCAAATGATGAGAATCTGGAACAAATCTAGAACAGGATGGTGTACAATGTCAGATACTTTCAGTGGAATTTAATTTTAGACTGCTTATAGAGCATTACACAAACTTCAGAGACCTGTGAGATCCAGATTGTGTTTTATGATCACTTGATATCATAAATATTAAATATTGGTGTTTATTTCCAATTCTGCAAGGAAAAAAAGACAAGGTAATTAAAACTCAAAAGATAAAATGTTCAGACAGTTAAAAATAGTAGGAAGAAAAGCACTGGAATTTTTTTCTTTTTCTTTCTCATGTATTGCACATCAACTGTGTTTATGTTTTTCAGGTCTGTCTTTCATTTCTGGCTGTAGGTATTTAATTATTTTAATATATTTCTCAGATACCTGGAAGACTGAATCCCTAAATATTTGGACACCTGAATAGCCTTGCTAGTATAAGAAGTTTCACTGAAATCCCATCTACTATTTTCAGTCAACAAAGTTATCCATGCATGTACAATTACTCAGATACATAAATACTTACAGTCTTGAACACCTCATTTTACATTTGTGAAATAGCAAAATGTATGAATCATAAACATCTTCATAAAATAATAATTTCTGGAATCTGAATAGGAGATAATGTAAGTTTAGACCTATGTTGAAATGAAAAGAATTACTACTTTCTCACTTTTTTTTCCTTTTTAGATAGTTTGCTTTCTGTGTCTGTTGACATGGCTTCCCAGGAGGAGAGATTAGAGGTAGAGTGAAAATATTTTTTACTTTGTACTGCTTTTTGCTAATATTTTTTGACTCCTAGTATTCAGTTCTGGATAATTTTCTGACTTCTTTTCTGGTGATTGTCTTCGATACACATCTGCTTACCTCTGGAAAAAAGCATGAAAAAATCAAAATCATCAGCCCTACCACTGTGGTAGTGGCGGGTAATAAACAGACATAAGGGTTTATCCTTTTGCCCTTCTCCATCCAGGTCACTTGTACTGTTTGTCAATTTGACAATGGCAATGTTAGCACCTCCCTTACAGCTCTGTGCACTCTTTGAGTGTTACTTTACAGTTACTATATCAAAGACATGGAAAATTGTTCTATAATTCAGTTTACAGTTTCTGCAAAGCCTGCACAAAAGATGGCTTAATGTCTTGAGGAAGGCAAGAATTTATCATGTAAAGTTATTAACATCTTTGTTTGGAAAGGAGGATTTTTTTTTTTACCCTTTATGAAATAAAGTTTTTGCTGAGACTGATAAAAATGTTTAGAGCAAATTGTGCTCCCTCTGTGCTCAACAGCTGATTTCATCTAGTGCCCTGCAAGAGATGGCATCTCTTAGGTTGTCTTGCAAGAACTGCGAGGCTCAGCCAAAAAAGAGCTCAGTTGCTTTGACAACGAACATCTGGCAAGGTGCTTATTTGTTCTATTGCTCTTTTAAATAAAATTAAAATATCACAAAGCTCAGTAATTTTTTTTTCAAGCTACCAAAGACTGGAGCATCCTTAATAATCTTTTCACTGTATCATGCCATAATATGTTATATATAAGTTGTTATAACAGAGGAGAGACATTGCTTGGATAATTTCAAATATCATTTGACGTAGTTGTCCTTTGACGTTTGCCAGACTCATTTCACTATCAAAACACTTCTCTGCTAATAGGGAGTGGAGTTCTGACAGCAGGGTCAAAATATATCCTACTTCCAACAGATTAGATTTGCATAAACTTCTTTTTTTTCTTCTTCTCCTGAAAACAGCCTGTAGGGATTTAATATCTGTTAGTCTTTATTTAATTTAGTCTTCTAGTGGTTTGTATAAAGCTCACCTATCTTCCTCCTGCCATAAAAAGTGGTTTTGAGCTGCCAAATGCCTTGCCGGTATTTGTAAAGGAAAAAGAAAGGTTAAATGAGGCTTGTAGTGCTCAGAGTTGGAGTTCTGTGGTTCTGCAGGCTCCAACAGAAGAAAACATTTGCTCGAAGACTCTGCTCAGAAAAGGACTCTGCAGACTGCAGTGTCTCATGCACTGTGGCTGCACATACATTCTGCTCCACTTCAACAGTGTGGAAGTAATTTCTTCTCTTAATTCAAGTGGAATGCACATTTTCCTGAAAGGAGCAAAAGAAAGTGTGATACTGCAGCTTAGAGGTTGCACTGATGTACATTGTGTGTAATATTTGACAAAAGATAATAATTTGGTCACCGGGGTATAAGTTCCTCCCTGTTAAAATATTTACTTTTCTTCAGGGAAAAATAACTGCAACTATTACAAAGAACAGTCTTTTATCCTTCAGGAAGCTCATTCAATAAGGGTTTCAGTGAGATAAGAGGAAGGAAAATGGGAAAAAGACTTTTCTTTGGAGGTGGGTTAATCCTAAGAAATTGAGTTAAAGGAGGAGAATGTGAACTATAATGTAATTAGTGTGATACTAATGTGGTTCATGTCAAGTACCATGAAGAAAATTAGAGGTGTTATGCAAAAGGAACACGTCACCTTCTCTTCTCTAATGAACTAGAATAAAACTGATTTGAAACTACTGTTTGATCTTGTTTTATCACAGAGATGTCCTTTGGCAGATGATGAAATCCAAGTTCAGTTCTCTGCTCAAAGAGGTGTACTGGTCTCATGTTGGGACATCAGTTTCTAAGATCAGGTCTATTAAAGTAATGTACATTGACTGTAACACCTGGGATTTCATCACAAATTTTATTTCTTATAAACTGCAGATTAGAGGAGACATTGGCCCCCACTCTTCTGGGGGGCTTACTTTGATTTTTCTAGCTACGTCCAATCACCCTCAACTGAGATCATATTTCCTTGGGAGAATGATTATGTTTGTTAAAAAAGAAAACAAAATTTTAGTTCTTTGGAGAAATGTTCATTATACAAAGAATTGATAATAGTGGGTTATTGTTGATACTATGGCCTTGTACACATGTATCAATTCTACCCTTCTGTCTATAATGTAGGATATTACTTTTTCTGTTATAAAGGGGTTTTTTTATTTCATGGTATGAATGAAGATTGTTTCAATTCATGCACCTACACTTGTTTAAAATCACCTCAAGACCTATTATTCATCTTCTGTAGAGTCAGACTTTTCTGTGTCAGCCACAGTTATTCTGTTGGTTTAGGTGAAGTATTGCAATACCATTTTCATCATTGTGAAAGTTTGTTACCTTTATAGTTATTTCATAGAAATTAGGATGACTTGTGATCTTTCTTGTTTTTGTTTTTGTTTGTTGTTGCGTTGGTTTTTTTCTTTTCCTTTGGGATTAAAGTTAAATAAAATTAGGATTGCTTTAATTGAGAAAAAAAATCTATTGATAAGTTTAGGTACACTTATTTTTGGTTTTGAGCAATCTGTAGTTTCTTTCACGATGCTTTCATGAAGGCATCATATATGCACACCATATATACCATTGCAAAGGATCATGTGGTAAAGACTAATTATTATTTAAAATTTAACTATGTGCTTTAAAAGATGTCCATAGTTTACTGGAGCTTGATTAATATCAGTTTGCCAGCTTATAGATCTACTTTGAGGAACATATTGTGACTGCTGAAGCCAAGAACACTTAATGGTTTTTTGATTCTTATCTTCTCTATGCTTAATTCAAAATTTCTTGTTTTAAAATGTATGGACAAGCAATGACTCTGTAACTAGTGTCACTACATTTGATGACACATAGCACACAGACCAAGAATGGGAAATCAGTTGAGACTGTTAAGGAGAAACCTGTGTATATTTTAAATCAAATCAATAACAGTGAAGGAAGAAAATGCATGTGATCTGCTAGTGCATTTAATTGTGTGGATACATGTATCTTTAATTATAGTAAGCTCTTACTGGCAATAAAAGTTTGCTTTAGATAATCCTATAAGGGGTAAAGGTTTTATCTGTATTTCTTATTTAGGATTGAATTTACTATTAAAGTATATATCAGAATTCTTTCCTAGAATTCCCCCTAGTTTATTCCAAAGACAATTTGTCATGTATTTCTGGTGAAATGGGGAGATTTCATGGAAATCAAAATATACAGAGAAAACCCCTATTGTTTTCTCCATTTACTCACCCTCTTTCAATCATACTTTTTCATGTAACTGTCTCTATTAAACACAATTGCTAAAGAAAACACCTTTCAGCCTATCAGTCTCCGAGCAGTTGACAATGCTTTGATTTATGACACTGGAATATTTTATAAATCACTTGGGTACATGGTGACAACAAGGCATTCTGAAGGCTTCAGTTGGCAAATACAGTGTCATTAATACTATATGCTTGTTCATGTTGTCAAGCAATAGTGTCATTGATGTATAAAGGAAAACTCAACAAAATCAGTGGAGTGTTTTTCTTAAATTTCAATGATGTAAAATAAGTGATTACAGTAATTTTATTTTTTTTTAAATTCTGTTTTAAATGACATGAAAAAAAAAAGACATTAGTTCTGCCTGTAAAGACAAAGGCTTTAAATAGTGTTTATAATAGCAAATCAACTTTCTCATCACATAGCAAAATGTAACAGCTTAGTTATAGTAATTATTTTTGGGAAAGTTTAAAGAAAACCCTCAAATAATTTAGATATTTAAATAGGAAATTCATAAAAAGAAGAGTGTCAGAATTGGAAAATTTATCAAATTCTTAATTAGAGATTTCATCATGATTCTTTCCTCTCACATAACGGTAAGACCATTTTACATAGGTCTTACCATATCCCATATGGGAGAAACTGAGGCACAGATCAGTGAGTTAATTAACTTTGCAGCTGTCATGCCAAAGGCTAGTAACAGCCATACAAGCAGAATCTTCTTCTCCTTCTCAGCCTCAGTGTCTATTCCAATAAGCCTCTTTGCCTTTTTAGCTGTGGCTTATCAAGAAAAATGAAACAGTAAGAGTAGTGTACTGGAAAAGGAAATCCTTTTAGAATCATAGAATCATATAATGGTTACAGTTGGGAGGTACCTTAAAGATCATTGAGTTCCAACCCCCCTGCCATGGGCAGGGACACCTCTCACTAGACCAGGTTGCTCAAAGCCCCATCCAGCCTGCTTGTTCAGAGTAAGTATCACATTCATTAAAACAGCCTGTCATATGTCCTGGTATATACCAAGTATATACGAGAGACATACCAGAGATGTACCAGACAGTTTGAGTACACTCCATAGGATTCAGTACTTTGTTGTAGTGGTGAGGTGCATGCAAACCAAAAGTTGCTGTAAAAAAAATAAATAATCTGATTTAAATATCCCACAGATAATATCATTGGTTGTCATAGATAATTCAATAGTTTGGGATTAAGCTTGTTGAAAAATGGAACTTGTCATCGAAGGATAAAAAATCAGACAGGCACAGCACCTTTTAGTTAATAATGGTGGAACTTCACATAAAAATTTGCACTAGCTACAAAATAGGAATCGTTAAGGTTTGTATTAACTAAGATTCTGGACTAGATCATGATAATACACCACCTCATAAAATCTGCAAATACAGGAAAAGTCAGGTAAGCACGCGAGTCTTGCTCATTTAGATGAGGTGTTCTGACCTCACGTTACCTTGATCTAAACTATTATTACTGCAGCGTCTGAAATGTTTCGCTTATTGTAGAAAACTCAGAAAGAAGTACGTCACTGGTTATTTCTGGATTCTCAGCTGTTTGGTATTGTTATTAATAGACACTCGGTCGGTCGGCCGGCGAGGGGGCGACAGCACCGGCGCCGAGCACTGAGGTGAGCCGGAGGGGAGGGCTGGATGGCGCTGTACTGAGGGGTTTCCGGGCTCAGGGACCCCCCACTCACAGCCCCAGCCCCAGCCGGAACCAGGAAGTCCGCGGCAGCCAATCAGGGGCGGAGGGGGCGTGGCCAGGAGCCGCGCGGAGATATAAACGCGGTCAGAGCAGACACTCAGTTGATCGGCGAGGTGGCGACAGCTGTAGGTTACGCAATGTGTGGTGCGTGACAGGGGAGTGAGGCGGCAGCTATGGCCTACTCAGAGTGTGGGCTGTGACAGGCGAGCGCAAGCGGGGACCGTCAGGCTGGTGGGACCAGGAATAAAACATCCAGGATGGTCTCCACTCGGTCCGTGGCAGTGCTCAAACAGAATAAACCGACCCAGACTGACCTGCTGCATTAACATGCAGCTGTCCAGGCAACAGGCTGCACGGAATGTCCTTTGCTCCTGCAGGAAGAGAGCAAAGGCGGTTCCTGTGTGCCCTGTGAGCAGGTCAATGATCTGCTCAGCCTGGTGCGTGATCTTAAGGAGGAAGTAGAAAGACTCAGGTCCATTTAGGAATGCAAAAAAGAAATTGATTGGTGGATCTGCACCCTGCCATCCTTAGGGAAAAAAGAGCGGGAGAAGGCTCCATGAGAGGTAGAGGATACCCTGCCCTCTTGTCACCAGGCAGAAGGTGGGGAAGCAAGAGAGGATGAGGGGGAGTGGATACAGGTACCTGCCCAGGGCAGCAAGAGAGTCCCCTCCCCATCTCCCCTGCCTTCCCAGGTGCCTGTACAG
>JAOXJM010000012.1:99117294-99133682 GCA_026413425.1 Tringa solitaria | reverse complement strand
TATGCTTTAGGGGAAAAAAAAAAGAAAAAAAAGCTTCCCTGGGACATTTCAGAGAAGTGTTATTCATCCTATGGCTCGCTGTTGTAATAAAAAAATGAAACAGAAGAAACTGATTGATCTGTTAAAAGATATGATGTGTTGCAAAATATGTGTTCTGGTTTTGCGATCTTTCCAGCAAATGCCAATTAAACATAAAAAAATCGTTGTTTCCAAACATCACTGGAGATGATAATTACCACAAATCTATCTTTTGTACAACCCTAAATTTCCATAATGTACCCTTACTGACAGTGACAGGAGGAAGAGTGTCATTATTTGTATCAATGGATGAAGAACAGTTCTTAGAATTACTTCACATGTACTTTGTTGAATTTACTGCTTCGGCTACACAAACCCAATTGTTTCCTGAGCCATTTATTTCCGAGATCTTGACTTTGATTTTACTCTAGTGATATCCTATGAGGAATCTTCTTCATTTTCTTCTTTCAATTTCAATCTAGGCTATTGAAGAAATACTGCCTTTTTGGTTCTTTTGAGATGCAGATGAGTGACAAACACTAGTTTCTAAGTTGATCTTTGTGTCTTTGGGATTTCTGTTTATCTGGGGCCCGTTCAAAGACTTCCATCATACTGTAATATTGTTTTGTAGAAATGAGACATGAAAACCTCTGAAAGATGAATCAATGTGTCAAAGTGCCCTCTGGGAGCTATTCTGTGAGTGGAGTACATGTTCGTACAAGGGATTAACCTAAGAGAATGGGCAGCACTACAAATAGATATGAATGGACAGGGAGGAATGGAAAATGCAGAATGGGCACAGGCTCACTTTCACACATCCTGCTCACTTGTAAAAATGATTTGCTTACAAACACTAATGAAATTTCTAATAAAAATAATCTGAAAAGATTTCAACTCATTAATGGGAAAAAGCTGGCACTCAAAGGTGCAAACAAACAAGTTTCCAACTGAACATTTTGTATTCCTAAATGAATGCCTTTGAAAAGCCTGCCTCTATTTCCTGCAGTGAAATAAATATGCTTAGAATATGAAGTTAACAGTGCAAAAGGCAATGTAGTTCGTAGATTATGGTTATTAATATTAATAGATTTAAAACCAGTATGGCTGTCTTTAGTTTAATCTTTTGAAATGAAATCTACTCTCATTAAGTATGAAATTATTTTATTTTTCCTATTGCTTGCCATATCATCAATGGGTCTTACCAGTATTCTTTATAGAGCTGCAACTTAAAACATTGAAACCATCTGTAATTAGAACTTACCTAATCGATGCCTTGGGAAATTAGTTATAATAATGAAGTAATTTACCTGAGTATCTCCTGTTTACAATGGCATTCGTTGATCTATTAAAAACAGACACATTAGTAACACAATAAATACTTTAGGTTTTGTATGTCAAGTGACAAAAGACTTAATTTTAAGATATCCTGTTGCTCCAAGTTTACTATACCATGATTTTGATTAAGAATGATAACCATATGACAAACTAAATTCAATTAAGACATCCAAATATTTATAGCTAAGCACATAGTCTTTACCTTCTCATCCTGGATCTTTGACAGCTAAATTTTAGTCAGTGTACTGGGTTTCTTCTTGTAAATCTAAAGTTTTCATTTTAAATTTTAACTGTTACATTCTCTTGCATCCTGTCCTTCCACATGATGAGTCTTGGAATTTAAACATAAAAACCATCTATCAGTTCAGTCTATCCTCTGTGCCAGTCTGATAGTAGTCCCCATAGTTCATTAAAGGAATTAGAAGTGAGAGGTCTTCTGTCTCTTTTTCTTGGAGAGGTTATTGGATAATAGGGCTGAAAAGATGTTTTTTTTTTTCTTTTATTATTAAATAATCAATGACAATACCTGTTTAACTATATCTACACCCATATCCATATTTATATCAATATATATAGATAGACTCATAAAACATTTAACCTTTTCCCAGCTTGCTGGCCACAGAAACTAGATCACACTGCATCCATTAGTGTCTGTACAGGACTTTCTGTTTTCCAAAGTCTTCTATGAAGTATGCTACCTCTTGACATTTACAAAGTATGACACCTCTACACGCTGATATAGTGTACCTGTTCATTTTCACTTAACATTAATCATTGTAATGAGTTTAATTTAGTGTAGCTGCATACACTTATCTCACGTTAAAATCTAGGTGAGGTATTAATGTATAAACAAGTGGTTCTTGTTGTCAGGTTCCTAAGAACATGCTCTTCCCTGAAAATATGAGTGTTACCTGGTTTTCCTTTGTAAATCACATTTACCACATTAGGATTTGGGACTTCTGATCGTAAATGCATTCTGGGAGCATCTCTTATGCTGCATTATGCATGTTCCTGGCAGAAAGGACTGCCAGTCCATCCACAGTGCCCCTGATGCTTTCTGCCGTATTCCTGAAGCAACGCCCTACTATTAGCTCTGTCCCGGATCTGGCCAGGTTGGACTTACTTTTCTTCATAGAAGTCCATATGGTGCTGTTCTTTAGACTCTTAACTCTTATTATCATTGTTTTAAACAGGTAACTCTTGCTTCTTTGCAGTTTGGGTGAAACTGTATTTATTCCATAAATACATCAACTCTGCGTGATCAATTCTCAGTCAGACACTGGAGGAAACGAGTTTGGTTTTGTCTTTACTACTGGGTAAAATCTTTATCATTGAAAAAAAGAGTTATTAAATTACTTCAATTTATAATTAGTCATAACACTTCATTGATAAGTGTCTCTATACTGGCATGCACCCATAATTCAAATAAACAGGAGTTACAAAAATATCCAGGGATGGGGCATCCACATCTTCTCTCGGTGACCTGCTCCAGTGTATGTATGCTCACCTTCTGATTACATAAAATCCAGCAAATCTCCATAAACAATTACTCATCTCTTCTTTATCTGTTTTATAACTAGTTCTTTATTCCATTGTTTGATTAGTAACCTCTCACCTTCTGCCTGAATACTTGATTTTTTGCTGTTTACAAATGACAGACATCTTTGGGACTAAAGCACTGTGCATGGCATAGAGGAAGAGAAAGTAGGAATTAACAAGGCAAGGTACCTACAATACCTAGTGAGAAGAGAGATGTTACCATCAAGTGGGAGAACAATGAGGAAGGGAGGCCTTCTTTTTGGTTATTTTCACTTGCAAGACACTCTTGGAAAAACAAGAATATAAAGCTGGCAGAGTCCTTAGGCTACAGACGTAGAAATGATAAGGTAATTTAAATTTCCTTGTATGATCCAGCTGCTCCTTTATACGTGGAGTTACATGTGTTCTATGCTAAGAGCTGGTACAAAGATATCTGTAAGTCCTAAATATTTAAGTTTTGATTCATTTGATAATTGCTTCTACATTTTAGACGATTGGCTAATAAAAGTGATATCAGACTGTTTGTGATAATCTATTAATTACTTCCTTGACAAACTGGGGAAGTTGAATATTAGATACTGTTCATGCAGGCACCGTAAGCAGCAAAGACTCTGATAATATTACAGAAAGTAAAGTTGCAAAAAAAATAAAATATTTGGATTCACTTGTCAAGCCTTTTTGTCTCCTTTAATATCACTTATAAGAAAAGAGAAAATTCTGTAATCTTCACTTATTACGATGGAACTAACTTCCCTAGGAAAGACAGACAGCTAAGCCTTGATATCTCATCAGTGAAATAAAGCTACTTAAGGAGATAACTGGTTTTCTGTAGAACACTGCGAGGTCAGTGTGACCTGGTGGCAAACAGGAATCTTAAAAAAAAAAAAAAAGGCATTTTATTTCCTGTACTGAGAACAAAATTTTCTTTAATTTTTTCTCCCCAATAAAATGAAAATGCAGAAAAAAATTTTCAAACTGCTGCATTTTTGTGTATTCAATTGAGAGAAGAATAACCACAAATAGACAACTGTTTCAGTTGCTTTAAATGGGGGGATTTAGACTGCATTGCACTTTATCTTTATTTTAAGAATAAGTATTTGCCAGTACCACTAGGTGTCATCATATCTATTATTAATTCCTGCACAAGAGATTTTCCCAGTACCTAGCAGACAAAGTTGATGACTTTATCAGCTTCATCAAAATTTCAGTTTAAAAGGAAACAAAAGAAGTAGGTACATAAGATGTTATGAAATGGCCGAAGTTAATCCCTGACAGCTCAGTTACACAAAAGATAAAGAACTCTATAAAATCAGAGACTTGGAAGTTATAAACTAAAATTCATTTAATTAATTTCAGTACTTTCAGTACTTTCCTCTTAAATACAGAGACCCCTTCTTTTAATCTTCATCTGATATCTCCCATTAGTGCATATTATCTCAGTCAGATTCACAAAAGCACATAGGCACATAGCAAGAATTAGCTTTACGTTGTTAATTATAAAGCTGTGACCTTAAAGACCAGACTCCCAGGACTGTTAATCCTGCAAGTAGTTTCTCATGGCAGGCACATTCTCTTTGCTCTAAACATCTGCATCCATCTACTTAGATAGCTGTTCTTGCCCATGCATTTGCCTCCAAGCTGTGCTCTTTAGCACACCTTTAGTGCTCCAGCAATAAAACAGAGCTGTGCCCACGTGCTATGATGACCTCAAGCTACTAAGTGTATTTTGCACCTATCTAATGTACTAACAGGACTTGGTTCCCCAGCTATATGAAATAATACCTTTGTGTTGGTTTTCTTTCTCCTTAGAGAAAAGTGGTGTTGAGATGGTATTTCTGCTTTTTGTATGATAGAGAACATGTTCAGGGACATGTTCAAAAGGTGATTCATGACGTTGCCGGGACCTTCTCCAACTACAGAAACTGACAGAAGCATTCCTTATTCATCTGACTCTATGCTAAGTAAACTGGGAAAAACTTCCATCTTTTGTGTGTGTGACTACAGAATTCAAGGGCTATAAGGGAGTGTGGAAATCAGTTAAGCATCTCTAATTGGTTAGAATACCCATTTAATCCTGGTCTTCATGTTCTGTGACTCTGAACTATCTAGGTATTTTTACCAGCTGTTAGCTGCAAATCCAGAATTTATCTTGGTAGTGTTCTTCCCTAGACACCTTCTCACTCAAAACCTCCTCATTACATTTTCACTGGAAATTCTTTCTCTTTGAGGCCTGTTCTCTTTCATAAGAACCTTAAATCAGAACCTATTGGCTAATTACATAAGTATGCTCTACAGGGAGAACAGAGACCTCAGACACTACAGAATCTGGGACTATTTACTTAAAATTCAGCAGAAGTTTAAAGGTGGATACTGGGAAAGTGAAATAGTCAAATATTGAACTTTTTCAGAGAAACGAAAGAACTTCTTCTCCCCCCTTCCCCCCCCAGTTATAGTCATTTAGCATATTTATATCTCTTCTGCAATGATTCTACCTTTAAGTGAATTTAACTAAGTGTGCTAATTATGTTATCTTAAGTTTTTGTTTTCAAAAGCTGATGCTGCCTAAACTCCCAGTGTGAGGAACTTAGAAGGTGACATTTCACTAATGACTGCTCTGAGAAACTGACAGAGATTGATAGTGTTTTTTAAAGATATCCCTGTGAGAAGTATCTCATACAAAATGAAAATGACAAAGTAACTTTTAAAAACTAACTCTGCATTGTGTGTTTTGTTTACAAGAAAAAACTGGGATAGAGGAGCACTTTAAGGTAGTTTTCTGAATGCATTATGTGTATTTTTTATTTAGAAATGTCTTCAAAGAGTGTTTTTTAAACAGCAGTTTTGTGCTTACTAGAAACTCACTGAAAACTGATTTTCACTGCCCTGCATACCAGAAACATCATGGGCCAGGCTGTGCATTGTCAGCTCAGAGAATGAGTACTGAATGAAGAACTCTGTACAGAAACCTTCAAAACTCAGTATGAGCAGGTTCATACAGCACACCCCTCTCTTGGGGTGTATAGATAAGGTAGAGTCTTACCTTTTAATCTGTTTTTCTGAATTGCATTGTCACACTATAGGTACTTGTAACCTCAAGATTTCATTTGCACAGGGATTGCATTAGGCTTTGCTCTTCTGCAGGAAATCTAGAGGTCGGGTAGCTTCTTTAGGTTCTCCCCATTGCCCATGTTCCTCGGTTCGGCAGGCAGTTACCAAAGGTTGCTGGGCTGCACTCTGCATTTTGGAGCCATGCATCTGCATTTCAGGCACCCCATCATAACCAAACAGATGAAGGGGCTGGTCCATCCTTTCTTCATGTAGAGTAGACGAAGTTCTGAGGACCTGGGAACAGCCCCGCCTTGTTTTGTAGTGTGAATGCACACTCATATCATACAGTGAAAATAAGTGTCTGGGTTTTGGGATTCAGTGTTATTTTTATATGGAAGTGCAAATGCAAGTAAATGCATATTCAACAAGAATACTCTGCACCTCCAGATAGAGGTAAGCGTGCTTCATGGGTGGTAGTAGAGTATGTAAGTTTGGTCCAAGTGTAGGTACAGTTTCCTGCTTTGACACCAGCCTTCTCTCTGCACAGAAATCTATTTTCCACTGAATGCTACTTTACTTCCATCATAGAAAAACATATTTTTGTATTAATATTTTATACCATTTGAGAAGTAAACATGCATCCCTCCAGATTTAATAATAAAAATAAAATTAAGCAGGATGTAAGTACTGATGGGAAAGCTGCTATTGTACAGCATGAAAGAATTAAGTCTAACAGCCCTATCATTACTTCAGAAGAAATTCTTTTCAGGAGAAGTAATGAAAAATGACGTATTTTATTCTCCCTTGACTTAGATATGGTTTCATATCTCTTCATATTCTTTTAGAAACAGAAGTGCATTAGTATAAGTGTATGCGCCACCTTCACTGATTCCCCTGCTTCCTCTCTGTTCTTGAAAAATAATTAAAACCAGAAATAGAAGACAGTGCTTGAGATGGGAATTGCCATCTATCAAGTATGTGGTCATTAGATTAGTTGTACAGTTTTATACAGTTCATAAAAATCTATTTTATTCACATGATTTCATGTGGAGGATACATAGTCAAAAGTGGCTTAGAGAGATGTTGATCATTGCTGCTATCTGTTTCTTAAATTGTCGTCCCATCAGGTCCAATGCAGGCTTAAAAAATGCAATATTCTTTTCTTATGGGTATATCAATGCACTAAACTCCTCTTGATGAGAAGCATTGCCAGATCAATAATACATTTTATCCACATTTTCATGGTGGTCCCTTGTGTCTCCAGTTTCCATCCTAGCTATTAATTGACTCAAATGACAGCAGATATTATAAAAAAGATTTCCAATACCAAATCCTTTTCCTAGTCTTATAGTGAAACCTTTCTAGCATTCCAGATATTATTCAGATTCTACTGATGAAGTTTTTTCCTTTATTTCTTTTGGACAATAACATACCCCCCTATTTTTTTTTAATATTTATTTATTGTTCTTTTCCCTCTGTGAAGCAACCATTAAAATGAAGAAACTTTTTTGGACCAATAGCTAAGTCTGTGATTGAAGCCATTGGAATCTTTTCTATTTGGTAATTTCAGTGTGGGTTTCCAATGTCGTAAGACCTCCTCAGATTTACCTTTATCTTATTATGAGATATTAGCGCACTGATGTACATCAATGTGACTGTCTATCACTTGAAAGTTCATCTTTTGAATCTCCTTGTCAGCTAAGCTTTGCGATGACATACCCAGGATCTCTTGTTCCCATGCATCACTGATTTCATGTACCTGCCTTCCAGGCTTCCTAGCCCTGGGCATGTAAACTAGTTCTGTGGTCCTGCTGATGAGTCGAGCTCTCAGACTATCTCCCTCTAAAGGATACAAATATACTTGAACATTAGTTTATAAGAAACAAATTAAATGCAAAAGCAAAAGCAAAAAGACTTGGTGCATATTATTGGTAAGGAGGGAAATTTCCCAATTCAAGTTTACAGCTTGTTACTGTCAAGTGATTATATATGAGACATTATGATGCTTCTTCTTGTGTTTACCAGTTTGAACGATACAGAGGAACACACAGTTATTGCAAGAACCACTCAGATCATTTGTTTCTGAGAATTGCAAACAGCTACATTTAGATCTAGCATGGACTCACCTGTACTGCATATGTTTGCCGATATTATATCCATTCTGCATATTGACATGGAATGGATGAAACAAGTTTAAAAAAAATGGGAAAAAAAAAAAAAGGGAAAAAAAAAAAGTCAAAGCTCAGATGCCTCAGCTTTCCTTGAAATCAGTTAAAGAATAGAAATAGCAGAACAGAAGCCGTTCTGGAATGACAGAAGATACTGATACTGCAGCACAAGAGTATCACAGCTCTGTATGATGTGACATATGGGCAAGGCATGGGTGGACAGATGACTCAGGAGAAGGGAGACAGGAAAAAAGGGAAGAAACTCCAACTCTGAGAGTTCAGTAAAAGAGCTACCATCAGTCAGAAAGGATCTGGAAGCAGGTCTGTGTGTCACCATATCAGAGAAGGTTGAAGAAAGGCCTCAGTTTATCTGACAAGAATAGGTTAATCTGCATTGGTTTTCTTTGCTCAGGCTAAAATGGTTCATCCAGTGCTAAACAACAAAGAAATGAAATGTTCAAATCCAGGAGCAATACTCACTCCCACGACTCTGAAAGCAGAGCAGGGAGGTCACTACAGTTTGGCCTCCAGCCTTTGAAGTACACTTGCTGGGTACAAAGGTCGCAGGCAGTGGAGGCGGTAGTCAGCTTCAGGTTCTTGGGAGATGTGAGAACACCATGATATCTCTGAGCCCATGTGTCAGTCCTGCCCTCATGATCCTCCAATGGACAAGTAGCTTTAGATTATGGCTACAAAAACCTGAAGGTTTCTAGCTATCCAACAGATGCACTGGTTCAACATGCTATATTGTCAAATTTCTCAAAGATTTTGATGTTTTTCTATAACTTTCCATCCACAAGGACTCTGTGATGACAATTTCATCTCTCTTCAGTAATAAAGAAATAAGACTTCATAGTCTTTCTGTTTAGTGTAAATATGACAATGCTTAAGCAGAAACATAAAAAAATAAGAGAAATGCCAAAATAAATCTAGGCGCCCCATCATTTTAAGTCAGTGTTAGGGCTTGACTTTGTTATTTGTTTGTTTTTCCAGTGCTTAGGTTTGGTGGTGTTATTAAACTCTATGTGTTATTTTTTATGAAGTCAAACTGCAAAAGATAAACATCCCTAGCTTTTGACAAAAGGGAACACAGTGGTATGAACTATCTTTCCTTTTTAAAATTTAGATATTTTACCAACATTTGAAGACTGGAAGATGTTAAAAATCAGCTTTGGTTTTGAACCTCAATTGTGAAAATATTTAGAAATTATTATTACCATTATTATTACTACTACCTACCGCTATCACTGGTATCACTATTAAAAATGTTACTATCCTACTGACAATAGTCACAAATCCAGAGAATTTAACGTTTAGATGAAACATAGTTAAATTTAGAGCAAAGCTTAAATTTCAAAGAAAAATTTTAAGCAACATCAAGGAAACTTTAATTCTGTAAAAACACAGTCAAAAACCTCTCTTTATTCTACATGGTAAATTACTATTGGAATGTTCATTTCTTTCTTTTTCATTCCAGTTTTTTATACTTCTTAGTTCACAAAGAAGAAAATTCAGTTCCTTTCAAAGTCCACGTGCTGTTAGTTTGTGGATAGTACGGTAAATCTTTTGTCTTTAACAAGGAGGTTGATTTCTTGAGTGAAATGCAAAATGGGATTCAGCTTTACCTGTAAATGCACAATTGGTGCTTCCATAACTCAGAAGCCCTAAAAGATCTCTCCATAAGCTTCAAGATAGTACAAAGGAGTCTTCTGAAAGAATCATACTGCACTTTATGCTCTATCCTAGAAATATATCATACTGCTTTTTCCTCTACGTCTTCATTTCTGGTTGTATGCTTCCCCTCACCCCTGCCCAATCCTTTTTTATTTGTCTCTAGGCTTAGCCTTTCCATGCTTCTTTAACTTCAGGTTTTTACTTTTGCTTCTCTTTGATTTATTCTTTGTGACTTTCCCCTTAACTATCCATATTCTCTAGGGGTCCTCTGAGGGCATAATTCAGAACTTCATGATCAGAACGACTAGAATGACCTTCTATACCATTAGGTTCATTATAAACCTTGTCAATGGCAGCTCTTAAGTTTTTGCTGCAGATTTAGCCTTATAAATAATAATATGACTCCAGGACTTGTGAAACCTAAGCCCATTTCAGCAAAACCAACATTAAAAATACCTACATATTAACACAGGAAATTGACTTTGAAACACAGAATTAGTCTGATAACCTGTCTAGGAGCAATACTGCTAAATTTAGCTAGACATTTAAATGTTTTAAAATGTCTTCTTGGAAATCATGAAATCAACCTAAAATCATTAGGGTTGTTTTTAAACAAAAAGTGAGTTTAACTTCTGCATGACATTCTTGGGAAAATGGGAGTTTCATTAATTGCTGTTTCAAGAAGTGAAAACTGACATTATCATGAAAGTATCCAACTCCAGAACTAGGGAATAGAAGGAAAAGCACCAAACAACAGCAACAAGCTATGGAAAAACTACAAAATAGGGTTTACATTAAATTTTCATGTGACTGATGGACCAGTTTGTGTATGTGACATATGCAGTGCAGTAAAAACAGTTGGAAAAAGCCCAACTCCACTGCTGGCGCACAATTATACCTCTCACGATTGTACACGTGCTGGTTATTAGTTTTGGTCAGTACTGGCTGCATAAAAAGACATACCCCCAAAACTCTAACTCATGAATGACTGCCTTTACACTTAAACCTGCCAAACTGGTCTGTAAAACAAGTGAAAATCTATCTCATCGTGAAGTTTTCAGTGATGCTGTTTCTGGTAGTGCTGGTTAGTCTAAAAATAACTTCAGGGTAACCTGGTATTTCAGCTCCACCTGGCAGAAAGTACAGCAGTATGAAAAATAAGTATTATAAGATAAATGTGAAGTGTTTTGCTTAGATTTTAGGTAAATGAAAATTTGGGTCATTTGTCTGCAGCTGTTTTCTTGTGTCCATTTATACCTTCCTAGTCTTCATTATAAGGAAGTTGGTATAGATCTCTGTAACAAGTTTGTCTCTTGTTTTCCACCCTAAAGGATTCACTTAATTTTTTTTCTATGAGTAGCAGCAGCTCTTTCTTTGTAGTATGACTGTGGTTATCCACAGTAGACCTGTTCTTTTGTCTTAAGAACAGCTGAAAACAGCTGAAAAAATTTAGAGATGACCATTCTCCTCACTTGTGATCTTCAGGGAAAATGGTGATATCCTTATGAAATGTGGCACCAGTGCTGGAAGTCAAGGCTAGGTTAAGGATATTTCCAAAGTGTAAACAGCAGTTATTTCAGTGAGGTCAAGCAAGCTCGGCTACTCATAAACTAAAGCATGTGGGTTAAAAGAAAGACTGGCTACACTGCCCCAGGTCCCGGTATATTATTTGTTTTCCTTCACTTCACAGACATCCAAGTTTTGAAAAAGGAATCTCATGGGACACTTCCCTGCACCCTTGAATCTGTTTCCTATTCTTATGAAAATCCTTGGGCAAGAATTGCTGAGAAGAGTAAGAGAAGCTACTGGGTGCCTATAATAAATGTTACTATTAAGGCTGAACTTCAGTTAGGAAGTTAGTTCATCAAGAATGTTCTGAATGATCCTAAGTCACACTGTATATCACCTGGCCTTACTGCCAGGATATGCTGTCCAGGCAGCAAGACCCAGATTTCTATGAACAGACTGTTTTGGTAATGTTTCCTCTATGTCAAACGGGTTGGCACCATGACGTCTTTCTTTGCACTATGCCCACACTCTGCAGCCTACAGGAGCTACTCCTCAGAATGGCGTCTCAGAGAATTCAGCCAATATTGGCATACAGATCCAAATGCCCTGCTTCAGGACTATATATTGCCTATGTGTACCTGGCTCTGTCAGTGCTCCACTGGACAGATTTTTCCACCTTCAGTGTTTTCTGCTCAACTTCCCTCACCACTTCATTCTCTTTATAGTCAAAACATTCAGGCACATGATATCTCATATGCTGAAAGCAGCCTGATAGGCTTGTTTTTTTCCTTTGACTCAAGCCACTGCAAGAAGTTATTCTGCTGCAGATCATAGGCCTAAAACTTAACTATCCCATTTATGGGAGTAGATTATAAGAACTCAATAGAGATTTTAGTAAACTCTGTCCAACCTACAGTGCAATTTCCTCCTTACTTGTGTGTTTTCTTCTCACTTTTCATGACAAGCTATTTGCCCATGCACCCAGTTCATCCTGATATCAGCCTTTTCTCTGCTCTACAGATGCTCTCCATGTTTGTCTTATGGTGTTCCAGGGGCACACCATGCCCAGGCTGCCCTACATCCCTCCTCTCTCGAATGAAGGATCCTTTTCACTTTGCAACCTCTTCAGTGCTTCTGTGCTTCCAGGGCTCTCTGAACTATAGGCATGGTTCAACTCTGAGGAGTTCTACCTGTATTTGAACATCCTTTTGGCTAAAAAATCATATCAGCTGTAAATTCAGGTCAGAGGTAGGAATAGACATCTGATAAACTGAGTCTTGCACACACTGAAGTGAAGACACATTATGAGGTTGGTTTAGGTCAATGATGAACCCTTATAAAAAAGTTAATAACACTTCTTAAAAATAAGTGTTAGTATGTAATGAAATAAAAATTGAAGAACAAACAGTAGGAAACCCTAATCACATTTATATCTCATTTCCATTTATATTAGTAGCAAGCTTTTAGACTCAGTATTGAATTGAACATTTTCTGCTATTTAATAAACAGATTGCTTGTGTTGCAGATTGCAACAGATTGCAAGGATCTTGTCCATGGGATTATTTGTGTTTCACTTCTTTTTTTTTTTCCCTGTGCTTTTCCCTTATCTGTGTGTGTGAAATAGCAAGTAGCACAGGAAAATATTCAAATAAGACACTTTCTGAAAAAAGGAGAATTTTGCTCTCTGATGTAAATTATGTTTGATGTGGCCCTTAAGTTAAAGTTTGTACTGCTTCAATTGCTCTTCTTTTAAGTATGAATCTACTTTTAGAAAGTGATTCATGCAGGGAGATTTAATACATCTTTACCTCATAGGATATGGACAAAAAGTAGTGAAAAGTCCACTCGTTTCTGCTATGACTATTCACATGTGCTTATCAATTATGCATTACTGCATACCATGGGGCATTTATCCACTTTAAAACAAGTACAGCACCAAAAAATTGAGCAAGATACAAAATATTTCAAGATAATAGTCTTATTTCAGCACTATATGTTGTCCTTATGCTTTACCAGGGAATTCCTGGTTGAAAAGGAAACTGTCCTTGGAGAATTCTCCAAGGACACAAGGTTTCTTGTGTCATAAAGAAACTTGCCCCTTCTTCAACATTATGCTTCCTTTTCATGAAAACTGGGACAAAGGAATGGAAACTTTGGTGTTCTCAATGTCTTGCTTTCTTGATGTCTTTAGAAAAGCTAGCTGCCCCTTGGAATTGCATAGGGTATACATGGGGACTACCTGCTTGGCCAGGCTCACCCCATTTTGTAAGGGTAAGTGGAAGGCGAGAGCATCTGCATCATTAATGTTATCCAATCAAGGAACTGTTCAATGCAAAAGGGGATCAAAAGTAAAGGAGGAAGTGTTAAACAAGAACACAGAGATACACAATCCTGGTAGACAAAGGATAACAGAGACAATGCCAAGGACCAGAAGCCTAAGCTGATAATTGTTGCACCATCAAGAAACTGCAGGTACAGCTTTGGAGAGGGCCAACCTGGAACTTGTACCAATATGAAGGGTGAAAAGAAGACCATGAAGATTTGGGTTGTTCAAGAGCAGCCTGTGGGACCATCCAAAACTTCTGAATGAACCCTCCCCTGAAGGGAGAAGGAATAGGGAGGAGCAAAGAGGAAATTAAACAGAAAGGCATATAAAAGGGGCTGGTCACGTGTAAACTGGGGCTGGTCAGTAGACTTGTCTGACCAAGCCCTGCATATAATCACTGCAGTCTGTCCTTTCTTCTCATGAAATCCTTCTTAAACTATCTCTATGTAACCTCAGTCTGTCTCATCTGTGAGTGCTGTAAGGACTAAGTGCCAATTACTGCTGAGCATTGTGCAATTGGATTTGGTGCCAGCGACTGGAATCAGACCAAGGGTATAGGCACCCTGCAGCCTGTGGTGTCAGCTACGGGAGTAAATGGAGGTCTCAACTCCTGCTACTGGAGTGGGACTGGTGAGCATTCCAGGTGCAGCTACTGAGGAGACTGGGGTGATCAAAACAAGCTAGAGGCTCAGCAACAGCAGCTGGTGCAGGACTGTGGGTTACAGCCTATGTGCCTGGTACTGGCTGCTGGGGGTTACCGGAGCCTTTTGCATTTTCCCCAAAGTTGGTGTGCTTGGGAGTATGTGTGCATAATACACTAGCAAACTTCAAGCTGGACCATCCAGCAAGCAGATCCATTGGCAAAATGATGGGTGAGAGTACCTGGAATCCAGCAGGGATACCAGGCAAACAAAGACTGTGCCAGTACTTGAGGGACTGGCAAATGTGCATTTGATTGGGAACCTAAAGAGTGTTGCATGTGTGCCTGCATTAGTGACCTTCAGTCCTGATCAGCTTAAGGAGAAGAAGGGGACTTGGCTGTCTCTATATGTCTATAAGTCTATGTTTTATGTGACTGCTGGTGATGGTACATGTGGGTGCTGTTGAAGGGAAAACCTTGATTGTGGCCATCTGAGCAGTTGACCACATCTATGTCCTATCTCAAGGTTACATGCTCAACTTTGCTGCTGTCTGAACCTGCAAACAGGTTCAACAGGGAAAGCAGCAGCAGCAGCATCCACTGTCTTGGGACAGAAACTCCCAGGCTGCGCTCCAGTGGCCCTGCAGGAGGTAACCCTTCCATTGGAGGAAGCATCCCCTTAACATCCCATGCCATGTTTCTTTTGTTTTGAGAGGAAATTAGATATATGCAGCAGCTGCAGAAAAAGCAAATGGTCTTAGAGCATTCTGATGCTTGTCTAAAGACACTTTAATTCCTTTTATGGCTTATATTCTTAGGACAGGAAAAATTATCATTTGTATTAGGTATTATGAAGAAAATAAACCATGCAATGTGACTAACACATTAAAAGAACATTCTGGTCATTATTGTGAAGAATGATGGACAGGAATGCTTCACTTTTTAGGTGAAATTGAGGCACTATGTGTAAAGTAGATGTTGTATATTAGAAAAGTATTAGAATTAGAATTAGAAGAATTAGAAAAGAATTATATGTATATGAAGCAGTGGCAGAGAGATCTCTCACTGATCTTTTCTGACCGTGTCTGAGAAATGCAAAATTGAGCGTTAACATGTCCGAACACCGAGACACTCAAATGTGCTCCTGACATACATTTTCAGAAACTCGGTATAAACCCAGAAACTCAGTGGTGCTTCTTCAGAATTACTGAAGTGCACCTTTATGCAGAATTAAGCCCACAGGATTTACCACATTAGGTAAGCATGCTGCCTCTGGCACTATCTGCCTCAAGTGCAGGTTTCTTTTATTTAATGCATAATGATTCCCTTTTAATTACTTTATACATTACAACAGCCTGTTTGTTTTTCTGATTCCTTTCCAAGAAATAATCAAAGGGAGAAATTAATGAAGGACTGGCCAATGCTGAAGTCACTTCTAGTTAACATGCTCAATTCATATTAATTCAGTGGTGCTAAGGCCACTGGCAAAACTTTTGTGTCTCTTTTCAACATTGAGGAAGTCTCATGAGAATGATAATAAAGAGAAGAGCTATACTATTTGCATGGTCAATAATGCAGCAGCTATGAAAGTATCAAGTTGCCTTCATGGTGAGACTGTAAATAGATTGGTCCTTCCTATTACTGTCTTTATACACAACCCCACAAAGACTCAGTTATCATTGTTCCATATATGAGATTTGCAAAGAGCTCTGTCGGGTATGCAACCTGTTACATCAGCAGCATTTCTTGTAAACAACATACTGAAATGATGGATTTGATGATGAATAAATAATTACTTAAATTAAATGATAATTTTTCTTTTAGAAATTAAAAAATCCTCTTTAATTCCCAAGAATTACTCCAAGGAGTCAACTCTCTTTCTTCAATGGCCGACATCCGAAGAGGACTCTCTCTGTTCATCTGCCTTTGATCGTGATCCATGTATTCCTGACTCCAGAGCTGGAATCCAGTTCCCATCTATCACTGAGTCCAGTCCGGGACTTCCCCAGTGCCTGCCAGTGATGCCGTCTTGGGAACTTGATATGCTTTTCTATATATTGTATCTATTTCATGTTTCAAGTTCATTCAAGTTCCTGTGAAACCTGCTCTAGGAGGACCTGCTTTGGCGGGG
>JAOXJM010000012.1:99066114-99086347 GCA_026413425.1 Tringa solitaria | reverse complement strand
CTCAGCCTCCTTTTCTCCAGGCTGAATAACCCTAGTTCCCTCAGCCTCTCCTCATGAGACTTGTGCTCCAGACTCCTCACCAGCTTTGTTGCTCTTACTAAGTATCACTGTATCTCTGACTTAAGGGATGTTATTACAGCACTGTATTAGTCAACTTTAAATGAAGTTGATCTCATAACTTACTGCATACAAAATGCAATAGTTGCTGCTGCCTATGGGGCACACATATGTGAGTTGTTCAAAAGTTGCCTAAAAACATGGGTTAGGTTCCCAGTCGGTTCTACTGAAGTCAGCGAGGGTGATTCTCTCCCCTCTTGCAATTGTATCAGCCATGAGTGTCACTGTGGATTAATAGGATTGTGGAAGAAGCAAAGACCAGAAGAAGGACTAGAAGAAGCAGGAACACTGTCAGGAGATGGCCAGTGAGCAAGTCCTAACGACCCATAAACAGCACCTAACGCTCGACTGATTGAGGAGAATTCCGTCTGTCTGGCAGTTGAGGGTTGCAAAGGCGTGTTGGTTGGGAAAAAAGATACTTAGTACTGTATAAACTGTGTGTTTGTTGAAATAAACTATTCTGGTTGCACCTCTGACCGGGGTCTGTGCTTTCATACGCTACATGTCACAGCTGTGACATGCCTTCAAATACTTTATTGACAGAATTGTGCATTTCATAATAACAAGTTCTTCTTCGGCTTGCTAATTTAGAATGCTTTGTTTGTATGTTAATTGAGAAAAATCTGGAATTGTTGACATTTAAAGACTTGTCCTCTGTCTACTTCAGAAACAAACTACCATGGCTTATTGGGCAAATCAATCCCTTATGCTATGCAAAAGAATATATGTTAATATGTTTCTTTCTTTTTTACAGTTAAAAATGACATACTGACTTGTGTCAAAATATCCTAACATTTCTGCATAACTTTTTTAAGAATGTGAAATCTTCATATTAAGTAAGCCAGTTCTGAAATACTTAGTAAAACTGGTTGTAAGGGAGGAAAATAAAGCAGATTTCATTTCACATATCTCTACTCAGAAAACATTATAGACACAGAGAAAAGCTTTTCTGTAAGGAGATGTATGAAGTAAGAAGTATTTTTATTAAATCCACAGTGGCACAGGAATTAATAGAGGTGAAAACAACCAAACTAAACACACATTAAAGTTTACATTGTCTGTGTTTTAGTTTGCAAAGTGTTTGGCATTAATTCCATTATTGCTGTATAACAACCAGACAATCTGTTGAGGGAGAATAGCATTTAGTTTGACAAGGATTATAAGAAAAGTTAGCACAAATCTCAAAGAAAATCTGAGAATTTGAAAGAGATATTTTTGTTACTTGTCCATCTAAAAAATATCAATCATGACTTAACGTTACAACTATGCTTCAGCTGTATTTAGTATATTTGAAAAAAGTATTAATAAAACATGAAGCTAATAGGCAGATTAAAAGGAGAATTGGATACATTACAACCAACCGTTCCTTAATAACTAATATTTTTTAATTACATCTTTCTGAAATGCAGAATATGCTCCCTCCTACTCACATGCTTTTTGTCCAATAACATGTAAATTAATGAATCTTAAAAAAAGATTAAAATTAATGAATCTTAAAAAAATTAAGATATAGATTCATAGAATATATATTCATGGTAATATAGTTTATCTTCTTTAGTTTAAAAATATCACATTATGAACATACCTTCTGTGAAATATAAATACGTACATTTTTCTCCACAGTTTAAGATGAACATTGACTTTATCATGTGAATAATTTAATAAAGGTTTTCAACAAGTTTTTCAGGACCTCAAATGGCCTGGTTGGCATTTGTGACGTAAACATAGTTTCATTATCTTTTATGGATTGTTTAGAGTCAGTCAAACAACTGCACAAGCTTGACTCTGTTCCACTCAGAACAGTGAATGGCTAGTACAGCATAGAGAAACTTGCTTTGTCTGCTGGAAATTTGCAGAACTGGAGAAGATGCATTTGAAGTAATATGGCAATTTGTTATCACATCAGATGAAAGGTTTTATTTTTTTTAATTTTGCCTTCATTTGGATTTATTTTGTTGCAATTTTTGTTTTATTATCTAATAGACCATTTAGCCAATTAATTTAAAAAAATATTTTTTTTTCTGTTGAAAAATCCTCATCTGCTTTATTAATAGTCAGTAATAAAACATGGTGAAATATAAAATATTCTCTTGGGGTCAGACCTTTCCAAATCAGAATTATATCTGAATTTGTGGTGATTCTTTTCTTTCTCTAAAATTATATGAAAATATATGCTGATTCTGCAATATATTTGTTCAAAACAAAGCAAAATATAATCAAACCATAGAATAGATTGGGTTTGAGGAGGTCTTTAAAGGTCATCTAGTCCAACCTTAAGGGACATCTTAAACTAGCTCAGGTTGCTCAGAGCCTTGTCCAACCTGTCCTTGAATGTTTCCAGGGATCGGACATCTACCACTTCTCTGGGTGGTGTTCCAGTATTTCACCAACCTCATTATAAAAAATTATTCCTTATACCTAGTCTGAATCTACCCTCTTTCAGTTTAAAACCATTACCCCTTGTTCTATCACAACAGGACCTACTGAAAAGTTTGTCCCCATCTTTCTTTTAAGCCCCCTTTAAGTATTGAAAGGCCGCAATAAGGTCTCCCAGAGTCTTCTCTTCTCTGGGTTAAACAACACCAACTCTCCAAGTGGGGTCTCACCGCAGCATAGTACAGGGGATCACCTCCCTTGACCTGCTGGCTGCATTTCTTTTGATGCAGCCCAGGACACGGATGGCTTTCTGGGTTGCAAGCGTACATTACTGGCTCATGTCCAGCTTTTCATCCACCAGTACGCCCAAGCACTTCTCCTCAGGGCTGCTCTCACTTCCTTCAAAGCCCAACCTGTATTCATAGAATCATAGAATCATGAAATGGTTTAGGTTGGGCGGAACCTGAGAAATCATCGAATTCCAACCCCCCTGCCATGGGCAGGGACACCTTCCACTAGACCAGGTTGCTCAAAGCCCCATCAGCCTGGTCTTGAACACTTCCAGGGATGGGGCATCCATAGCTTATCTGGGCAACCTGTTCCAGTGCCTCACCACCCTCATAGTATAAAATGTCTTCGTTGTCTCTAATTTAAATCTACTTTAAGTTTGAAGTCATTACCCCTCATCCTATCACTACATGCCCTTGTAAATAGTCCCTATCCAACTTTCTTGTAGGCCCCCTTCAGATACTGAAAGACTGCAGTAAAATCTCCCCGGAACCTTCTCTTTTTCCAGGCTGAACAATCCCAGCTCTCTCCGCCTATTTTCATAGGAGAGGTGCTCCAGCCCTCTGATCATCTTCATGGCCCTCCTTTGGACCTGTTCCAACAGGTTCCAAGTCCTTCCTGTGCTGAGGACTCCAGAGCTGGATGCAGTACTGCAGGTGTGGTCTAACCAGAGCAGAGTAGAGGGGCAGAATCACCTCCCTTGGCTTGTCTGGCCATGCTTCTTCTGATGCAGTTCAGGATATGGTTGGCCTCCTGGGCTGCAAGGATGCATCGCCGGCTCATGTTGAGCTTCTCATCAACCAACACCTCCAAGTCCTTCTCCTCAGGGCTGCTTCTCCTCAATACATTCTCTGCCTAACCTGTATTTCTGCTTGGGATTGCCCTTGCACTTAGCCTTCTTGAACCTCATTAGGCCGGCATTCTCAAGTTCTCAAACTTCTCAAGTTTGTCCAGATCCCTCTGGATGGCATCTCTTCCCTTAGGCATGTCACCCACAGTACTCATCTTGGTATTCATCAGCAAACTTGCTGAGGGTGGCCTTGATCTCACTGTCTATGTCATTAGTGAAGATATTAAACAGTACTGGCCCTAATACGGACCCTGAGGAATACCACTCATCACTGATCTCCATCTGGACATTGAGCTGTTGACCACTACTCTCTGGATGTGACCATCCTTATCCACTGAACAGTCCACATATCAAATCCATATTTCTCCAATTTAGAGAGATAGATGTTGTGGGAGACTGTGTCAAAGTCTTTACAGAGTTCCAGATAGATGACATTCACAACTCTTTCCTTGTCCACTGACATAGTCACTTCATCATAGAAGGCCACTAGTTGGTCAGGCAGGACTTGTGTCGGTGAAGCCATGCTTGCTGTCTCAAATCACAGAAACTGTGGTACACGATCATACAGGTTGTCAATGTAGGCAATTCTCCTACCTCTGGCAGTCCTAAACTGTTCATAGGATGGTGCAAGAATACTCAAGATGAACAAGTGGTAAGTATGAAAGATACTCTATATGCATGATGCTTAAATGTTTTCTCTAGCCCTTTTTTAATGGATCTCTAAAATTTTCAAATTTTTTAATTTTTTAATTTTTTTTTGTAACTCCATAAATATCACATAGAAAATTTGCCTGTGGTTCAGTTTCTTTTTAAGACATATTTTTGAGAATGAGTCTTTTATTATAATTTTTCTGCTTGGGTTTTTGTTTGGTTTTTTTGTTTGTTTTTTTTTTTCTGAGGGGAAATAAACATTGAAGACCAATTTAAAACTACACTTCCAGTACAAATAAAACATTCTGATATGTATTTCATTATGTATTTTCTGAAAACAAGATTTTCTTGATCAAAGTTAAATTTGTCTATTCTTGCTTTTACTGCAGTTCCTTAATGTTCTTATATATCAAAAGAAAGAAATTTTGCTTCTGTTCTCTGAATCTTTGTACAGTTGGTGTGCTTCTATTCAGTCACATCTTTTCTTACCTGTCTTCTTTTTTCTCACCTACCAGTGTCTCTCCACTTTCCATGTTTCTAATAAACCCTTCCACCTATTTCTAAGCTTACATTAGTACATGAGGTAGAGAAATATCCTACTTAATAAATTCAGGGTAATCCACTTGCAACCATCACCTATATCTGTAATGTCTCAGTTATTTGTTCCTTATACCCTTCTGTTTTTCTGTCTCTCTTTTTCCTGTCTGCATCACTAAACAGATGCATCTCTGTGTACACCTGAGGTTTTCCTCCCCCGCTCTCATTCTATTTTTTGATATTGCTTCTATTCAGAAGCAAATAATACCAAAACTGGAACTATTATACTTGGTTTCAACAACATTTTCCAACAAGAAATTTGGAAGAAATGAGCTTTTCCTTGCTTTTTAAGGATTGAACAAAAATTGTTCCCGTGTGTTTCACAACAATAGAAACTCAGGTGAAAAACAGAAAAGCAGAAAAAACATTTGATAGGCTTCTATGGAAATAAAGAAACTAACAAAAATTCCAAACCACCCAAAAGATAAAGTCCCATTCTATGCCCATTCCATGATCTACCTGAGGACTCTTAAAGCTACTCTGTAGCACTTTGTACCATTGAGAGTTGTGTGTCCTCACTTGCACAGACGGTGGAGCAATGGCCCAGGAGAAAAAAAAAAAAATCTTTTATCACTTTGCTGTTGTCCTAATGTTTAATGCTTGTCCATAACTTCATCCTTTGTTCTCCTATTCCACTAGTTTGGATCAGAGAGTTTGTTTTCTTTCTGTCACTTTTTCTTATATTAGTTAGAACTGTGATGTTAGATTTCACTTAAGACTTCTGCAGTGTGGTACAAAAATACCAGAAATGAGAGAACCATATACCGTCTAGCCTGCAAGTCCATCTCTGACAGTGGCAATAGCAGAGGGTGTTTAGGAAAAGCCCACAAGCTTGGTCCCTTTCTGTGCTCCAGTGATTTTCCCAAGCATCTTTGATCATTTGACTAGGGACCTTGCAAGGACTATCCCCTTCTACTTCTTTTACTATTTATGGAACTATTGTCTGTGATTTGTCTTAACTCTTCTCTATCCTGCTGATACTGTCCACTGCTGTGACCCCTATGCCCGGAATTTCCTGAAATTCCCTGTCCCCTAAATGAAAAAGTGCTGTATTTTGTTTTAAAATAAATCTCTACTAGTTGTATTGTTTTAACTGCAGTATTACTAGTTTTGAAGAAAGTCAGTTCTGTATAACCCTTATTCATCACATTCCTGATTTTGCAAATCTTGATTAGGTGCCCCTTCAGATTTTTTTCCAGATGGAAGATACCCAAACAGTTTTTTTTATTCTCTCCTCATAGGGGAGTTTTTCCACATTCTTGATCATTATATTTGCCCTTCTCTACATTTTCTTTAGCTTTACTGTATCTTTCCTGAGACATCAGGAACAAAAGCACACACAGTGCCCGTAGCTTGTAAAGATTTCATACAATGGAAAAAGAACATTTTCTGCCTTGTTTTCAACAATGCCATACAGATAATTAGCAAAAACCTATGAAAAATATATGGGGCTTTCAAACTGCTGCTTTCAGGCTGAGGACCTCAGTCCAAACATGAGAGTTACATTGATGGAGTCCTTGGTCCCCTGAGCTGAAAGGGACCCATTGAAATTTCCTTAGCAGAGCTGCAGTGCAGAATTTAAAATCCCAGGGCAGACTGAGTTGAAGCAACAGCATGCTTAGATATATTCTCAGAGCTAGATATCTGAGAAGCAGTATCAACAAAGACACAGTATGAAGTAAAGATCTGTGAGTGCCGAGGGCCATGTATGTCCTGTGTGAACAGTGAAACCACACAGTTAGCTATGTTTAGGTATGGCTACCTGTCCTGCAATCACATTCCCCAAATGCTGTTGAGCAGATTATTTTCAGCAAGCCTTATCAGCTCTAAAACTGCATTTTAAAAAGGCTTAAATTTTATTCTTAAGTGAACTTGCAGAGCTCAAAGGTGGCAAATTCCCCAAATTATAGGTGACATATGAATTTCAGTTCCCTTCTTATTTTGTCCTTCACCCAAACGCTCATGGAACCACAAAGATGCAAAACTCTTACAATTTCAAACAGCATGGGAACTAAATTAAAATAACTTTTCTCCTCTAAAAAAGAGCATTTTAGTTTTTTTCAAGATTGCAATAATGAAACTGTTTCTGGTTTGACATATTGCTTTGCACTGCAAGTCTTTATCAGCAGTGATTGGTTTTAGATAGATATTTTCTATCTTCAGTTTCAAGAATGCCATTCTTTTACTGTCCCTGGGAAAAAAAATCAGAAGATCATGAGTTTTATGCAGCATAAACAGACAAAGATGCCTTTTGAGTCTCTTGTATTTTTATTCCTTTTGAGTTAATAGCCGAACATTTTGAGAAATTTCTTTTTTAAAAAACAATTGTTTCCAAAGTAGGAAACTATTCAGGACCTTTAAAAATATAACATTTAAAGATATTTAAGGATCTGAACATCATTTTGTTAGTATATTACTTGATTTGATTTTTCCATTTTGGAAGATATAATATCAAGATTAAAGATATTAAAATTAGATCCTAATATTAGCTTATTTTGAAGATACTTTTTAAAGAAAAAAAAAAGAATTCCACCCAGATGTTTCTCTGTTGAAAAGACAGAAATTTTTATTGTTTTCTTTTATCCGGATAGAGTTGGTTGGATTTCCCTCTACTCTTAGAGAAATCAAAGAGAACATCACATTTTTAGAGCAACATGATTTTCTGAAAATCCAGACATTATACAGACATTAGGGCAATCTATCATTGGAAATTGTTTAGTTGCTACATAGTTACGTAGGGTGGTTCATCAGAGATTTGCACTGACAGATGGTAAACCTTATAAAAATTATGCATGGTATTTACTTTTACTTTCCTTTCAAATTGTTTTTATTCCCTAAGGAGAGAATTTCCTTGTAGATTGTTTCCAAATTTGGGAAATCCCAAATTCTTCACTCAAATGCTGACACAAAGTATACCTTTGAACAGATCCTTAAACCAATGGAAAATCAAGTGTCTCAGCAGCAGCAGCAGCAGCAGCAGGGCAGAATCTGCCCTGTGGATCATCGTGTGCTAGCTGACTCTGTGGGACACCTGTTCTACAGGACTGGTCTCACAAGGAACACTGTCTCAGCTACATGATAGTAGAAATCTGAACCTTCATGAGGAAAAGCTAGTCAGGCATCCAGCCCAGTAAAACAAGCAAGTCTAAGCATGTTAATGGAGTGCAAAAAAATCTATCTTGACTAAAATTATGATTCAGTCATTAACTTAGAGTTCCTTTTGAACAACACATGATCTATTGCACCAAATATTAAAAAAAATGGATTGAAAATTTCAAAATTAATGGTAGGGAATATTTTTCTCTATGTGAAAATGTAGACAAAAAATGAAACAAGTTACAGCAGTATCAAACTGAAAGATAGCCTTATTACAGGACATGAACCAGGAGATGTCATATTGCAGGAGAAAATCTTGAGATTCTGATAATTTGTTTTAGAGTTATGTTTAGAAGATTACTTTCTGGAGGAGCAAAAGAAAACATACACATCTCAATGCCATTACAGATTTTCTTTGATTTTTTTCTTTTCTGAAACAAAAAAATAAATAAAATCTCACATAAGAATAGCAGATTTTGAATTAGAAACCGAAGAAATTATATGTAGAGACTACATTTTCTAAATAAATTTTGGCTTAAGCATTCCATTTATACTAATGAGAATATAACCATCAGGTTCTTAAAGCTGTATTTAAAATGTTGGACCAAAAGGGCTAATTTGCAGAACTCTGAGAAAATTAAGCAAGACAGTTTTGTATTTTTTCAGAAGCCTGCCAATACACTTTCATTTATTTAGGAATTCAGAGCATCTATACAACGTGGAAGGCATAGTTATTGAGGAATATACTTTCTTAATTACAAAACTCTGCATTTAGACCTTTACCATAGGGAGTATGAGGTGAAAAATCCTGCAGTAGCTATTTTACACAAAACCTTGTAGACTAAGATTTACAGATTGTTTCAGTGTCTTCTTGACTGTCTTTCCTTTATTATCTTATATCTGATTTTATGCTCTTCCTCTTTTCTGGGGGGGGAGTAGGTGTGTGAGAGGACAGAGTGCTATGCTGATGTGCTACCATAGCAACTGCTGCCAGTTACCAGACCAAAAATCAGTGATGAAGTCCAAACATGACTTTTTGAATCTGATACCTGAGGCTGGTTGTTTGCAAGGCTTTCTCAGGTTGTTCTCAGTCTTTTCTAGTTGTTTTCTTCATTGTATTCTCCAGAGGCTGAATAGATGACCTAAACCTGCCACAACGGCAGCATTCTTTCCTTCACAGTCCACTTTTATTCATCTGTAAAGAAAGGTCATTACTTCTTTTTCAGTGTGTCTCAAATATTATTAATGCTTTTTTTTTTTGAAACAGCCTGTTTTGGGAAAACAGGAAGAAGTGCTTTGTTAATCTTTTCGCGACAGTTTTACATGATATAATACCAACCAAGGTTGTCCCTCTGAGAGGTGACAATATTTTGCTCCTTTCTTTCTTGGTAGTTTTCTGTACTGCTTGATCAAATTACACATCATGAAAGTTCTGTATATTTTCATTTTCTTAGGTAAAATATATAATTCTTCTGTAAAGTTTCAATTCAGGAAATAATATCTGAAACACTAGTAGGATACTACTTGAGAGCTGAATATAGAGAATCTCCTTACATTTTCACAGGTAGGTAGGAAAGAAATAAGGACATCTTTCCAGACATACTTGATAAAATATAGGTAGGCTGCTTATACATGGGGATGTATATGTGTTGTATAAGAGAGACATGAGTCCTACAAGTGTCCTATACATTTTTAAAGAAGGTAAGAAGGCAACCTTTTTAGCAAAGATAGCATAGAAACTGAGTTCTTGTCTACTTTCACACTGAAGAATGGGGCATCTGAATGGACTGTCCTCTTGCAACAACCAAAACACTTTAACAGTGACTTAATCTTCACTAACCTGGAAGGTTATCACTCTAAATGAATCATGAATGGGACAATTTGGATACATTAATCCAGCCTGTGGGTTGATGGTTCCTTGGGTGTTTTGTTTCTGAAAATGAAAAGTATGAATTTGCCACTGAATTTGCCACTCAGATTTCCTGTATCAAATTTAAACAGTGTTGTAAATTAGCACACAAATAAAGGAAAAATGAAAAGGCAGTCTAACCTAGTTTCAGTTCGAAATGTATTTGTTGTAGATACATGTCCCCTCAACTAGCCTGTGGCTATGAGAGTGCACATGCTGTCTCAAGTAACGGATGAAACACCAAAAGCTGTAACATTCAAATGCATGTATTTTACACAAGTAAGTAGATATTGGTTGCTTCATTGGTGCTTGTTGTTTATCAATGAATATCAAGACAGTCAGTCTCAGCACAGAAATAAATTGTATGGACACTTCTGCTACCTGAGCTCCATGGAAATGGAGGTCTGGGAAGTTTTCTGATAGGGAGCCTTTGGGTTGCATCTGCTTAAATGATTTATCGCTACAGTACAACTGAGTTACAGCTGCTAAAGTTACTAAGTATTTAAATATTTTTTTCTATTTCTAGCTTTGCCTGGAATCCCCTATGTTTGCTCTGAATGACACAAAGGATTATGTGCACAGTACATCTCTGTTGAAGATCCAGGAGACCTTCATGCACAGCAAGTTTTTTTAATGACAAGGTATTTCGAAATGAATGAATCTGGAGTGATAGAATAGAATAGAGGTTTAATTTTCATAAGAACTGATTCTGGTTGATGTATTGATTCTAATCCTTGGTTGCTTAAGTGAAAAGAGCATAGAGAGTGCTCTAGCACAACTAGAGATTTCTCTTTAAGGGTTACTTGTAGGCTACAGCCAGCTTTTCATAATTTTTCTTGCCAGAGCGGACATCACTGGAACATGCTGCATGCCAATTTCTGTCATGGCCCGTAAGAAACTGTTCCGCTTGGCAAATGTTAGACTTTAAATTGTAATGAGAGCAAATATACCCCTCAAATCTGCCCTGGTGTTGGGAATAGAAAGACAGAAGTTCTGCATGCTGCCTTGAAAGCTGCTCCTGCTTCGAGTGTTGTTGAGGTATTGCCCAATTGCTTGTTGTTTTCATTTCTTAATTTTGTCAGAGCTTCCAGTACGGAAACATTACAAAGAGAAAAGTTACTCAGTCCTGTAGAGAACAGTAGAAAATGCTGTCTTCTGTTTCAATAGGAAAGCCTGACTTTGACTTGACATTGATGTTAAGCAATACATTACTGTGAAATCAGTCCCATGGAAATCGGAGGGGTTGAGCAGCTAAATCACATGCTCAATCCTAAATAAGCAGGGAGCAGAACTGAGGATGAAGGTTAACGTTAGGATTTGGAGTAGCATTTGCAAAGCTGAATGCTTGAATTTTAGACTAAATGATTTTTCATTTCATGCATACTTTAACAAATGCACTTGGTTCAATAGAGAGTAATCCTCCAGATATCAGCATTAATACCAAAATATTCCATTATGGTCAGTAGTTTTATAATGAATACATGAATTATTAATACCAGTATTTTTTTTTATAGTTTTCTACAACAGCAGTTGGGTGTTTCAAAGATAATGCAATCCTAGGATATATCAAGCAAATTTTTCCTGTTAGAAACAGGGAAGTATTTAAGAGCATTGAACTAAACACAAGTGTACGGTGTACACCTGTTACTGCAGAAAGATACATTAATATGAGAACCAATGCAGAAAATGGATCCTAGGCTGATTGTGGTAATAAAGAATTAATCTTATTGGCAGAGTCTGAAAGTATTTGACTGAATTCACGCAGCTGAAAGCTCACTCTAAATACCTCATGGGAGAACACACCAGAGAAAAGGAGTTATATAAACTAAAGGACTATGCTGAAACAAGAGTATATTACTCTGAACTGGTCATGAATACATTTACAGGATGGTTTCTATATATCCAGTCAAAGAAATTCTTTATTTATTTTCAAAACAGCATAGTGAGGGCAAGAAAGTAACCCACTTTTGAGATGGTTTTGGATGGCCCTTTATTAAGAGAGTTACATGAAGCAGTTACTTGTAATATCTGAGGATGACAATATCTTGCAATATCTTTTTTTCAAGACCAGTTCTTGTGAAGACTTTTTATACAGTCAAAGTAGCATCTTGTCTTTTTTTTGTTTTCCCCTGTGGAAAAAAAAAATAAAATTTCTGCCTGGCACATAGGAAGTCAGTGACTTGTACAATTGTATGCCTCACCAGAATGAGTGCTGTTTGCAGAGGAAACCTGGCCACACATTTCTAGAAGGACTGAAGGAGGTCAACACTCCATGTTGGGGTTAAGGAGGTTTCTGGACTGTAAGGAAATTGTTGCTACTGCTAGGTTGAAATGAGGGAGCACGTGTTCTGACAGCAGCGTTGCAGCTAGGTCTTCCTGCATCTCTCCTCCATTCCTCCATTTCAAACTCACTTCTCAGTCTGATAAGTCTAAATGAGCAATTAAATAATTCAATGCCGTTCTAGTTATCCCCTGACCCGTCTTATCTTTCCTGTCTTTTCTCCTACCTTAGATCCAATTCTATATTTTTAAAGCCCAGTTAAACTTCCTTTCCTTGAAAAAACCTTCAGGAGACAAAGGAATTGTTTAATCTGGCAACCAGCAGGCATATTCCTGGCTCTAACATTCGTTTCTTCTTCAGTATCTCCCTAGCCTGATCCATATCAGCACATTCTTCAATTGGTTCTGCTGTTCAGTCATGGCACTTTCATTTCCGTATGAGTGAACTACTTCATTAAATCTTTGTATTTTTCTTTGCTGAGAGATTTAATTGCTGTGTATGTGTCAATGATATTTTACAGATGTTTACAGTGATTATATCTAATTTAATTAGTTCATTTAAGGGCTGCCAGGGCAATGTCACATGAATGCTAGTTGGTAACATGAAATTGCTGAAAAGTTGAAGTATTGCTGATTATTCTTGTTAAATATATTCCAAGAAGTGAACTTAGGTGTTGATTGGAAGCAAAATGAAGAAACAGACATTATAGAGGTGTATTGTATGGAGGGGAGGGCGTCATTTTAAACTCAATGTTGATTGCCTGTAATGGAGACTGATAAAAAGATAGGAAAACATGTTGTAGATGTTTCAATTTGGTTAGTTCTAGAAAGAACAGAAACAACAATTGACTGTGCTTTCATATCCTGCATCACACTATAGTGCTCTTACAAATAATTAAAGTGCAAGTTTTTTACACACTCACTGCTGGGCAAAATATTCCATTTGGGGAGGAACAGAAGCTTCACAAAGGGCATAAGCATGAGTACTACATTGGGAATATAGGGAATGGAAAAAGACAGTGGGGAATAAAGCAGATGTAAAGAAATAACAGACCTTAAAACAGGGAAATTAAACGCTGGAAGGATTAGCTAAGTGAACACCTGCCTTCTGGCTGCTAGAAAGGAACGTTTCTCTTTCCACTTTGAGACTGATAATTGATTATTAAAGGTGGCATAATATTTTTCATTTATATTTCACTTTAACTGCACTGCAGGCTATCCTCATGCAGAGAATTTCTTCTCAAAGCCCAAGAGGTTAGAAATAATTACCTTAATAGTAATTGAATTATGCCTTATTATCAGTATCATATAAGAATTATGTTTGAAAATGCACTAGTGATGATATATAAGGTTTCAATTCTACTTAAAGTGATACATGCTTCAATTATATGTCAACTGAAGTTAGTACTAAACCTAATGAAAACTGTACATGCTCCTCTGTATGCTCTCTTTAAAGCCTCTGTGAGTCTTGCAATCCATTGAGTATGGTATTAGCATGCATACCACTGGCTTGACATTGCCATTGTGAACATTTATGCCATACAATAGCCATCTTTCAAATGCACGCCACAGCACAGATGCTCTAAACTTCTATGTATAATACCAGTAGAGAAATCTGACACTAAATATTGGCACTAAATATCTTGATCCAAATGATTACTTCATTTCATATCTAGATATATTATTGAAATGAAAAGAAGGTCTGTCCAAAGCTGTAGTCCAGAAAATAGGTCAAAAAAAGATCATGGCATACCTACAATCTGGAGCTCATGGGAATAATTCATACTCTATTATGTACAACAAAAATAAAGGGTGATGGGGGACATCTTTTATTAAATGCAATCAAGACCACAGAGTTGAGTAATCTGAAGTATAATTTTGCTGCAGTCAGTTGAATTTTATGGCAGAAGAAATAAGGTTGATGTGTAAAAAAAGAATTTCCATTCTTTTCATTATTACTAAAAGTAAAATGTCAAAAAAAAAGAGAAGGGAACAAAGTAGTGAAGCTGACTGGCATAGCATGTCCAAATTGCTTCATGATTAGTTTGAAATGGGTTATTCGTGTATCAAATAGCAATTTAAAGGTTCAAAAATGACAGGACTTTTCACATAATTGACTCAATAACTGCATATGTAAATATTTTGAGTAACACTTTTATTCCCTTTATTTTAGGCACACTGAAAATCCTAGGTATTATTATAACCTGAATGTTTTCTGAATCTAGTCTAATTGTGCTGTTTGTATTTATTATACAAATAATATGGGATAAAGTACCAAATACTATGTATCCAGCCTTGATGTGATGCCAAAAATGTATTTTTGTATAATAGCATAGTTTTAAAATCTAGTCTGCATGTACATGGATAGGCGTTATTTTTACTGATCATGGTGAAGTTTTTGTATTTTGTTGGTGAACACTTCATTAAATGATCAGACTTTAATAAATGTCTTAGTTTGAAATAAAACTTAATTTTGCAGATACCATTTGGTTTTTATTAATATGCCTCTCCTCTCACCAAAGTCAGTGGGACATATAACCTTAACTATGATGTGTCTCTTGTGTTTTGTCCAATTTTTACTCATATTTCATGTGTATATATTCAAGGGAGGGAAAAGAGACAGAAAAGATTAGCACCTTTTCTTTCAGAATTTCAGTGAAATAAGGTTGTGATAGTCTCTATTTCTCTTTTGGGAAAAAAAAATACCATTTTCTCATTAGACAGTGATTACTGTAACGCAGTACATATGACCTTATTATAATTTTCACATAATTATTAAGAATACTGATAATTTTCTTATTCTCATCTTGGCTTTACTTTCTCTTTCTTATAATTTATAAAGGTAAACTCTTACAAAGTTTTGCATGTGAAAGGAATAACAAGCTTGGCCTAATCCCTAACATGGCGATAATGCAGCTAGGTGGCTGTCATTCAGCAGTAGCTACACAAAAAGCCAGAGGGCGAAAAAATAACAGAGAACAATTTAAAAGGCTAGTTGTTTTAAAACCCACATTTATTATGATTATAGAGAAGTGAAAGTGTGAGCCTTGGCCTGATAAAAGGAATAGCGTAATGATTATCTACTCACATTCAGCATTCACATTCCTGCAATAATAATTTATTTTGAGATCAGCAGCAAAACAGGCCATTACATGATGGGGCACGGTGCTTGAGAGTTACATCCTCCTCCATAGTGCTGAAGGGTTCTGGTAATTGTAAGGTCAGCATTACAAACATATAAACAAGCATGTCTTGTAAAGAGGAGGAAATACACTCTGAAAACATATAATGTACAGACAGAGTGGATGAAAAATATTTTCATCAGGATTCACCTCACCAGATGCAGTGTATAGAAATGTAATGTACTTTATTCTCCTCTTTCTAGATTTTATAATGTATTTGCCCTGCTTTTTTCTCTGTAACCTTCCTGAAGAAAATATTTGAGGTGTGGTTAAAATAGACTTCATAAATGTATTACCTCTTACGCTTCAAGCTGAGAGAGGAATACATTTTTTACTCCCTTGCAAAAGTGTAATGCTGAGAAACAATTAGTTTCACTGAAACTTTGCTTACAGTTGTGGGGGTTCTGTCCTCTTGGAAACTTCTTTCTAATCTTCATGCAACATTTTACTGAATGTCAAACTATATTTTAAACATCTGCAGAAGACAGCAAGAAAACGAATTACTGAATGACTGAAACATTTTGTTACTGGTTTTCAGTCTGGGACCCCGATTCAATTCCCTCTTCTGCCTGAAGCACTTTACACTCATGTTTTCCACTTCTCAGAAGAATGCCCTCACTATCAGGATATTCAGATCTGTCTGAGTGGGATCTGTCAAACTCTCTTGTTAAACGTAATCCAACTCTCACAGGAGAATCCTACTTTTTGATGAATACATGGCAGCTTTGCCACCTGCATCAAGCAAGTTCAAACAGTGTTAAAGACAAGTCTCATTTCCTCCTCCCCTCTCTTATTACATGCTCCCGTCAGCCTCTTTGTATTTGGATTAGATTAAGTGTAGTGAAGGGATGTCAGACCAGCTTGCGAGACCAAAAGATTTGTTTTATACAGCAATAATTTATTACCAAAACAGTGGGGATAAACTCTCAGTTGCAGTATTAATAGCTATTTTATGTCCAGAACTATTTAAGTGTAATGAACTTACAGAATAAGATCCTGAAAAGCTCTTTGAGATGTTAGTTTAGGATGCTCATTTTGGGACTGCAATACCAATTAATGCTTATACATTTTGTACACAATTCAGAAGGATTAGGATTAGGAAATACAGAAGAGGATTAGACCCAAATCAATGAAACCCAAATAGATTTAGATCTACTGAACGCTTCAGTAGACACTTATAGGGGATGCTATCATGATGAATCATGTCTCCCCACCTCATCCAAAATTATTTAGTAAGAGTTATGAATTTGTGCATAGTTTTGTAAAGAGTGACATTCATGAAATTGTTCTTCTTTTGTCATTAAAATGGAATTAATTATCAGTCAAGTCCAGTAGATTAGTCATGGGAACCATTATAGTTCCCTCAAAGTTGATATGTGTTTTCAACTTTTTTTATCTTGTCTTCTAAGGATCCTGACTTTATTTAAATACAAACATGAACATAAGTAACACTCTAAGACCATAAAATTGAAGAATTTTTTTGGGCCTTGCAATGACCACTCATTAATTGTCAATATATATTTTTAAAGAGCGTTTCCATATATTTTATTAGCTTTAAGTCTTTCTTTATGTCAGCAGAAAGGAATATAATTAAGACGACTTTAAAATCAAACTTTTACTGCTATAAAATAACCATAGAAAATATTAAAATAAACTGTGCCAAATGCCTTGCTTGGAGCATTCAAAAGCCTTTGTTACTTGTTAACATTTTCTTAGTGGTAGTGACTAATAATTTATCATGTTGTATTGACAAAATGAGGAGATTTTGCTTATTTTCTGAGATGTAGTTTGAATGCAGGGTTCCCAATTAAAAAAAAAAAAAGAGTATAATTTGGTCTAAAAGTATTTACTTTTAAGCCTGAAAAGTACACTTTATACCTAGCATAACAAAGTTTAATTCACATAGTTTCACAAGCCTGCATTTTTTGTTTTCTTGTGATAGCTTTCTAATTTAAATGTTATTCTATTTAAAATACTTCAGTGAAAAGCCTTAAAAAGAACAATGCTTCCTAACTCAGAAAATTAAGAATTATCTTATTTGCAATATCTGTTGTGTAGCATGGGAATGCTCTTCCAATTATACATAGATTTACTGAGGTTTGTTGTGCAGATGAGGGATTAATTGTATCTCTAAGTGCTTTGTTGAATGGCTGTCCATATCTTGCTAAAATCATGTGCCTAAGTGGATAGCCACAGATATGAGTAAGTAGCTTGATAGTGTGTTAAAGCATGAATGTAGTATGGTTTTTCATATATAAAACATATTCCTTTAAAATATCAGCTCTATTGAATCATAAAGTGAGTAGTTACCCAGTTAGTTTCATAATTTCCTGTTTCACACATGGAATAAATTTACCTCAAAAATATCTACTTTGGACATTTATTAATGATAATGTAAACAGATGAGAGAATGGATTTATTCTCAGGAGAAGGTGATATTAAGGTACAACAGCCACAGCAACAAGGATGGAATTGTACATCAGCTCACGCTATCAAAGTTAAGTTTATGATACTCAAGAGGGAATCAACAATAAAACCCATTTCAAATAAAATAAAGGAAGTGACTTTTGCTTCTGTTTTGCCCATTTCTTCAGGAAAGTGCCAGTAGGTGTTCTTTCCAGCTTGCCTGTAAGGCAGATGAAAGGCTTCTCAGATTAATTACTGTTCAGTTGTGACAGGCTTGGAAGACAATTTCTATTCCAGAGCCTACTTTTTGCCTTTTTTCTCTCTCTCTCTCTCTCTTTTTTTTTTTTTTTAATGGTGGTTTTCCTTCATTTCTGTCTGATCTCTGACTCACCACTCTGGAATGAAAAGAAAAGCTTTCTGTGCACTGCCCAGACTGCCACAAATGTTATCCTGATGGTAGTCTAGGATTAAATATAGATTTTTTTTCGTAAGCATTTGTATCATTGTTTGTAGCAGACCCTCTACTCTATGGAGAAAGCCTGAGATCTTTCCCAAAGCAACTTGACGTGCAGTGAAATATTGGTATTTGAATTAGAGTCTAATCAGGAGCAGCAGAGAAAATGACGTGTTTCAGTTCTGTCTTTTTTGTAGCCAATTACTCCAGGCTCCTAGTGTTCATGTCTTCCATGTACTTTCTTTAATTAGCACTTTATTAGTTTGGCTTCAGAGAGCTGGTTATGGAGAAAACTTTCCTGAAGCTGCCAAATGGTCACAAGCAGGAGGTGATTAAATTTAGTCTTAAGCAATAGGCATCTGCATGCATTCTTTGAATCTCAGTGTGCTTTAAAAGATGTGTTCCCAATAATTTATGCCCAGAGGGATGTTATGCTGTCAGTAAATGCATCTAAAAAACTGCCTCACATTATTACCACTGTCTATATGCTATTCATTTAGATCTATTTAAATAATAGGATTGTTGACTCCTCCCCATTAAGCTCAAATTGATTTATGTTAATGGCAAAGGAAATATGAAATGCAGGGGCCTACTTTTTGGTAGATTGGACAGGGGAAAAAAGGAGCAATTTCTGTTCAGTACAATCCTTTTTTATTGCTTCCGTTATGGGTAGCTCTGTTGTCTTCATTTTATAGCTATTAACCCCTGATATTGTCTTCAGAGATGATTATTAAGGAGGACTGTGCTAATCAAAACAGCAAAAGAATTGAATAAACACAGATGATTTATTAAAACACAGGCTATTTTTTTCTCTATTTATTGAGAAACAGTAAATTCAACAGAAGGTGTAGTCATAAAACCTGTGGGTTTTATTATAGTGCAAATGCTTATAGTGCAAATGGTAGTAATGTCAGTGAAAATTTTTCATTTAATTAAATGCTAGATGGCTGGTCAGGTTCTTTGGCCCATCAGATGCCCGCTGTACGATGGCAGGCAGGGAGCAGGCGTAGTGCAGGGTCTCTGAGGGCAAACAGGTAAAGCATCAGTGGGGAAAATTATTTACATAATAAGGGGCTTATTCTACTTCTCATGGACAGATATCAAGCAGGTGAATTTACTTGGTTTTTAGTTGTGGGGGTTTTTTCATTGTTGTTGTTGTTTTTTGGTTTTTGGCTTTTGTTTTTAAAATCACCAACTCCAGATCTATGCACAGACAAGGTAGACCTTCTCCCGAGAGGAAGAGTCTGTATTTCAGGATCTCTGGGTGGCACCCACTGCCAGCTATTCCGCTTGTTCATATCACTCCACATTTTCCCATGCTGGAGTTGTAGTCTGGAGGAGCACAGGATAACCATAGTATTCTAGCTCCTGGAATATGTTTTTTGTAGTTTAATGAAATTTTCTAACGCTACCACAGAAGTTATTGAACATGCTTTCCCATTTAATGGTAGTATTGTTCGTGAAGAGGTGACTCATGGCTTTACTAGTTCACGAGCATGAGTTCTGGCAGAAGTTGTTGAGAAGATGATTATTTACTAGCAATTTACAAGGTCTGTGTCTTGGTTCATGGTTATACTATATCTCAACTGATTTAAACAAATTAAAATATTCAAAGAATGAGAAGGTATTTACTTAACTTATTTTTTTATGCAATCGCTAAAAGAAATATTTTATTGTAGCTAATAAAGTCCGTAAACAAATTAAGAACTTCTTTCACTATCTGTACATAAATGGTATTCGTAAACTCAGTAGACTCATTTTTTTTTAAAGGATGGTGTTCAACACAGGCGTCAGCGACATATTCTGACATACATTTTAAACAGTCATTTATATCTGTGTAGAAGGAGTACAAAATGCCATAGAAGGCTAACCTGAGGGCATAGTCCTGGATTTCTTTACACACACATCTCAAATGTAAAGGAAGCAATTAAAGAAGAATTCTATCTTAACAATAGCCAATACCATTATTTTCTTTATAGACAATACCTTAGAAAGAATAGGGAAGCAATAGATGGCAGTGAAAACAG
>JAOXJM010000012.1:99051354-99065067 GCA_026413425.1 Tringa solitaria | reverse complement strand
TTATAGCAATAAGTATAAGCAAGGGCCTCTCTGCATACCATTCCTTGGCATTTAGTACAAACATTGGTCTTATGATTCTGAGAACAAGCAGTTTTCTCCACAATATACTGCTAATTTCAGAGAGTTAGAAGAGGTCTGGCTAAAATGTAAAATTACTGAACACAAAATTGTTTCAGTTTTACTTCAAACTGGGACAGCCTAGTAATATCCTCCTTGAAGCTAGACTAAGGCACATGGAGAACAGGCTAGGCTAAGGCACAGGCACGTGATTCAAGACAGGCAGGATGGCTTCACCAAGGCCAAGTCATGCCTGAACAACTTAGTGGCCGCCTATGATGAAGTGACTACATCAGTGGACAGGGGAAGAGTTACAGATGTCATCTATCTGGACTTCTGTAAAGCCTTTGACATGGTCCCCCACAACTACAGGCCTAAAGAAAAGATGAGGACAAGCATTTTAGCAGGGTCTGTTGCAACAGAGCAATGGGTAATGGCTTTGAACTAAAAGAGGGAGAATTCAGACTACATATAGGAAGAAATTTTTTACAATGAAGATGGTGAAACACTGAAACAGGTTGCCCAGAGAGGTGGTAGATGCACCATCCCTGGAAACGTTCAAAGTGAAGTTGGATGGGGCCCTGAGCGACCTGATCTAGTTGAAGATGGCCCTGCTCATTGCAGGGAAAGTTGGACTAGATGACCTTTAAGGGTCTCTTCCAACCCAAACTATTCTATTATCCTATGGTTCTAAATCTCCTTTGAGTTGTAATTGGTTGGTTTAGAATCAGCACTACTTGTAATGTGAGGGTTTCCCCCAAACCTAGATGTCATCACAAAGGAGAGAGGAAAAGAAAATCACTATAAAGCTGCATCTAAAGGTGTCTTGGGGAGAAAAGGTAAGATTGCTTTGTAAGAGACAAGCACAAAACTCCAGATAACACTCTTTAAGTACAAAAGGGAGTGCATCAGGTAAATCACAGGTTTCAACATTCACTTTCTTGTGCAGCCCTAGATCAGTCCTGGGGCAAAAAACTGGTATGAAAAATTAAAGTGAAATTGTCATGCTGTATGGACACATTTCTACTTCCAAATATGTATTACATACAAAACCCTGTGAAAGTACATGGCAAATGAAATAAATAAAGATATATTTACAATGTATGAGAGTTGAATTCTGACTATTAAACAAATCCATCTTTTTTGTTCAGTAACAACCATATTACACACTTTGTTCAATTTTTCTTTCAAAGTTAGTCTTTACACTTTATATTCAGTGTAAAAACCACTTCTCTTTCTATCTAATCATCTGCTTATCTATCTTTTGTCTAGCTATCATTTTCATTTCAAAATGCTTTCCCTAAATCAGCTTGTACAATTTCACAGCATAGACAGAAAGTATTTCATTGAGTGATGAAATACGTCTAATTCTAGAGATAAATGAAGCTAAAAGTATAGAATAACACACATATGTCTAGCACAAAAGAAAGAGAATGACATTTTCAGCTCAGAATGATGGGGAAATATTTACTTTCCAAATTGCAATTAAACATGTTGGAATTTTACCAAGACACAAACAACTTGGTGTGAAGGACAACAGATAAACAGCTCATCCATAGATCAAGGGCAGTATACGTAATTGAATAGAAAGTATATGATAGAGTTTTATGTATTAGTGTGAGTCTCAAAATATTTTCAAATAGCCCTTAAAAATTAGAATTTCAGAGTGTTAATATCTGTGAATAGCAGTGAAAAAATGTCTAGTTTGACTTGGAAAATACTTCTTATGACTGCAACTGGTAGTTGGTCAGAATAGATCTTCAAAGGCTTTGTCTTTCTGATTTGAATGATTCTTGGTTTGTTCTGTCAGACTTTTTTAAAAAGTAGATTACTTAAATTACATGAAATTAAAAAACATTAACTACTCTTTCATTAACTGGTCAAAATCTTGTGCTAATAACACATGATATTGCATGGTCATTTAAACTTCATTGACTTCCTAAAATAATTTTCTGTTCATGTCTAAAGTTAATGGTGACCTAGATTGTAGCATCACTATCATTTTTTTAGTAACAATATTACACAAGGTCAAGAGTTCAAAATACTTCACAAATAATACTTGATTAAAATTCAAATCAAGAAATCTAGAAAAATATGTAGTACACTCATTTGCTAAAAAATATTTTTTTCTGTTCAACTCCAAAATTTAATTTTTATTTATTATATATAATATTTTTAAGCAGTTATAATATTTATCTTACTCAATAGTGAGGATAAGCAGAAATGAACAGGTGAATAAGGGGCTTACAGGACTTGCATGCATTAAGTTTAGCTCCTTCTGAGAAATGAAATACAGAAAAAGCTTATTATCACAAAATGCCTCTCAGCATTTTAAAGAAATGGTTTCTTTCAGAAAATGAAAGCAATACTGAAAATCTGTTGTTGCTCATATTTGCAATCAACATTTTAATAAATTTTTTTTATTATTAAATGCAGGATTTTTGTCAATTCAAACATTTTAATTACTTTTTAATTTTATTTACTATGATGATAAAGTAATGAAAAATAATGGATGTGTTTTATCGTTTCTAAAATAAGAAAATTCTTATTACTTTATAGTTGGAGGAATTTTTGTTTCTTTCTCATAAAACCAATCTTTATACCATAACAAGAATTTATTTCAGCTTATTTTTTTCTAGAGGTGAGTTAGACTAAAAAGATCATTGGGATTTCAGCAATATAAATAAGTGGTGCCTGCCAGAAAGCATGAACAATGACATTTAATTTTTGAATACTTTCCTGTAAAACTGCTTCTGATTTAGAGTAATGTATAATAATACAAAAATAGATAAATGTGAAAACTATATTTCTCTGTATATAAATAACTTAAAGAAAGTTAATTGTGAATAATATTTTCAAAAAGCTGGAACATTATTGAAGGGTCAGTTTTAGTGTGTAAATACAAACTTGTTTTTGTCAGTTTATGGAATAGGTCCACTAATAAGAAAGAAAATATTGAATCATTATATGTGGGCTCATTTAAATGCCTACTATTTAACCTTATTTAAATATTTTAATGTTTAAGGTCTTCCTCTTTCCTTTCTTTCTTTTTGTAATGATATTTTTCTTTTAATATTCTGTTTTATTTAATTGGTCTCCAGTTCTGACACTGGACCTTGACTGGCTCTACAGCAATGCTTTCTTTGGGGATCTGTTTTGTTGTGCTTCATTTCGTGGCTATCTCTAAGTTCATCACATTGCTGCTTACGAGGAAACAAGAAACAGAAAATAAGCAAAGGATTCAAGTGTAGCTGGCAAGTACAGAAGGCAAAGCATCAACATCATCTAAAAGTGAAACACCTCAAGGCAGCCCAAAAGAATCCGCACCTTCACTTTCAAGTAACACCATTACATACGTGAAAATTAAAAGAAAGAAAATACCTGAAACTGATAAGAGCAGCAAAGTGGTATTGACTAAAGGGAGAAGCAAGTGATGATGACCAGATATTTCAGGTGACACAGTCAGAGTAGTAAGTTAAAAATAGAGATTCATCAAATATATGCATGCAAGTGAGAGCATCATCTTGCAGGAAAGAAGTATATATATACATGTATATATTCAAAAATATAACTGTCAAAAGAACTGTAAAGAAACCCCATCTTATTTGGGTGCTGTTTTCCTTCAGTTTTGTAGAAAGCAATGCTATCTCTATAATACGGAGTTAGAGATTTTCTTTTTGTTGGAATTTTCTTTGAAAAGCAGTGATACAGAAACAGAGTAACTTTTGGTGTCAGGTTCTGGAAGAGTAAAGAAAAAATAAAAAGGAGGAAACAGATTATATTGCTGAGAAGCATGAAGCATGTTGTACAATTACATACTATTAGTAGTTTAATACCCAGAGGTTGTAGCTAGATTTGCCCACTGGTGTTTCAAGGACTACACTTTTTTATGTATAACATTAAAAACGTTGACTGCTTATTCCTTGGTTTGTCTAGCATGACTTTAGGGAATATACAGTTGATTCAGAATATCTTTCCTGTAATAACAGATTTGCAAAAGGATCTGGAAATTTTCTGTTTCCTCTTTAATTCTAATTATTTATTTGTCCTTTTTTTTTCTTTTTAATTTCTAAAAATTTGCTTCTTAATTTAACATTTCTTAAAACAGCATGAGTGCTGGATGTGGACTCTCATAATCTTGATTTGATTCCTGGTTCTGCAACTATATAAATTCAATTACATTCCTAAAGGTCTTTGAGCCTCAGACTTCTCATCTGTAAAACGAGAATCATGATAATTCAGAAATACTCCCTAAATGCAGGCAATTCTTCTTATTATATTTGAAGAAATGTAATAGTCACATGTAAAATGGATGGGCAGAATGATTCCTTTGTTATTAAATGGACAAGAAAAAATATATTTCTTTCCCATGGACACTTTTATACAAATCGTTAAGTCAGAAGAAGAACAACCCAGAGTGAGTAAGCATTCCCCATGAGCATGTCTGTACCTCACAATGTGGGCAGTCCAGTCAAGACACCATTGCTCTTGCCATCACACCTCAATATATGAATAAGCCATGAAAGGAGGGAAGGGGGAGACTGGGCTATGGTGTCAGTCTCTTCTCCCAAGTAGCAAGCAATAGGACAAGAGGAAGTGGCCCTAAGTTGTGCCAGGGGAGGTTTAGATTGGATATAAGGAAAAATTTCTTCACTGAAAGGGTTATCAAGCGGGGGAACAGGCTGCCTAGGGAAGTGCTTGAGTCACGATCTCTGGAAGCATCTAGGAGATGTGTACATGAGGTGCTTAGGGATATGGTTTACTGATGGTTTTGGCAGTGTTAGGTTTATTGTTGGACTTTATTATCTTAAGGGTCTTTTATAACAAAAATGATTCTATGATTCTATCTTGCAGAGTGCCAAAGTGTGTCAGCCTTTGTGGTGTGTGAACCTTGGCTGGTCACCAGGTGCCCCTTTCTCAACAGGGCAGTGAAAGAAAATATGACTAAAATCTTATCAGTAGAGATAAGGACAGGGAGATCACTTACCAATTACTGTCATTGGTAAAACAGATTCTTATTAGGGAAATGAATTTTATTTATTTCCAATTAATCAGAGAAGGATAAAAAGAAATGAAGACAAATCTTAAAAAACCTTCCCCGCACCCTTCCTTTCTTCCCAGACTCAACTTCACTCCCATCTCTTCTACTTCTTCCACGTGAGCTGTAGAGGGGAATGGGGAATGGGGATTGCAGTCAGTCCATAACAGCTCCTCTCCTCCACTCTTTCCTCTTCATACTGTTCCCCTGCTCCAGAGTGGGGTGCCACTCATGGGATTAAGTCTTTCACCAATTCTCCAACATGGATCTTTCCTATAGCTGCAGCTCTTCAAGAACTGCTCCAGTATGGATCCTTTCCCTGAGGTATAGTCCTTAGTGAACAAACTGTCCCAGTGTGGGTACCCCACAGGGTCACAAGTCCTATCAGAAAACCTGCTCCTGTGTGGCCACCTCTCCACGGCCACAGTTCCTGTCAGGAGGCTCTTCCAGCAGGGGCTCTCTATTGGCTACAACTTCCTTCAAGGTACATTCACCTGCTCTGTTGTGGGGTGCTCCATGGATTGCAATGTGGATATCTCCTTCACCGGGGACCTCCATGGGCTGCATTGGGAAAACCCGTGTCACCATGGTATTCACCATGGGCTGCAGGGGAATCTCTGCTCCAATGCCTGGAGCACCTCCTCGCCCTCCTTCTCTGATGTTGGTTTCTATAGGGCTGGTTTTCTCACATCTTCTCACTTCTCTATCCCACCTGCTGTTGAGCAGCTTTTTTACCCTTTTTAAATATTTTATCATGCATGGACTACCAACAATGTTGATGGGCTCAGATTTGACCAGGAGATGGGTCTGTCTTGGAGCCATCTGGAACTAGCTCTGTCCAACACAGAGGCAGCTTCTGGTCTCTTTGCACAGAAGCCACCCCAGCAGCCTCTCCACTACAAATTCTTGCCATGCAAACCCAATACAGCCTTGCAGTGTGAGAAGCCATCCAGTAAAACTCTTCCTGTGGTCCATAAGCAACTCAAAAACTTTTTGCCCATCCATCACAAGGATGCCATGGCAGTCCCTTTAGCCTCCTTTTCCAACTGCTCATCTCCCCGTGGACTTGCACTCACAGTATCTTAACCACAGGTGTGCTGGGTTTTCTGTGGAAAGGGGTTGCCTTTGCTATTCACATTGTCCTGTTCTTCCTCTGTCTCTGCTCCTTGGCCTTGTAGCTTTCAGTCTATAACTCTAGACTAAGATGCCTTTGCCCTTCCCATCACAGCTTTTAGTTTGTAACTCCAGAGCCTAGCAGTTCAACAAATGTTACCCTATAATAGATATGCACAAAGCTTAACAATCCACCCATGTGCATCACCTGTATCTGGTCAAGCTAACATCATGGGCAGATAGACCCAGTGAGTGGTTTGAATAGGCCCTAGTGAAAAATGTATTGTTGCTAAGCAAAAAGTATATGGAAGAAATTACTTGCTGGACTGGGAAGAATGCCTGAGAGACAATGTTAATCTGGAGTTTGCTGTTGCTTCTGTTTCATGCTGGCCACTTGGAGGATGTTTTTGCTTTTATCTCCTTTGCTTTCTTGCTCTTTTTTCTTTTCTCTTGTTCCCCTCCAACCTCATAAGGGAATTTTGAGATGGTCATATGCCATTAGTTTATTAGTTTATTCACTGTGGTTTTCAAGCCAAGGCATAATGAAAGATACGTTCACAATAATTTAGGTACTTGAGATCATTGTGGAGGCCCACAGCACGTAGGGGAGTTGAAAGTCTGAGAAGCTTCTGGTAGCATTTAAATACAAGTAGTTCACACAGACTCCTCTGCACTCAAATATTGTTGATTTTACTGATACGTATACAGTGTGACATATATGCCGTGACATTCTATCAAATTCTGCAAGGTCCTGATAGTAAATGGGATTTTCTACTGCAAGGCGTCTAAACTATTTAAAGAGATAATGTCCTTATATTTTACCATAAAACAATGATAACTATTTAGTTTTAGAATAGCCCTTATCTGTTCACAAAAGAAACTTAATGGAAGTTTAGCTCTGGAATCACACTGATTCATTCAGTGTTTTCTAGAAAAGAATACAACAAGCAATGTCTGACTACATTTATGTTATTTACTTGCATTCCTTTTAATTCTGGATTTATAACTCTCTATGAGTTGTGACACAAGTATCTATAAATGATTGAAATATTTGTGTTAATTAAAAAAAAAAAGTCTTCAAAATTGAAATGCCACCTGCAGTATCTGTTTAATCTTTTTTTTTTTTTCATATTTTGTTTGAAAAAGTAACACTAAAAAACTCAGTAAATTTTCATCAGTCTTAGGGAAAGTATTTAGCTTTTCCTTAAATATTCTTTCTTGCATATCCAAAATGCTTTCGTTTTTAATTGTGAGAAGTTGGAATAATTTTTCATAATTTTTTCTATTGAAGTGACAAAATATTAGAAATAATTTGATGAAGTGTTCTATTTGTATGAAATGTTTTGATGAGGGACAACAGGCAATAACCTGAACAATGTTAGTTTCAATATTTGGGTATCTGTCTTGTAGAGGCACAGATCCCTGGTACCTTTGTAGGTACAACAAATGTATTAATACAGCATTTTGTGACTTAATTGCTATTCTTCTTGCTCTGTAAAGTTGTAATATATAGAAAATACTTCAGACTTCTATTCCCTGATGACCTATGGAGTACATGAAAAATTTAGAATCCTCAGCTTACATTTGTCGGGCATTTGGTTGTGTGTTCAAATTTAATAGAGGTGTTTTTAATTGTGACTTACTCAGAGAAGAATAAAATACAGAGAAGCTCAATGCCCATTTTGAACACAGAGCTGTACATTTTGTGGATAAAAATGTGGCCATAAACCTAGAGTTCTAGGTTTCTAAGGCTTGTAATCCCTTAGAGACATTCTGAAAAATAGTTGCAAACTACACTGAGAATGGAATCTGACAAAAAGCTAGTGACTTTTATGGAATCAGATTTTCTAAATTTTCAAGTTTCTGGTTTTGTATGAGTAAATGCCCAGATGTGGTTGGTTCAGCTGAAATTTTCACTGAGACTTTCACTCAGATGTTGCAGCCAGCTCTGTAGCACTACTAGCATTCTGTCTCAACATGTTTCACATCTGTTCTTTTTGCTGAGACACTACCCATTTCCTGTTTTGATATCATAAAAAATATCCGGAAAAGCTACTTTTTTGATGTTTGACATTAAAATTCTTAACGTGACCAATTATTAATTTTTTTTAAAAATTTTTTTTTAAATTTTATTTTAAAATATAGGTAGCAAAGAGGTGGCAGTAGTCCATCCTGTATTTACTGTGTGCTTCATCATTAGAAGGATATCCTTGCCTTTCTTTAATAGAAACAATTATTTCAAATCAGATGCATGATTTTTTTTTAAGTTTTCAGTTGCCTAGCATTCTGAGTATAGCTCCCATCCGATCAAAGTCTCAAAGGTCTTTGTCAGAACCAGAGGAAAGTAAGTATCTCCTTTAAAAGCTCCATCCTCTGAAGATAGCAAGACAGGTGCTCAGAAACTGGGCAAGTATGAGCGAGACCAAGATAAGCCTTTGATCCTTATGCACAGTGGGAGGACAGGTACATCCTGTCATCCCAAGCTTAAGCATCCCCTTAAAGCTTGCAGAGCCCTGTGGTGTGGTTACATGCAGCTCTGTGACTTTGTGAGGTCCATGTTCCAAAAAACCTGCACAATTATCAGAGTTATGATGGATTGTTACTGAAATTATCTCATAATAACCACCTGGGAAGGCACAGAAGAGAAATGAAGATGACCAGCTAGCAATAGGGCCAAGGTCAGGCATCAAAGTTGAGTTTTTATACCCCTAGCATGATGGTTTTCCCTGTAGAGGTGAGAAGGGAAGCATGGGGCTGGAGAAGCTGTTTATTTTCACCTTGGCTGTTCTTTGCCTCCAACCTTTCTACTTTGCAGTGAACTTATGGCTGAGTGTGAGGAAGGACTTCACATGGGGAACCAGCTGACGTGCAGAGCAGCACAAGGCCAGATGCTGGGTGTGAAAGCTGGCAGAGAGATTTCTTGTCTCACAAATAAATTCACACTTTTCCAGGAAATTGGATGACTGACTGGACTTTTTGCCAAAACACATGACTCTATCCTTCTGCCTTTGTAAGGTGAGGGATGGATGGGTGAGTCTTGAGGAATAAGACAGGTCTCTCCTCCATCTGAGAATGTTGGAAGATGGCAAAGCTGTGACGATGGTCAGAAATATGATGTGATGCTTTCTTAGTAATAAATTTATATTTTCCAGTAACAGGGTTACCATCCAATCCATAAACAGCCAGCAGTCTCTAGTCCCCGGAGGCATCAGCCAAAAGAATATAATTATACCAGGACCCAGAATGTGCTGCAGATACTTTTGATCAAATTCAGAAAAAAAAATGCAGATTTGATGTCAAGCACCACTGCAGGAAGATCTACTGTGCTGAACAAGTTCATAACAACATACTCAGTGTGATAAGATACAGTCTTAACCAGAAGTAACTGCTTCACTCAGCTGTTTCTGTGGCAGAATGAAGTTTATCCATACCTTCAGAAATATCCAGTTGGAAAGAACTGACTTCTTTCCTTAACCACGGAAAGGCAACTGAGGCACAGATGATGCAGCAGTAGCCAGGGCTCTGTCAAAAGTCAGGTAGTTATACAATGCCTAAAAAAAGAAAAAGGCGGTCTTTGCTTACTTATGGGAAAGGTGCAGGATAGTCAGGCACAGGTCATGTAGTTTGTTTAAATATTGATTGCAGATATTGAGGAAAAACTCAATCAATGGTCCAATAAACAGGATGGCAGGGCTGAGAGAGGAACCGAAGGGTGTGCTTATTCTAGAGACTGGATTTTTTTGTTAAGAGGTGCACAATACTTATATCTCAAGGTTATACTTATCTCACATAATATTTGCATCAGGCTATGAAATGAGCAAAATGGGAGAGCTGGTGCTGGAAGTAATGAAAGGAAGTTGTCTGGCACAGTTAGACTTTGGAAAATTCTTTTTTTTCTAATTTTTTTCTGATCTTGTATATACCTGTCCTTGTATAAACCTCAGTTCCTGCACCATTTAGTTGGATATCTAAGCCATGGAGAACTATATTGAATTCTATTTTAGGGCCAGACTGAAACCTTGCAGAACATGATTGTACAATCTGTGATACTAAAGCTCTTTAAGAAGAGGTTTCTACATGGGGTATGGGAAGAAAAGGGTACTATGTACCTGAGGTGTGTAAAAACCTACAGAGGTAACATTCACACCCTCAGCCTCTGAACACATAAAGAGAACTGTGTACAGGAAAACTAAGTTGTGCGAAGCTACCGCAGCACAGCATTGCTTCTAATAGTATCTGCTAGTACCAAGAGCTTGCCTTTTTACAGGGAGGGAGTTACTACAGGAATAGGGTGTCAGTTCATGACAGTGCTGTTTAGAGACATGTATTATTAAGAATCTGCTGGTAAATCAGGATTTAATATGTTCAGGGTTGGTTCAGTTATTTCACATAGAAATGGGGATCCATTAAGTTAGGGTTATCAATGGTGACATCTGAAAGCATACAGAGATATAAAAGCTCCACCTGCAGAAGGTAAATCAATGGTTTATATGTGCTAAATTGTTCCATTTTATCCTTTTTTTCAGTGTTGCATTTATGGGTCACAGTAGTTTGAGCCCAGGTGTGTGATCAAAATATTGTAGCCTTGGCTCGCAGGAGGTTCTCTCTTTTTTTTCTGAGTTTTCCTGGATGGAGATTTATTAGAATGGAAGATACCCACAAGATAGGAACCATTAAAGTAGGAATCATGACTTGCAATGCGTACATTATTGCAAATAGTTCCCAGGGGAGTTAATAAGGTTGTGGCCTAATTAAAACATAAAACTCTTCATTACATTTTGTTCTACTACATTTTTGGGGAAGAGGGATTTGGATAAAAACAAAGTGAGATTTATTTTTTTTTCTTTCAGCCTGTGTTTTTAAATTAACATAATGTAAAATTTGTACTTAGAAGATATTTATAAGGTAATACTTTTTTCTTTTTTCCCCCTTGGATGGTTATAAATGTAAGTTACTATTTTTCCATATCAAATTAATTCAGATTTGGAGTTTTTAAGATGTGGGCTGTTTCTGACTGTGTTTTTAATGTTCCTAGCACAATGTGAATATCCACACTACTTGTATGAGGCAAAAATAAGTTCCATTTATGGTCATGGAAAATTTTACTATTGCAATCTTTTCTTATCTAATTTTTAAAAAAATCTAAACTATATAAAAACTTATTTTTGAAATTTTATGTGCAAAGCAGTGGTATTAAAATAGGGATAAAATTTGTATTATCACAAGTATGTAACATCAAATTCTACTCCACAGAGAACATGTGATGAAACAGTATTCATCTGATACCTAATGATAATCCTATACAAATATCCTGGTGTGTTCTCTGTAGCATATTTATGATCTTGTTGTGTCTAGTCCAAGTTTCTTGACATTCTGAGTACCCCTTTGGGGAAATATGACATCTTGCAGTAATGTACGCTGTGCATGTCAAAAAACAATGTCAATCTGCTTCTGCTACTCTGAGTTTTAAAAGTGGAAAGAGCAGGCTGCTCATTTTTTAACATATGCAGGATGGTGATGTTTACAATACCAGCTGGAAAAGCAAGTACTTGTACAAAACAGTGCATGGAGACAACAGAACATGAGGAAGTAAAAAAAAAAAACCACCTCACTCATATTTTATGTACTAAGCAAGCACTGGAAATAAGAGAAAGGAGATCTTGGTCTGTGGTGGTACCCCCAAACCTTACAGACCAAAATAAAGTAGTTTTGAAATACTTGCAGTTGTGGAATATATAAAGAGCTTTACATTGTCAGTTCCATATTTTCCCATTTATTAAAGGTACCCCCTGAAAAAAAAAAATCACCCCCTGCAAAAAAAAACCCAAATAAATGACACAAAAACCTCAAAGCAAAACCTAAGAAAAAATCAAAATATTAGTAAGAGATAAAATAATTATGGGAAAATATGTAGAATAGAATGTGGCCTGATTAGCTTCATGGAGTCTCTTTATCTAGTATTAAGAAATTAATTGTTAGATAAGGCAAATAAAATCTTGTAAGTCTTTGAATATTGTAGTTCAGCTGGTTCAGCTAAGAATCATCTCTTGCTTGTAGTATAAATTAGGTCATGAAAAAGTCTGTCCTGATGTGATTAATTTGCTTAGAATATTTCAACAGGCTCATCTAGACTAGCTGAGATAATTCTATATTTCACAAAACCTTTTATCCTTATATTGCTCTAAGAATATTTAGAAGGAACCCAAGAGAGCATTGCCATGATATTTTGTGAATACAACAACACTTAGCTGTATGTGATTTCCAGCACTTATTCAGTATTTCAATAACAAAAGAAGTCTGAGGAAAATCTCATCATAAATATAAAAAACAAATGGTGCACAATGCTCACCATTCACTGACCGATGATCAGCCAAGTCACTGAGCAGCAGCTGCTCCCCAGCCAATTCCCCCAGTATATATGCTGAGCCGGTCATCATATGATATGGAATATCATATCCCTTTAGCCACTTTGGGTCAACTGTCCTGGATGTGTCCTTCCCACCTTCTTATCCACCCCACTGGCAGGGCATAAGAAGCCAAAAAGTCTTTAGTAAAAGCACTGCTTACAACAACTAAAATGTCAATGTGTTATCAACATTATTCTCATACTAAATCCAAACCACAGCATTATATCAGGACTAGGAAGAAATGTAACTCTATCCCAGCCAAAAAGAGGACAAAAAACAAAGCAAAAGATACAAACGGAGTAAGATAATATATACCTTCACTAAAAATAAACCAGCTATTTACCCCAGTATTTAATAGCAGAGTTTCAAAGTTATATAGGAACAGTTCAGCATACCATCCTCTTTAATTCCTAGAATAATGGAAAGTGTCTTTCAGAAAAAGAAAATGTTGGTACTTACCATATTTTGAAAACCCAAGAACTTTATTTTGATACCTGAAAGAAGAATTAGGACACTAATTTAAAAACAAACAAACAACAAAACAATAACTATATCAAGCATTTATAACATGCTGCAAGTTGCAGAAATGATTCTCCTGAATTATAATAGTGAAAACACTTGTTGATCTAAAACTAACTTCCTTGGAACCACATACCCCAGCAGAGTAAAATGAAGCTATGGCCATTCAGAGACAGGTAATCTAAATGTCATTCAATATGTGATAATGCAAAAACTAGGATAATCTTTACTTCTGGAATGATTGAAAAAAAATGCGCAGCTCTTCATAGGAGTATTTTCTCTGTTGCATTCAACAAAAATATTTAATATAAAAAGTCACTTTTTTTTTTCTTACCTCAAGTGAATGACTATATAACAATCAAAAACATTGAAAGTCTTATTCTACAAAAATGGTCAGTACAAGATACAGCTTTAGGATGGATGGTCTAGACATAAGAGAAATAGTTAAAGGTATCTTTTAATTTTTTTTTTTTAAATTGACTTATTAAACCAAGCATCACACAGTGAGATAAATTCCAGTTGTGTGGAGTATTTACATAAATACTTACTGCAACTCAAGTTCATATTCCACATTTCATA
>JAOXJM010000012.1:99021480-99048863 GCA_026413425.1 Tringa solitaria | reverse complement strand
TCCTCTTATAATAATATAATTTATTAATTAATTATTAATTTATATTTTCATTAAATTAGTTTAGCATTTTCTAAAGTTTGAGAAACAACATTTTACTTGGCTAATTTTGTTATGTCAGGTAAATAAAGAATCATCTCTAACCTAAGATAGTAATTCCATTGAAGAAACTGTGTCAAAATGATCAGGAGGAAAGAAAGAGTCATTTATGTGGCACAGCTGTCAGTTGTGAGGTAAAGGTTTAAAAGTTCCTATACTGTAGTTATCTATTTGCACATACAGTTTTTAGTCAAAAGAGCTGAGCTTCTTGAAGCTGATGCTTAGGAAGCAGTTCTGACTACTTAAGTTTCACATCTTATTGATGATATCTTAATAAAAATCTAAAAAAGACATTTTTTAAGATAATAATAAAGAAAAACATATGACTAATACCATGTATCAGTGCATCAGTGTTTTTATTATAATTTAAAAATGCATAATTATCACAGCTAATAATAATGACATAACTATTATTCCATCATTAGTGCAGAGTGTCTCCAAAGACTGGCAGGAAGACTTCTGAATGATCTTATACTGGGAGACAGTTCTTCATGACCAGTAATTTTGTACAAGTATTGGCAGGTGATAGAAGTTTGGAAATGGCCTCCTTGAGGTTGTGGCATACCAGGACAAGTGGGATGAGCCCCAGGGTGTGCAGAAGGCTGCCAAGTTGTGATATGCCTCTGTGTTCCACAGAGTTAGGTCTTATTTTCCAGTTCATGAAGAAATCACTTTGATTCGCTAACCACTGTAATTTTTTTAATTGCTGTTGCACCCTACTTCTACAACTAATTATGATTCATTTCTTTATAGGTACCTAAAGCCTTTATGTGCTGTTTTGTATATATATGGCAATCTTATTCATAGAAGAGGATTGCTTAGATTGATTTGCTTCTGCACTTGTGCATTTTCACTTCTCATAAAATTATTCAACTTCTATTTAGCAGTCTGTGAAAAATATTTCACTTATTTTTCATATGCTTCTCTTCTTTTTTATACATAGTTTAAAGTACCTTTTATCGTTTTATTGAAACCAATCATGTGACATTGTTTTTGTTTCTTCTAAATTCAGGACAATAGTTTTCTAATGTCTTTCTTCTCAGTGTTATCCACATAAAATCTACTAGTGTATTATGACTCCATCTTTCTGAAATTACATATTTGAACCAAAAACTTAAAATGAGTTGTAAACTTTTTTTTTTAAAAAGTTATCCTTCTCTGTAATATCATTCATGGAAAAGATTCTTACACAAAATTTGTTCAGTTTAAGAATCTTAAAAAAAATTGTCTGAGAACAGTTTCATTTTTCTTCACTTAAACATGGTATACTAAGCCGCATGATTTACGTCCGTTAGTATTAGAAAAAATATACCTCACTTTCAAAGACTGTGAACATGTCTTTACTTTCAAAGCAAGAGATCAGAATCTTGCTTGAACATTTTCCCCGTGGCTGCTGTGTTCTGTAGGATTTCAGGTGTTTTTACTTGCTTACTCCTCTTGTTATTCATTGTCTTGTCTATATTTTTCTGTTTGAGATACTTATGGCTATTTCACAGAATCACAGAATGACTGAGATAAGAATGGACTTCTGGATATCATTTTGCCCAATCCACTGCTAAAACAGGGTCACACATAGACACTTGTCCTGAACTATGTCAAGATGACTTTTGAATACCTTCAGTGGTGGAGATTCTACAATCTGTATTTCCAGTGCTCAGTCACCCTCACAGTGAAAAAGTTTCTCAAGGTTCATATAGAACCTCTTGTGTTTCAGTTCATGACCATTGCCTCTACCTATCTTGAAAGATATGCATAAAAAGCATTAGTGTCCAGTAAAGGAAAATACTTGCAAGAGAGATCAAGGAGACAGAAAGTAATATGGGTTTAATCTCCTTGGCTTTTGGAATCTCTCTGCAAACTAGCTATCTGGTTCTATTAAACTATTTGAAAGATGCATGTGAATTTTAGCACAAGACCTAAAGAACTGTATCAGGTTCCAGTGAAATATCAGGAGAACTGACAATGTGTATGTGTTTGCTTGTTCTTCTTTATGCTGCTAATCGTAATAGTCAAAGGAACAAGAAGAATAAAAATAACTTAATGTTCAAGAGGAATAATAATAGTAAATTATTAAAGTGTATGCTCATGAAACAGGCCAGTTTTGGAAGACTTTATATTACATGTTAGTGAGACTAACTCCTGCAGACTTTTAGTGAGACTAACAGACTCCTGCAATTGATTTTCTAGTGGCCTTAGGAGGGCATATAGAACTGCTCCTCTACGTTGCTTTACCAAGGAGCACTTTACATGGAGGTACTGTGATTTTGGCCTTTGGGCTTACTTAATGTCATTAAAATTCAGTGTGCCAGAAATTTTTCACACTTAGTTTTCCTGACCAGTATAGGGAAGATCAGAAAATCTTGTTTTAGACTGTTTGGTTGTGCTTACCCTTTCCACAAACCTTCTTATATTATTCTTATATTATTTAAGTCTTATATATTATTTAAGTTCTCCAACATGACAGAGATGTTTGATATGAAACCAAATACCAGTTATTTCAATAACATAAATATTCTCTGGTGAGCTATCACCAATAACTCCCTCCTGAATCACCTAATTCTGGTAAGAAGAAGAAAACACATCATGTGCTTGCCCTGTCACAACTCCCAGTGTTCTTCTCCAGTGGTGGTGAGTCACTGGACCATCCACAAAGAACTGTGAATATCTTGTTTAAAAACATACCAGAATATCAGATTCTAGTACTGAATAATTTTTGCTCCTATCTAATGATATCTGCTGTTAAAATAACCCAACAAAACCCAACAATAACAACAACAACAAAAAACCCCACTGCCTCAGTTTGTAAAGGATCAGTTCAATATGAGTAGCTAGTAATGCGGTGACTGTAAGTGTCACAATGATTTTAAAGGGCTGTTGAAAACATTTCTGACTATGAATCCAAAACAAATAGCTCCTGTTATTTCACCTTTTTTGAAAATGTTTCATTTTGCAAATGAATATGCTTCATAAAAATATGGAAATAATGTAAAAACTGGCTCTAATTAAATAAAACAGGATGAAAAAATGTTAGAACCATAGCTAATCATATACAGAGGGCTATATCAGTGTAAAAAATGCATTATGTTTAATAACCATAAAAACTCCAGAAAACTCAGAGATCAAAAAATAATACAAACCTGAACTTCTTGCCTACAAACTCTGAATTACATATATAGCACAACACTTGTAACTGTTTGTGTCGAGAGGTGTCATTAATGAGCACATTATTTGAAGGTGGAGTTACGTCACAATCCACAGCATATTAGATAAAGTGGATGTTTTTCAGCATCTTCCCAGACCAAATTTTTGTGAGCTTTTCCCCTTGTTCTCTCTTTTATTATTGTTTAACTATTTAAATGCAACTGTTTCTCTGAATTTGCCACACTTACTCTTTAGCACATTTACTCAGTGGCAGTCTGCCACAGGTTTTCCCAGGAGCAGAATTTTGTTGTCTTTTCTCACTTGATTCTTCAAAGATATCAGGAATCAGTGATCTTTAAATAATAATTCATTGAGCATTCAGAATCAAAATGCCAAAGTAACCAAGAAAGTGGAAGATGCATCACTGTTTTCTACATGTCAAAATTTAAATAGGAATGAAGTGATATATAAACCATGCATTAACCACTGGAATAAATTCCAGTCTGCCTACAGTAATTATTTCCACTGTTGAAGCCTTAGGACACTTAAGGGTTGTTTAATCTTTAAAACTGTGAATCCCATAGACAGTGTAAGAATATGAATAGGCACTAACACCTGTAAGTGTGAATTTATCAACAAGTTGCCTGAAGTAATACATAACAAATCCAGATAAATGGATGGTGCTTTGCACAATCTATACGAGCTAATTGATTTCCATCCGATGCTTGGGATGGATGCCAAATTTCAAGCTGACTTTAATTTTTGTTGTTTCTGTTATTCTTTTACGTGACAATAGTCTCTTTGGGCCTTGTCTACAATTAAACTGCTGAGTGATGACCCTTAATTTTCAGCAGTGTGAACCTGTAATTAAAGGTAAATAGCTTTAGGCATGAAACACAGGATGCTCTCAAAACACTGAATTGTGAGAAACTGTTGTTCACATTCTGCATTTCTGCTTTTCTATCCTCAACTTTGAGAAATCTAAATAAACAGAATTAATAACAAAGCCTTTTACAGCAATGAAGCATGAAAAGATAAATCCTGTGTCAGAAAGAATTACACAACATAACTGTAGGCATCTAATGCAGAGCAGAGATCCAGAAGAACACACACTGAAGGTTTGTACCCTTTTTTTTCTATTATTAGATAAACGTGGAACAGGGTAAATGCTGGGCCTTCCAAGGTGATTTCTTCAATGATCAATACAATAGATCTGTCTGGAGAGTTAGTTGCCATATATTTTATTTAACTTAGTCTAGAGGAGGTTCTGATGATCTTGATATATACAATATGCAATTTTTTAAAAATGCTTTGGTAAGTTTCAAGAGGGAAATTTTGTCCATGCCCACTGTTTTTATCCCATCATTCAAAGATCCTACTTGCAGTGTCTTTCTACTGCATTACCATTTAGTCTTGAGGTTGTGATCTCTGCTTCCAGTATCCACTCTGTCACAGCTTTCTGTCTTCAGCAGGATGGTGAGGGTCTCAGATTTTCCCTGCATTCCTGTCACTGGGCAACAGTCCACCTTTTGAGGAAGTTACTTCTGGATAAGTTGGAAGAGGCCTGTCATTTCTAAGGCAGCCAGATGACATAAAAGCTCAGTGGGAGCAAGAAACCACTGTCCTGTGCAGAAGTAAATGACTGATGATCAATGAATAGGTAGTGCTTGTCTCAGTGTCAGAATTTCACAGACCCTTGGCCACAGGTAAAATTATTTATAAACAGGGAAGTTTTTGATTTTTTTCTGTGACTGTGTGTGTGTCTGTGTACATGTAAAAAAAAACAACAACCAGAAAACAGACCTTCAGAACTGTATGGCTAGGTGTAATAATAACTTAGGTGGTTTTTTGAAGAAGACAAAATGCAAGATGTTTTCTTATTTATGGAACATATCTGATGGTAGACTTTCGGTAGCATAGTTTACTGTCTGAAAACATGATCTAACATGGAATTAAAAACTTTTAAAATATTTGATTTTCCTACTCTTGCGTAAGATAGAGGCACTGTCTTACTGTAAGATAGTATATTTGTCTCTTTCAGTATCTTCTGCCACAAAGAGTAGTTTGCAGTTTGTGGCATAGACATTTTATGACCCCTTCTGAAGTTAAGATTTGTCATTAGTTGCCTATGAGTAGTAAGAATAGGACACTGTGACCAAGCAGTCTCTTCCTGTTCTGTTCTCAGGCAGTCTAATGTAGCTTACATCTCTATTTTTTTTTTCTCTAAGTACAGGTCTAGATTCATTTTCTTCATTCTGAAATGCGTAGTTCAATGCTTCTTCACAAAATATGGTACTTTTAACCTAATCTAAATCCCAAGCTGCCTAATAAGGTGGATGATAGTTCTAACAAATGTAAAAGTAGTTTTTGCCTTCACTTTCCTGTAAAGATATGCTATGGCAGATGTTTCAGCCACTAACAAGGCAATTTAAGTATCAATTCACACTCTGAATGCCCACAGTTCAGTGCTTTTTCCTTCTGAATACCTAGAATCTCAACCCTCTTATTTTCTTTGCAATTTATACCTACATACTTTATCTCCTTAAACCAGCCAATATCCCACTGGTGGTACATCGCACTCCAGAAAAGATACTGAAGTTCAATATCATTGCTTAGTGCTATTCCATTTGTTCTATTGATATAGTTTTTATTCTTTTTCTTCTATGCTCCACACAGTCTGTGAAAGGATCAAGAAAATGACACATAAATAAGTAAAGTAAATAAAAAAGTAAATAAAAGAGCAGCAATAAAAGCATTCCTTGATGGGCTTGGTTCAGTAAAGCTAGGTTTTAGTCAATCGTGTGTCTTTTTTGTTGACAACAACAACAAAAGCATTACCTTTGATGGCATATAATTTTAATGTATAGCTATAATCAACAAGTGTTTTTAGATGCTATGAAGAATCAGTATTTGTACTGATCCTAAGAGCTTTTTACATTTAGATTATTGTTCTAGTCTGGTGGTAATAAAGACAGGAGGCAACTGGAAGATTATGTAAATTCTAATTGTTCTTGGTGTTAATTTTATGAATTTAAAACCTTTTGATTTGCTGTATGCCTTAGGATAAAAAACCCTTGTTTTTGTGAAAATTTCCTTTAGAATTAGAGAAAATTATATTTTGAAAAATACATTATTGGTTTGTTGTTTTTATTTTCTCCCCCTTTTGCTCCAAGGGACATCTATGCTTGGTTAACCTGGCTGAGACAGCAGATATATTGCTAGATTTCTACACTAGATATTGTTCTTTGGTCAAATGTGGCATTTCAATAACCAGTTTAGTGAAGTTAAGATAAAAATTATGTTATGAAGAAATTTTGAAATTCAAGCTTTCAAAAAGGAACAATGTGTGAAACAGAAGCCAGCCTATAATGAATATATGGAATGTTTATATACATGTGTTTGGCATATTATGCATTTTTAAAGGGTTGTCATAGTCATATTAACAGAAATTTTAATGCACCAACTTATGATGTTAGCATTTTGTTTCTTTCTGTAAAAGCACCCATACTTTTTTTTCCGTCATAATGTTTGGGTAGGTTATTACAGTGGAAGTACACATTACATTCAGATGAATGAGATGCATCTAACAGATATTTCTGTCATCTTTAAATCCAAAACATATTTTAGAATAATAGAGATAAAATAGATATCATAATTTAAATATCCTGCTGCTTCACAGAAAGGTCATGACATATTGTCAATGCTGCCTATTGTATTGTCAGTCATCCAGTTACACTGCAACCACTGAGAATCTAAATTAGACCAAATAAATGATTAATAATAATAGCATAGGAAAATATGTATTACAAAAATAGAAATGCTGCACTTGATATGTTGTAGGAGCTTTACCATGAAAATCAAAATAGAGGTACACTTTCCTTTCTAGATGTTATCCTGATTATATATTTTTATTTGAATGCTAGCTGAGTGAGCACTTTGCTTTTAAGAAAGAATGGTTTTCTTGGCAAAGGATAGGTGTACTGTAGACTGTATTTGAGGAACACCTGTCCTTTTAAATATAAGGGCTTTCCCCTAGAGCTGTGCTGCATACTTTTTCCCATAGGAATAGTTTTTCTACTGTTGATATATTTCTTGGGTACCTTACTCTCTAAGCATCAGATGGCTATTCTATGGATAAGGATATCATGTCTTCTGCAGAAATTTTTCAGTCCAACATTCTGCTTGCAACAGGACCAGCTTGACGTCTGGCTTGGTTGCTCAGGGCTTTGTACAAGTGGGTCTGGAAAACCTCCACAGCTGGAGACTGCACAGCTTTTCTAGGCAGCCGGTCCCACACGCTTTTTGGGCTGTCCTCAGGGAGAAAAAGCTCTTCCTTATATCCAGGGACAACCTATCTTGTTCCATTTCATGACAGTTATTTGTTGTCTTCTCACAGTGCCCCAGTGTCTAGAGTCCATCTCCGTCTCCTCAATAGCTTCCCTGAGGGACTGCTGTAAGGTGCCCCTGAAGAAATTCCTTCTCCAGGCTGAACCAGACCTGGTCCTTCAGCCTCTCCCACAAAGCAAGAACTACAACCCCCACACACCTCCCCCAATGTCTTGGTGGCTCTCTCCTGAACTTATTCCAGTATGGTGAAGTCTTTTTTGCACTGGGACCCTGAATATCACTGTATTCAGGAGTAGTTCTTGGTGCTAGGGATGTACTCCTGCTGTGTAATCATACTATTCTGGAGACTCCCTGTGGAAGCACTAGATGTAATTCTTCACATCCTGAAAACCAAAAGAGCTGCTGTTATCATGTGCTGATGTGAATATCACATGGACTGAAGTCTCATGCAGCTGACATACAAAGTTCTTCATAGATGTAGGAACCAGCATATTGTTTTAGTATTTTTCTTCCCAGATGTTATAACTGAAATACTAGGATAATGAATTCTATTAATTAAGCATGTAAAACAGTATCTGTATGGAGGTTTTAGGTATGTTACATTCAAAATGTTTTCGTGAAGATTAAAAGACAGATTTTGCCTGCCTTGGCTCCCCAACTATCTGTGGGTGGGTTTACATTGCAATCCAGGATGTCTAGTTCCTTGCAGATATGATTGCTCAAGACATTGTTAGCCCACCTAGGTCAACTTCTGGTATGGCAAGAGGTACCTCAGCTATGCAAAGGGTGTACCCCCTACCGTATCGAGGTTCAGTACACGGATATCTAAATCCATAAGATTAAACTATGACTACATGTGCTGCGCTCTGAGGTACAGGAAGGGCAGTTTTAAATCCCTGCATAAGATAAGTGTAAAATGGTACATGGCTTCATTAAAAAATTTAGATCATTTGTCAGTATCCCCCAAGCACTGTTTTAACAAAGATGGATTTCTGAGAGATACCTTACTCTTTACCCTCTTCCATTATACTCTGGGGACAGGATGTTCAGACTCATAGCCCCATTCACCACCCAGAGAAGTAGTGGCACAATCCATCACAGCAACATTGGTTCTTTAGGACTCCCTGGCTTCAAATACCAGAACCATCTCCCGCATCAATTCTGGGATTATCTCCTTCCCCTGTCTGGCCTGAAGCTGAAAAGAAGGAGGCAAAGAGGTGTAAGAAGAGGTGCAGTCCCAACCGCTCCAGCAGTATGTGCAAGAGAGCAGCTGCTGTTGTATGATTGTTCTCCCTCAGAGAACCTGATCCCGTGAGTGAGTATAAATACTGAATCTGTTGTAGATCAGAGGTCCCTTTTTGGCCACCTATCATCCTGCTGCTGGTGGTGGCTAAAGGCAGGTAATTAGAGACAATTTTAATAAACAGGGAATTATTTGAAACCTTCTTATATTAATCAGCAGGAATGCTTCAGGAATTTTCTGAACTGGACAGTACATCTAGACCATCATGTTTAATAGTCACTGATAGACCATCTTCTGTTTGTTTAATGTCTTTTAAAACACATTAGTTCTTTTGTTTTCCACAACATCCACTGAAAACGAGCTCCACAATTTAATTATGTCTGATTTAGCTGCCTGTCCCCAGGTGTCTTCCTGCTCTACAGTTCTCCAGAAATTCCTGCTGACATTAGCTATGCAGCTGGTGATCCAAAAGAAGTAAAAGGCAGTTGTAGTCATAGTTAAAACTGAGCATTGGAAGTTATTGCATTTTACCAGTGGGGGAAAAAGAAACCACAAATCCCAAGAAATATTATTTCTGCTTATCTTAGAACACTGTAGGCACAAAGCATTTAAACAGAGACTGTGAAAACCATTGTAGGTGATGGGGACTCTCTTCAATTCAGGATGTATTGTTTAACTAAAGCAATGAAGCAGTGCAGCCTGGAGATCTAACTGAGGCAAATCAGTGTATTTTTTATGCTAAGCTTGAAATATATTCCACAGAATCAAAATTTCAATTTCTGATAGTGCCAGTTTAACCTAGAAATTTAACTGAGGCAGAAAAAAATGAATACCATGCAGTTTACTATGTTACGGATCTTTCAAATCAGACCTCTATGATTTCATATTTTATGTGGTCATAAAAAAGATCCCATAGCTCTTCTTTGTCGCTGATGGAGTATACTCTGCTCTCCTTGGAAAAATTTGCTCTCTCTTTAACATTATGCAACATAGTTCACACAGCTCAACTGCTTCTCTCTAATTCCAAAATGGGGATGTACTTCTTCAGTTCCATATGTGTGCAGTACATGAAAGATTTGTAGATCTTTGTGACACAAAAATATTTTAAATATAGGGTAATATATTTATAATAGATGTGTGAAAAAGTAAATGATTTCAAAACACCACCAGTAATTCAGGTTAGTGAACCATACTGTAATTTTGTCAAATGAGTAGTTATCTCAAAACTACAGTCTGAACTGACATTCCATAATAGGATGACTGAATCTGGTAAGTTAAATGATAAGGTTTAATACCCAGGCATATCTACAGCTCCCTGATCTCGGATGCCATCTCCATCAGAACTTTAAGGAGATGGAGGTCTATAGTCTCCTCTCCAGAGCATCACTTGTAATGGAATATAACAAGAGTGCTTAATTGTTACCTTGTGTTATGGTAGCATTGTTCTGTACTGTTTCTTGGCCTCCACCATGTTCTTTAGAATGTGACGATCAACTAACCCCAAAGCAGGACACAGAAATGTTGTCAACTCAGCTATGAGTTTTAGTCTTACATGAAAAGAATACTTTCATGTCCCACAGCTTCAAGTCCTGTAGCTCCAAGTCACTGTGTTTTCTTGACACAAACTCAGACTGACCAGAGAAATATTCCCAAAGAAGCTATTTGTTTCATTAAGAGTTTTCAATTCTGACTAAGTGGTTTTTCCTTAAAGCAAATATATTTCACCAAAATTCGCTAAACAGAAAGAAATCATACTATTCATATTGTCAAATTACAAAGAGCATGTATGTAGGCATGTAACATGCAGTAACTAAGGGCTTAGACAGAAAAACACTTTACAAAACAAGCATCCCCTAATTTTTCTGTATGTACTGATTTATATGTAACATTGATTTTATTCTGAGAAAAATATCCTTAGCTGTCCATAACATAATTTTCAACTCTCTAGTGAATATCTCATACTAGTAAGAAAATTTTTGTTTTGTTTCACTTGTGTAAACAACGGCAAGATTTTACAAAGAATCCAAATGAATAATAGCCAGAAATTGACAGCTTGAGCACCAGTAAGTATTAACACCCTCCTTGCTAATTGCTTCCATCACAAATTAATGGAAGTCTTTTAAATCTCCTGACAGTAGTTATGTAAAATTCTGTGGTTAAGGGAACTCGAGACAGTACATAACAGATGCCATCATTAATATGCAACTGCATATGCTTCCAGTGCACAAGTTTTTGTGAGCTTTTTTTTTCTTTCCATCGTATTTTTTTCTTCACTATTTGAAAGTAATTCTTTAAAATTCTTAGTTTCTGCATTTCCACCCAGGTGTTTTAAAATCAGCTGTTTCAACCTATTGTCTTTTTCCATGGGGGCGCGTGTTTGGACAGTACTCCAGAGATATGTTAAGTATCTATTCTTAGTAAAACCAGAATTAATTATAATTTAACAGATTTTATATGATGAACAAATTATCTTTTATTACGTCTTTTTTTCCTCTCCTTTTTTGAAAAAACTTAGAAAACAAAATAAAACTTTGGGAAAAGTGCTCTGTTATTCCTGCTGAATTTCAGACTCTTACTTTGTCAGGGCTTACAACCTATCTTGAACTTCTGAGTTCTGTTTCTTCATGGAATTCATTTTTTCTTCTTGCAAATCTTTAAACATTTCATTTTAATTACCAGCAACTGATACACTTATATGAGACCTGACTATGCATACCAAAAGCCACCCAAAGCAATTCATCTGTCTTTACTTTCATTCTAGTGCCACCACTTAGGTATGGCAATGGGAAGAGTGACCGATTTAAAAAGGTTAATAGAAACCTGTATATGAACAAGAGTTTACTGTTACAGATTTTCTTCATTTTTCACTTCTTCCTTTCTTTATATACTTTTTGTCCTACCCCTCTCTTCATCTCTCCATCCCTTCTTTCCCTATGAATGAGAACATCTTCAACATTAGTTTGTGATGCACTGCTTTCACTCCTCACCCTTAACTCTTTTCTTCTACTAACAAGGACAGCAGAAGTCTAAAACAAGGCAGTCTAAAAGCATCTTCCTGACAAGGATGCACACACCATCTTTCTCACAGATCACAGCTTGGTCTCTTCTGTCCCTTTGTATCTCTCAACAGTCTCCAATAGGGAATTGATGTCACTTCTCCTGGTGAAAAACAGTTGATGTACATCTGCCTGAGGGACTTGGGGCTTATGTCTGAATCACTGATGGGCGTGTGACTGAGCATCAGTGAATTGGAGAGGACATCTCCAGGAAGATAACTGCACAGCAGCACACATGAAAGACTTCCACCTTGCGCACAGTCACGGGTTCAGGGTCTCTCGGGTCACCAGAGCTGCTCTGGTCTTTTCATCTGCCCTGAATGGTGTGAGGGAGACTACTTGAGCGGTGACTTGGAAAGGAGATTAGATAGGTTAAAGTCACAACACAGAACTATGGCAGCCACTTCTTTCATACTAAGAGAATAAAATTCTTGTTGTTTGGTAATAAAGACCTAATTCAGCCAGATTTCAGCCTGTGCTTCTGCTTGGAATTACTCTGTTCCAGGTGTGCAGGGCTTGTGTTTCTCTGTAATACCTCATGCAATTTAATCATTGACACAATTATCCAGCCTGTTGTAGTCTCTCTGCATTTTGACTCCTCCTTCCACTGTCCTGCCAGTTCAGTGTCATCCACAAACCCGGTGAGTGTGAATTCAATCCCATGATCAACATTTACAAAGACACTTATAGGATCATAAAATCATAGAATCATTTAGGTTGGAAAAGACCTTTAAGATCATCAGGTCCAAAAAGTAGCACTGACAAGTCCACCACTAAACCATGTCACTAAGTGCCTGGAAATACCTCCAGGGATGGCGACTCAACAACTTCTTTGGGCAGTTTGATCAGTGCTTGAGAACCCCTTAGGTGAAAAGAATGTTTTCTAATATCCAATCTGAAACTCCCTTAGTGCAAATTGAGGCCATTTTATCTTGCCCTATTGCTTGTTAATGGGGTGAAGAGACCAATACCCACCTCTCTACGGTCTCCTTTCCAGGTAGTTATAGAGAACAGCAAGCCTCCTTTTCTCCAGGCTAAAAAACCCCAGTTCCCTCAGCTGCTCCTTATAAGACTTGTGCTTTAGACCCTTTACCAGCTTTGTTGCTCTTCTTTGGACACATTCCAGCACCTCAATATCTTTCTTGTAATGAGGAACACAAAACTTAACACAGTACTCAAGGTGTGGTCTCACTTCCCTGGTCCTACTGGCCACAGTATTTCTGATACAGACCAGGATGTCACTGGCCTTCTTGGTCACCTGGGCACCCTGCTGGCTCATATTCAGCCTGCTATTGACCAGCACCCTCATGTCTTTTTCCACCAAGTAGCTTTCCAGCCATTCTTCCCCAAGCCTGCAGCATTGCATGGGGTTGTTGTGACCCAAGTGCATGACCTGGTGCTTGACCTTGTTGAACCTCATACCACTGGCCTCAGCCCATCGATCCAGCCTGTCCAGATCCCTCTGTAGAGACTTCCTACCCTCAAGCAGATCAACACCCACGCCCACCTTGGTGTCATCTGCAAACTTACTGAGGGTGCACGCAATCCTCTTGTCCAGATCATTGATAAAAATACTAAACAGAACTGGCTCCAATACTGAGCTCTGGGGAACACCGCTTGTGACCAGTCACCAAGTGGACTTAACTCCATTCACCGCCACTCTTTGGGCCCAACCATCCAGCCAGTTTTTTACCCAGAGGAGAGTAAAACCATCCAAGCCATAAGCAGCCAGATTCTCCAGGAGAATCCTGTGGGAAATGGTGTCAAAGACTTTACTAAAATCTAGGAAGACAACATCCACAGCCTTTCCCTCATCCACCAAGTGGGTCACTTTGTCATAGAAGGAGTTCAGGTTCATCAAACAGGACCTGCCTTTCATCAACCCATGTTGACTGGGTCTGATCACCTGGTTGTCCTTCATGTGCCACATAGTGGCACTCAGGATGATCTGTTCCGTGTCCTTTTGTAAGAACCTGACAGAAAAACAAGATGCCTCAAAGCTTGCTTGCTGCAGGACTTCTGTTGTGAGTGTACCAATAGCAAAGAATGTCCTTCGTTCTCAAAATAACTGTACCCTCTGCCCTGAAAACTTGTCTGCCTTGCAAGGCCCAGCACTGCTTGTGCAGCAGAGGCAAGGGGGGCTCATGCAGTAACCGTGTTGGACAATGATTGGATGAGCACAGGCAGCTGTCACATTGATTGGTCAAACTATGAGTCAACAGGAACTATAAATTACTGTTATACCCCACTGCAATGGGAACCCCTCACCATCATCGAACCACACCATTGCGAAGGCCTGAGAATTGCGGATCAATGGGATGCCATTGACTCCAGAGGATCGCCGAGCCGTCATGTGGACGGACTATGGTGGTGATATACTATTTCTTGCAGGTCTCCGAAATTCTGGTTCTCCTTTCCTATAGCTCTGCCTTTTCTCTATGGCCATTTAGCATCATTTATAGGTAACAATAGTAAAACTATAGTAAACGGCATCTGACCTCGTTTGTGTCTTAATCACGCTCCCAGAATCATTTCTAACCCCCTCACAGACCAAAAATCAGACCGGGACCTAACACCCTTCCATGTACCAAAGTCATGGTTTAGTCCTTTTTCTCTGAAGGACAGCTATATATGGTTAACCTAGCTAAGGCGGTGGATATATGGCTAGATTTCTATAGTTGGTATTTTTCTTTGGTCAAATGTGGAATTTTAATAGTCAGGTTGGTCTACTAAGTGGATCACTCAATATTGTATGACCCAGGAGAAACTCCTGCGAAACTCCATATCTGATTTCTGCCAGTTGGACCTTGAGCCATTCACCACCACCCCTTAAGCTTGATAGTTTAGGTCAATTTCTACCCAAATAGTGGTCCATCTGTCCAGCAGAGAGCTTGACATCTTGTCTGTGGGAATGTTATGGGAGACCATGTTAAAGTCTTGCCAAAATCAAGGCACCTACAGCGCAACGCTCATCCACCCAGAAAGTTGTTTCATCTGAGAAGGCAACTTGGCTGGTCAAGTACAATTTAAACTTGGTAAATCTGCATCAGCTTCTCCCTGTCACCTTCTTGTCCTTCATGTTTCTGGGAGATCCTTTACTGAGGACCTCTACCTTAAATTTTCCAGGAACTGAAGTAAAGGTGACTGCCTTTTTTTCTCAGTGTTGGGCAAAATATTCACCCTTTGCAAATGATTTCAAGTAATGGCTTTTCAAAAATGATTGATAGGAATTATTTTGTCATCATGCCAGCCAACACTCTCAGCACCCTTGGATACATCCTGTCAGGTCTCATGAATTTGTCTATGTCTACTTTTTACAGATGGACCATAATTCAGCCCTCCTCTACCATCACTGGTTCACTATTTCCCTTGTTACTGTTCCTTGGTGAATGCAACAATTACTCTCTGGGCCCCTGCTGTGACATTTGTGACTAACTTGCCAGCCCCATTTAACAGCAATATTTATGCTTCCTACAAACATATCTACAGATGGCTTTCATGTTACTCTTAAAATTTCTTGCCAGCTTGAGCTGTGGCAGAGCTTCTCCTCTCCTCGCTGCACTGCTGCACACTGATGTAATATTTCTGTATTTCCATTTTGAAGTGTCTACCCTTTTCCATCTCTCAGATGCTTCTTTACTGCATTGGTAGTGTACTGTTTACCCAGGCTGGTTTCTGCCTGCACTAGTCTTTTCATACTGAGGGGGAAGGACTGCCTTGTGCTTGGAAAAGGCTGTCTCTGAAAATCTACCTGCACTCCTAAGCCTTATGCCCTCCAAGACAGACTTCCAGAAGATGTCTCCTCATTATTCCTCTTCTCAAGGTCTTTATTTGGTCCTTTTCTTCCTCATCCTTAGGATCTTAAACTTCATAAGCTTGTGATCACTGCATTGCCAAAGCTTCCATTTATACTCAAGTGTCTAAACAAATCTTCCTTGCATATAGCTCTTCTAGAAGAACACCACTCCTACCTTTCTTTTTTTTTTGGAAGTTGTCCTCAGTCAACATAAATCTGCATTGCTTGTGTACTGCTGTGTTGCTTTCCAGCAAATATCAAGGTGGTTGAAGTCACTGTGAGAATCAGGGCCAGCAGGTTAGAAGCTTCTTTGAAGTCTATGAAGAAGGCTTCAACTATCTCTTCTTCCTGATCCAGTGATCTGTATCAAACATCTACCACAAGGTCATACTGGATGGTAGTTCCTCCCGTTTGGACCCAAAGGCACTCTGCAGGGCACTGCAGGGCACTCCATGCACTCAGACTGCTCTTCTACAGAGAGTCCTCTTTTATCCTTTCTGTCTTTCCAGGGTGCCTTGTACCTGTCCGTCAAAGGAGTTCCATCACACCAACTAACCCATTGATTTTCTTTAATTCCTAAAGCATTGTAAATGTGGGACAACATGTATAATTCTATTTATTCTAGTCTGTTTCCAAGAGTGTAAGTATTGCTTGCAGATTCGAGATTATGTGCCATGTGCCCTTGGACTCTACAGGGAGTGTGGGAGCAACCTCTATGGTGCTGCTTCCCACGTGCTTTCAACCGGTATCCTTTTGCTTCCTGACTTTGGAGAGTGCTCCTGGTAAAAACAAGTTTTAACCCTACCTTGTAAAGCTAGCCATCCATTTGGGAAAGATTTCTGGGCATTAACCTTTCAAACATTTTCAAAGAGCATCTCATGGTTATGGGGTCTGAAGACCTTCCTGCAACACTAGTCACAAAGGCAGGTGCTGTTTGTATAATATGCCTTGCATATTATATTATATTGTATAATACACATTGTTTGTATAATATAGCCTTGCCTTGCACTGGCAGGGTTGACAGAAAACAACTTGAGCTCCTATCCCCTTTGCTTTAGCCCTTGGAACTCTGTAGTTCCACTTGACCTTTGTGGCTCATTCTTTGTGGTGTCATTAGCTTCCACGTGGAGGAAGAGGAAGAGTAGTAGTATCTAATCTTGATGAGTTTTGGCAATGTCTATGTGATAACCTGTATTTGATCAGCAGGTGTGTGTCTCAGTCTCCTGCAAAAAGGAGTGTCCTGCTGCTGATACTCACCACTTCTTCTCCCTGATGGGTGTGACCTGTAGAGCAGGAGCTTCTAGTACAGTTATCCCTTGAAGGGCATACTGTTTATGCTTCCTGTTTTCTACCTGATCTCCCTGCCTGTTCTTCATCCTAATTTTTCCAGAAGAGGGGAGAGCAGCTTCCCTGCTGCCATGTAGCGTGAGCTTCCACAGTGCCTTGTGCAAGTCACTGTATTTCCCCTCTTTGAGCTATTCCTTCTGTCATTCAATTTTGTCAGCACACTGAGGTTTCAGACCTTTTCCCTACAGGGTCTCTGTTGATATCCTATCAGTTCCCTTCTCACCCTTTCTGCTGCAGCACAATCTGCTGTGCTCTTCCTGCAGCTTCTGCACCTGTTCTCTTTGTAATCCATTAGGCCACACATCCCACAAGCGAGGACCATATCCTGCTCAGCCCAGGGAGGAGCACCAGGCCCTGCCTGCAATTTTTCACCTCACTGGCTGCATCCTCCCTCAGAAGCTCAACCAGTGTTGACACCTCTGATGTACAAGGGATCAACCTTTTGACAATCTCATGAGCTGCGTTCAGAGACCCTACCCTCTGTCTTGTCCCTACCATGTGAATCCCAACCTATACAAGTACCATCAGCAGACAGTGGCCCAAGAAAAGCGAGTTCTGGGCCCCTGTTATGCCCTGCAAAGTGAACTTCCCTCTGACAACTGCATCCCCACCAGAGCTAGCGTTTGCTGCACTTGTGCATTTCCCAAGTGCCAGGAAAGCAGACTGTGGAAGCTGAGCACACCTGCCTCTGGCTCCGTGCCACGTGTCACCTGCCCTGACACCCTTCCCCAAAGGTCCCTCTTCAAGAGAAAATGAACCCTTCAAATCACCTACTGGCTCTAGGTCATATAGCTTGTGAACACAATCTCAGCTCCATGCTCCCTTCCCCAGTGTCATACCCACAGCACATCTAAGCTGTGCACAGTTGTATCCAGCTTTGTGCAAGGTTTCTGGAATGGTAAATTCCTTCTCACTGTGTGTAATCCCTGCCAAAATGCCTTTCAGTCAATGTTCACTCATTGCACAGATGCTGTAGGCCAATCCAACTTTGCCTCAGCAGGCTTCCTTCTGGAGCTGGAGCTTCATGAGGAGTTCCCTGTTATGTCAGGAAGCCTTCTGCCACCCACATCAGCCATGCTGAGCATGTGACTGGCTCGTTTCTACTCTTTGAGAAGGTTGCTCTTGCATTTGGCATCTTGCATCTTGTGGACCCTTTGGAAATGGTTTCCTGTGGGATCCAACCACCATATCCTTCAGGAAGCCAAAACCCGCTGTCTCCATGACCAGAGATGTGGCTCTGCACATGGTCCTACTAATCTGCTTCCATCTTGGTCTCTGAGCCCTGGCAGGGGGCTTCCAGCCACAGCTGATGAAGTGTTGGCCTTAGTGATGTGCTCAAGGAACCTCACAAGGCTGCTGCCCCGCTGTTGCGGACCAAACAGGTTGCCATGCTAGCAGAGACCTCACAATCAACACACATGCCATGTCACCTTTCCCCAAAAGGGATTAAATTGTGCTTGTTGTTGTAGAAAACCTCCTGAGGTAGAAGGGCTGTAAAGCACAGGAATTTGTTTTCTCCACATGCTTCACAGTTTGGATCCCAAAGAGAAAGAGCACAGCTGGGTCATAATGGGTGTGAAAGCAACTGTGATTTAGGCAGATCAAGTTGCAGCAGGAAGGATGGATATTGTCTTGGTACATCAGAAGGGATGCTCCTCATGCCTTCCTGAAGAATAGTTTTGCTAGGATGTGGAAGAAGCATGGGGCTATTGCAGGAGGGTCTGCTGCCTGCTAGAGTGTCTCCTTTCCTGAAGGCTGTCTGCAAATATTTGGAGAAACAATGCATTCTCCACAATGGTATAGGTTCCCAGCCATCCATTTCCTTGTGCGACTGAGTGGCAAGCACCTGTCCTCCAGCCTCTGCTGCTTAGAGGTGGTGGATTTGAGGGGAAAGGATGATGATTATGCAATGGAAATAATATAAAAGCAAAGGAGTACTTTTCCAGCCTCTCTAAAACAGTTTCTTATCTTCTCTCAGACAAAATATTATTGTCTGTTTTGTAAACCTCCTGGAGATGACCCACAGCCTTGATGGATGGCTGTTGTTCCAGGCCAGAAGCATCACTATGGCTAATCTATCTTCTTGCCTTGCTTGCTCCTCTGTGGGTGATGTGTTGCCCTTGTGAGCATCTCTCCAAACAGAGATTCTGACTTGGAGCTCAGAGAGGAAGGGGCCCATTTTTTTCCAAGTTAATGCTCATTCTAGATTAACATGAAAGATTTGGCATTATGAAATGAAGTCGTGCATGCAGTCAGGACAAAATGGCTGGTGTGATAGAGACAGACATGGTGTATTTGGAATATTTTTCTCTTTTTTTTTTTTTTTTTGAGGTAATCTTATAAGAAAGTCTTAATGATCCTGTATCAAAACTCTTTACTTCACCTACAATTACTTTAGACAACATCACAAAACTCTATCATCTATTTGCTATGAAATCATTCAAGTTGCCAAAAAATATAATCAGAGGTTAAGGAGTTCTAAAATTAAGATTGCCAAGACAGGTTTAATTTTCCATACTCTTTGCAATATTTTTTTTTACATGTCACTTCATTGTACCTTGCTAACACTATTATAATATGAGAAGCTGACTCCTTACAGAAACATTTATTTTCTCCAAATGTTTCAAAACCCTTTAATAAATGCTATAAAATTGTGTTATAATACTTGTGGCAGTGACAGTTAAGCAGATAAAGTTTACAAAACTCCAAAATAGTATTGTAATTATACATTTAATTGATTTCGGTACTCCTAGAACTTTAAAGCAATCCAGTTTCTAAGAAAAACATAAATCATCAAATATGGCTCCTCTGTTAACTTTCATACCTTCTATGTACTAATACAGGTGTTCATCTGTTTCATTTAGAGCACCTGCTTTAGCTTCCTAAAAAAAATGTCTGTTTTCCAAATGCTATCAGTGAGTTGTTCAGAAAACAATTCAAAATTGATACATTAGGAATATACTTCTTACAAATGACCACTGAGATGGTCTAAACCAAAGCACATATACAATTAATTGTATGAGTAACCATGAAAAGAAATAGATCTATATGGAAATAAATTAATTATATGCATTGTGGTGTATCTAAAATGGAAATGCTGCTTTTATCCCACACTTTGAACTTGCTAAGAACCCTGAGAACTCACTTTATTTTCCAAAATGGTGCCTCAAACATAAGGGAGACATAAAAGAGCTATCCCATGGATTCTTTACTTTTGTTCTCTATATTGATTTTTTCTTAGTAAGATATTATGCTGATGCAGCTTCTAAGTGAACTAAAAAGTAGCATGTTCTCTTAAAAAAAAAAAAAAAAGGACAAGCCATCACGTTTCTTCAAAAAATACCTACTTCATGCCAGGAATCCATTAGAAAAGTATACCACCTGGAAGGATGTTTCTTTCACAAACTTGCAACCAACAGTTTAATCCAATTGAAAAATTCCCAAATAATTTAATAAAGAGCTTGCATTGGGGTCATAAACTCACAGTTGTGGAATTAATTTGTAAAACTTCTAATTTGTAAAACTTGGTGTTACTGTAGATGCCATTCAAAGCTCCCAAGAAGTTGTTCGGTGGTCGAAGAGAAGTAGAAGATTGCTACAAAGCAGGGGTTTTGCCTTTGAATATAGAATAAATAAACATTGAAATCATGCAAATGATAGCTTAAGAGTTTTTAATCCTATGGTGAATTAAAAGATAATTATGACATAGAAGCAACATTTTCTCTGCATAGGCTATGACAACTATACAGGTTAATTGCACAGTGTTGTCCTGAGAAATCTGACAAAAACAAAAGCTTATAGTACTGCACAATAACAGGTATTTTTCAATACGTTCTGGTGCAGCCTACAGGTTGCTTCATGTTGATTCTGCTGGTTCTACTTTCAGAGTATAAGCTCTTTGGAATAACATATCACTCTTATGCATTTATTAAATGCCCTGGAAGCAAACTATTCAGCTAAGCAAGACCTGCAACTTCAAACTCCCTGTTTCTGAAGTCGGATGTCATGAAATCACATCTTATGCTTCAGTCTACAAATGATACATCAAAGTAATCCTTCTCACTTCTGTGTAGCTATCTTGGCTTCCTCGAGGAGTGAGGAGATGGAAAAGATAAAAGACCAACATTCGAGCAACAAAAGGCATACAATATTTTTGATGGCCATTAGTTTTCTATTTTCTCAGGTCCATCTGCCCACTTCCTTTTTCTGTGCACATGTATCACACCATGCACACTTTGAGCACAGACACATATGCCACTGGTCAGCTTCTAGCCTATGGCAACAACAACTGAGAGCAGCATGGGTTTCACTACACCGTACAACAGCACAGCTTTGTTTATTTTAGCTTTGAAGCAAAGGATACCTGTGTAGCCAAAAGTTTGTATCTGCCTATACATTTAAATGTGTCCGTATTTTGCAGGAAGATTGTGCTTTATGTCATTTTTTTAAGAATTTGAATTGAACAATAGTTTTGGGAAGACCTAGTCATCATGTATGCAGTCACAGTGAAACCTCATCTACACAGCTTCTTAATCCCAATTGCAATATTCTTGCTGTGCCTGCCTTTTTCTATGTTGGAACAGATTGACAATAATAAAATATATCTGTGCAGGTGACAAATTATCCAGCTGATAGTACTGAATGTGTCTCACTTGTGACCTAAATCTAGACATAAGTTGCCTCCAGCTTGAAAAGTTTGTGCATTAACCCACTGTGCCATCTAACCACCCTCTACCTCCGGCAAGCTAATGAATGATTCAGTGGTTTTCATGGCTTCAGTTCAACACTCTATTTCTGCAGCTGGAGACACAGTTTTAAAATATTGCAAGTGAAACACATTCACAAAAGCTATTGCTCATTAATGCGATTTGTTTGCTGTGTTGTCTCCACAATGGCTTTTTTCCCATAATCTATTCATTTTCAGTTTCCTATTGTTCTGATGCTGCAGTAATAATAAAATGTTCTATAGAAACTAAGAGGTGACTTATTATTTCAGCATGGTCTTGACCTCCGTGGAGGAAATATCTATGGGCTCTTCAAGCACTAACTACCTATAAATAAATAATTTCCCTTAACAAAATGCAGAAGGAAAAAATTAAATCAGATGTTAAATTTAACCTGTTCCGTATAACCCTGATATAATCTTTTCTGCAGATGGTACTATGGAAATACATGGATCACTTTAATAACTATGCAACACAGAAAATAATTTAGGCATTCCATCCCTCCATCCAACCACACATACCATTTTAAACAGAAATTTTGTTTTTACTGAAAATCAAATACATGGAATGGAGAAGAACATCTGGTGCTGAAAAGAAAGGGCATTTGAAATGTAGTCTATTGGAAATAATCAGTGCTTTCCTAAAGTCAGAGTGCATTTCCAGTTGATAAGGACCTGGGGTCCTGGGTTGATCTGGGGTTCCTCCCAGCCTTACCTTCCTCTCAGTGCTGCTCAGTGCTGCCTTAAAAAGGAAACAAGGTATGTGAAATTTAAAGAAGTAATTATGCTGAATCCTATTTAAAAGTGCAGGCACTGCACATGAAGCCACAAAGATTCTTTCTTTCATTTATGTAAAATGCAATTGTGCAGATATAAGTAAAGGCTTAAGGCCAGTACCTGTTTTACTTTCATTGATTTTCAAAGGCGTGATGGGGTCTAAATTCATTAGAAGATTTTGGAACTCTTGCTTAAAATCTTCTGTGATGCTATAGCTCAGAAAATTAGAGAAAATTTTATTACCATACAAAATGGATGTGCAGCACAACCATTGAAGGTTTAGTCTATCAAAAGCAAAGGAACAAACACCTCAAAATTCCACATTAACTTCCCAAATAATATGATGCTCCCCTTAGGGAGAAAATTGTGCTGTTCAGTACTAATTTATATAAAATACATCAATTTGACACTGACCACATGCTCAACTCTGTGTTTGTTCCATAATAGGTTTCAGGCTATTACCCCCCCGCCTCTTTTTTTCAGATCAGTGTACAGGAACCAATGTTTATCTTAGTGTCTACCATCATAGGTTTATAAAATCACTCCAAAAAGTTTGTTTATCCAGTTTCTTATGTCAAAAACCCACCATGTCAGCTTTAGCTTTGAGTTTTTACCCAGCCTGATGAAAGTTAAAAACATTGTTTTCAAAATGGAGGCTTCCATGAGTATTATTCAGCTTAAATGTCAAGAATAGATCAACTGTTTTAACAAATGTGAAGAAACTTTGGAAACTTCTGAAGCATCCAAAACTATTGCGTAGCTCATTCATCAAAAGACACAGAATACCTCAGTCCCAGCTCATCGCACAAAACTACTCTATTCTGAGAGATGCCAGAAGTCTGATATCCACGAGCCATGTTAAAATTACATTTTACTCTGGTCTTCTTGGCTAGGAGTACTCTTCACTTTAGACAGAGGAATGGCACCCTACAGAATTTATACAGAAATTAGAAAGAAAAGGAATAGAAATGTTTAATTTGTTTCTATTAGTTTCCTATTATTAACCTTAGAAAGGGAGTCCTTTTCTTCCTGTAGAATAGCGGTATTTATATATTGTTGTAATATATTGGTTGTTTCCTACAATTCTCCAATGAATAAATTATTACAAATGCTGTTGTCAGGCCATTCACATTTTCTCAGTATGCAGCAGGTTTTACATACACAGAATGTTTAATTAATTTTCTGATTAATGAGCTTTTTTTATTATGCTACTGCCATTTGGCAGCTGTTTTGACAAAACTGCCTTCCTCATTACAGAATTTCTACTTGTGAAAGGAAGTCAACCATAGAAAATGGGCTTATTGAATTATCCAGCTCACCAATTATATAGTATAAAATTATTCATCCTGATATAATTTGATCAGGAAAAATCATTTATCTTTAGTAACTGTGTTAAATTAGATATTATTCTGCTCGATAGGTGCAATTTTGCAAGTGTCTGTACTTAGAGAACTCTTTTTAATTTACTTGAACAGTAAGTTATTACCTATTTTCTGATTTCAGTTTGTTACCAAAAAGGTTAGTTTCTGACTAGTCGCTCCACTGAGCCCAATTGATTCAAAGTTTGAAAAGCAGCACTTAGCCATTTTAGAGCAAAATGCCAAATCGATACATATCATTGGCAATAAAGTTTTGAAAGATCTATTATAAACGTATTTCAATCTGTTTATAAATCAATTAATTCAAAATCAGTCTTGCAGCTTCAACATTATTTAGTTTAGTGCTTTGCATGTACTTTGGCATTATTGCAGCAACATTGCAAACAACATTGACATTGAAATTTTAAGTGCTTTTCTATTCAACCTAACAAATTTAAAATTAACCTAACTTTCAATATATTTGCATCTTGTCATTACCCTACATAATGTCTCTTATTAAAAGCCAATATCTAATGTAATGCATTTGAAAAGAAATGTTGTTATAGATATATTTAAAAAAAACCTGTAACAGATTATTGTGGAATACAGTGAACAGTTGGTTAAAAATAAATACCTATTATTGATTAACTTGAAAAATATTATAATTTGCCTTACACTCCAGGACCACTGTTTTCAGTGTAAAACAACACTGAAATTCTTGCTGAACAGTACAGCTACTGTATATTTTGGGTACAGTCATCTGGCTGTAAGTCATCTCAAGGTGTCCTCCAAATATTTCACTAGGCTCTGCAAATTTTTCAAAGCATAAGTGAGTTCTTTATCACCTTCGTACAGCTGGATAAGCAATGACATAATGACTGTAGCAGTGTGCACAGACATAGGTCTGACACCTCTTCCTTCCATCTAATTACAGTTTTACAGCACTTTTCTTTCCTGTCCTCCATGACTTCACACTGTCTTTTCAATGTCATGTCAATTCTTCTCTGATCTCGTCTAAGCCCAGTCTGTGCCTTGACATCACAATGTTTATCATATTATGAACAAGGATAAGCACTTTGCTACTTGTCAGACCTTACTGACCATTCTCAATCAACAGAGATGACAGAGAGAAGAGTCATAAGCATGCTGTACTACACCAACAAGTCACATTTATCTGGAGGATAATCCTATGCCCCTTTCCCTTTGGCTTCACTCCTGTTAGTGTTTGATTTATCAAAAGTATGTCAATGGGTGCTGGAAATACGTAAGCTGGTGGTGCTGTGGTTCTATAGTGACTGTTATATGCCTGGACTTCGGTTCAGCTGGTGCCAGTGTCAGCTGCATTTTAGGTATCCTTTAGGTACCTGCATTTAGGTATATAATCCATACATGGGTATATGGTATACCCATATAACTGAGTTTCTGGAGCCTACTGATAATGAGATAATTATCACTTTTGATAGCTGTAGGTCTGTATTAAAGCACCTGTTACAGGATCAGATTATCCTTCCTATTGTGATGATCAGTAATGATCTGTTAATTGAAAAATACTCCTGTTCTGCCTGAATGCTCTTGCATTAGTGCTGATGCTGAGGTGACAGTCATTTGTTTCTGCATCCTGTCCAGTGGGTCACTCTCCTTTTGAAGCTACCTGGATTACAGATCTGCTATAAAGTAGGTCAGAATACCCACCGTGGTTTTCACTGTGAGTAATTGAGACCTGCAAGACTATGCACCATCTAGTCTTTCTCCTATTTTTATCCACAATGTTTTGGTTGGGGTTTTTTTTGGTTTGTTTTTTTGCACCCCCACACCCCCAAATGCAGATACACAGTATGCTCAGTTTTACCAGAGACACCTTTGGATCCCGTCGGCGTTGCCCTGAAGAGATGACATTTTTTAAAAATTAACAAGAGTACTGCATTAATCCATGGTCTTGAATACCCTAGTAAGCAGTTCATAAAGGCTATTATCATGAATGCTGGACATGTCTGGTCTCAGAACTTGGAAGTTATCTTCCAGGAAAAGCAGTCCCAACTCCTTTTCTGGGGATATCCACATTTATGTTGCTGTCAGCAGCTGTTTTGCTATGGTTCATGCAGCCTTGTACCCCACATTTACTTGCTGCTTGCTCATCTGCCGTACGTTCAGAGAGGTTAAAGCCCCTTAGCATTGCTGGAGACTGACTCAATAGCAAGCTGCAGAACAAACAGCTGCTCATCTCAGTATCTATACAAGTAGGGTGCAGGGTCCATCTACCTAGGTAGCTGTAGGAGGTCAGGGCAGGGACATTTGAAGGATTTTGTAGGCCTTGAGAAGTTTTTTTGTGGTTATGTTTTTCTTTGTGACATATGCTGCATATTTTAACAAGAGACACATTTATTTGACTAATTAAGAAAGATACCTTCTTGATAACTTACTAGGGAAGTTGCAAATCACATCTGAAAACTCTGGTTCTTGAAGTATATCAAACTCATAGCCATCAGAGACAAATATCATGGAGATGCATAACTCATTTTTAGTCAGCTTCGGCTTTAAAAAGGTCTAGTTCAATGCTGCAGTTTATTACCATCATATTAAAGAAAGTTTATAAGACAATTTTAGTGATAAGAAATGTAGAATCTAGGCTGTCAGTTTTTATCCTTGAAGCTAGGCTTCAAGAAAGCCTTTCTGCTTCTAGAAAGTAGTGTTTTAAGTGATTACATCCAGGATTGAATTTTTTCTTTTCTAGGTCAGTGTAGTAAAAGCAGGCAAATTTTCTCTACAGCTCTGTTATTTCCATTGCATTCCTGCCTGAACTGTTTCATAAATTTGCTGTGCTAAAATTATCAGTCAGTGGTAAGATAATAGGTAAGTATAAGTATGAGTCGACTTTGAATAGCAGTTTTACTAGAAGATGCTTCAAATATATTTAGGTGACTACTTCATTGTTTCCATGTTTCTCATGTAAATGTCATTATGACATTACGACAAATTATGATTTTTTTGCTTTGCCTTGAATGCAGTTTCTTTGAAATGCTTTTTCATCTTGTATTTCCAGCTTCAAAGATTTAATGTTGATAACAGCTTTATACAGGTCCGTACCTTTGTTTCTTATAATCTTGCTTGTTTCTTTAGAACAGAATAGGCTTTCTTTCAAGAGAATAAAAGCAGGATTTTTGTTTCTTGTGGTTTATCCATTTTGTTTTTAAGGTACGAGAGAAAAAACTTATAGGCAGAGGTAATATTTAATTAGACAACTGGTATAGTTGGAAAAAATAAACAAAATTCCTTTCTTGTGTAAACCCAAAGCATTTGCTTTTTTCTTTTCAAGTAGGGTAATAAACTATATGGAAATCTTATCAGATAGGTATGAAGTAATGAATCCTTCATTAGTGTTTTGATTTTCTTGACATGTACATTGAATCAGTTGAGTAACTGCGTAACTTCCACTGCACTGTGATTTTGTGACCATATTATTTCCGTGGGGTACGAGACCTTGAATAAAAATCTCATAACC
>JAOXJM010000012.1:98957288-98969166 GCA_026413425.1 Tringa solitaria | reverse complement strand
GAACTCGATGATCTTTAAGGTCCCTTCCAACTCTAACCATTCTATGATTCTGTGAACTTTCTTAGTGGAGCTACACCATTTACTGAAAACAGGTTTTATCCAAAGTCTAACAATGTGAATTATTTTTTTTTCCTTCAGTCAGAAATAGTAATGCTATAGAATGTTTGAGGTCTGGTGGATCAGAATTAAATAAGGTATAATCTTGTGGCAGACCAGGTGGCTCAACAGATGTTCAGAGTATTGTGGAATGGGAAGTTTGGTTTGAAAGCAACATCATCTATCTTTCTCTCAGCTATTCACTTGGCTGGGAAAGCTCAGCCATGTTGGTATTGTGAAGGTGATGCAGTTATATGGCCTGACCTTGGCTCCTCTGCATGATGAGGGGTATAAGTAGAGGAGCAAGGGAAGTGACAGCTGCTGAAGGAACCAGTACTTCCTGCTGATCAGGTGATAAAGTAACATAGAAGGTACTTGCCTGCTGATTTTCTTGCTGCATTTATTTTTCATAGTGGCTACAACAGACACATTTATTTGCTCCCACTGCAATGCAATGACATGTTTATATTAGCAGATGCAGAAAAATCTGAACTTGCACTGTCCATGCTATGCAAGAAGTGAAAAGGAAGGATGGAAGGACTTGAGCTTTTTTGCTGTTAGATGCAATATTTTTTTGTTATATGTAATCACTTATTTAGAACACTATAGGCTTTACCCTCTAACTTTTCTTCTAAAGGAACATATGAAGTCTTTTTTTATACCTCACTCATTTATGCCTTTAATTTACAGCCGCACAAATATATCACTTTGGAGTTAAAAATTGTCTAGTGCAGGGAGTCTATACCAAGAAAGAGTTTCTTAGGTGGACTTTACAGAAAAATAAGAGTCAGTTTATGAGCAAATGATTGAGTGCAGACTCTTGAGGGACACTGCTCATCACAAGATTCTACTTAGACACTGAGCCATTGACTGGACGCAGCCATCCAACCAATTCCATATCCATGATCTGTCCATCAAACCCATATCTCTCCAATTCAGTGGCAAGAATGTTGTGGAGGGCTGTATCAAAGTCCTTAGAGAATCACAGAACAGTAGAAATTGGAAGGGACCTTCAGAAATCATCTAGTCCAACTCCCTGCCAAAGCACGTTCACCTAGAGCAAGTTGGAGAGGAATGCATCCAGAGTATCTCCAGATACTGGAATACCTCCAGAGAAGGAGACTTCACAAGTCCAGGTAAATGACATCTGTAGCTCTTTCCTTGTTCACTGATACAGTCACCCCATTGCAGAAGGCCACTAGATTAGTCAGGAATGATCTTTACCTGGTGAAGCTGTGTTGGCTGTCTATAATCACCTCCCTGTCTTCCATATGTTTTAAGGTATGTGTTAAGATATTTCCAGGAGCATCTGTTTCAAGATCTTACTGGGTATAGAGGTGAGACTGACTGTTTGGTAGTTCCCAGGGTCAATGAGTATGAATAATGATTATGAATAATAGAATTTCAAACCATAATACGCTACCATGCTGCTGTCTCCTTAATTCAAGACATCATGGCTGACATAATATGTGGCAGGTACATGCACACACAAGTTACAAATACATGATACTTAAGATATATAAGTATATGCAGGGTAGATTTGCTTCCACACCAGGAACCTCTTCCTGCTCTAGAAGGCTTAGCACAGGTGGTTTGTCATTAACAAATGACCTATCAGCAAGTTCCATTACTAAGCTAATTGATGCTTCAACAACTGTTCATTACATCAAAGCTGACAAGAGAAAGTCTTTAGAAAAGTTACTGTGAATAGATCAGCCAGCTGCACCTACCAGGAAGGGCATGAAGATCAGCAGAGAATTATCACTCTATAGAAAAATTTAAGAAAGATTGTTTATTTAAAAGAAATCACCCTCCTGCAATCTGTTACTTTTAAATGGCAGAGAGAAAGATAATGTTAATGTAACAACTGCCAGAACTATAACATTAGTATTTATTTCATTGCCTCCCTTTATACCTCTTTTCATATATCAGTACCACATAGCCTCTGGGGAACTTTTGTTTTGTTTAAACTTTTTAAGTGTGTTTACTGTAATATTATATCTATTCAGTGTAGATGTTAACAAATTTAGTTTTTCTAATAACTAATCAATCTGATTCCTCTGCAAACTTTATTCCCAGCCCGTCTAGAGACATCTTAGTATGTTTCTTGTGACTGGTGAAGAAACAAAGCCCTTTTATGGTGTTTTAATTTCTTTATGACCTACATTTTAATGAGACTAGACCATATCAGTGCAAAACACATGCAGATGGCTTTGCTTCTGACACTAGATTATATTCACTCATAAAAATGTCCTAATACAGTACCTAGGACAAAATGAGGCATTGAGAGAATGTGTACCTTGCTCTAACTGAATACAAAGGCCAAAACATCACTAGCATTTAAGAATTTGTACTGCCTAATAGCTTGAATAGTTGTCATATTAGTGCAAAAATGAATTATAGTCTAGCATCCCTCTGCAGTCATGTAGATAAGCAAGTCAAGTGTAGGTCATATAAGAACCATGGCTGAGTAATCTGCAATGCAATGGGCTGTAGCATATATTATAATAATTAATGTGTAATCTGCCATGTCAGAACATAAAAGAAACAAACCAAAACGCCTCAGAAAAAGCTTTCAGACAATTTCTTATAAATTATTTATGTTTTTAATCATAATTTGCCTGCCATTTTATAGGTAATACTTTTTTTTGGTTTAGTCTCCCCTTTATTTGCAACAGTTCCTAAAGGAAAAAAGAATAAATCGTTATTAAACACTTTAACATTCTGTGTTTGCTTGTTAGCTTTTATTCTGAAATTTCTGAACTTGAAGCTGTTTTATGGCTTCAAGCAAAATACTGTAACAGCGCAGAACTGTTTATCGTATTGCTGTCAGTGTCCACCAGGCCCCAGGGTTTCATTTTGGAAATTGAGTCTGGCTTACTGTAGTAATTCTCAGAAAGGAAATTAGAATTTATTCTTAATGCAAGGAAAATAAAAGAAAATAAACCTGTACTGCTATGAAAATAAGGAATATTAGGCAAATATTTTTATGTAAAGTAGCACCGTAGTCAAATTTCATTATACCAATCTTTCAAAAATGGAAAGAAGTAATATATTTGTTATTTTTACTTGGGAGATCTTGCTCTAGACAAATGATTCATCTCACTATCAGATCACAAGTTGCACTGATGCCTAAGGTGTTATATCTCAAAAAAAAAAAAAGTCTATAATATCTATACTAGAGAAATCTGTATAAGAGAAACTCAGGTACTGAATTTTACTTTTTTCATTGAAAGCCCTTATATTCTGAAAACTGAGTTGATACAATTGAAAAGGTAAATTTATGACTTAGATGATACCCTCAAAAGCACAAATGCTTGTGTTGATTATAGTGCAATGACTGAAGCTGTGTTTTTAAAACCAGGACAAATTCAGGAAGACAAATGAGATTAAAAAAGAGAATTGGACATACCTGCCAATGACAGCAATATCTGTATTGTGTTCTGAATTGGTGAAAATGAGACAGTATCCCTTAAAACTCATATCTTTGTGCACTAAGCAATACAAACCTAGACTGAAACAATATTGCTATTATTAGACAGGTTTTGGCAATGCAGTTATATCCCATTAGTGTTTGTAGTTATAGTAGACTATAATATTGTAGTTTAGACCTAGTTTTAAAGCTTTATTCCACTGTACTTTCTACTGATGCAGTTGTAAATACCTTTTTATGCTTATCAGCTGTCTCATCTTCACAGTCCCCGTTTATAGTGCATCTCCATTATAAAATTATGGATAGCAACAGTATTCTTGTCTATTTTTTACCAAATATTAAATACAGACAAGGGGAATAAATAGAGAATTAAGACATCAGCTTTGAAACTCATAGGCAAAGTATGGAAAGGTAAGGCCAGCAAGTGCCTGAACTGGATCCTACTACAGTTTCTTTCAGACAGTCCCATGGACCATCCCGTATGGTGCAGCCCATACTGAGTTAAACTGGCTGCCTTAGAGCATAAGAATCTGAGGAAGTTTATGCAGCTCTCCCTAACAGTCAGCTAGTATCTCTTTCCTACAACTGCTCCTTCTAATTTTGAAAATGTCTATCTCTCACATTACCAATCCTTTTAATCCTGCTGAAAAAGGTTGCAATTTTTTCCATCAGTGTAAATATCCAGATAGCATAGAAACATTTTCATTTTGTTTTTTCCAACACTTGCTCAATACTAGTAGTAAAATAAATGTGAATTTGCTTTGCCTTTCACTGATATAGCTGTGGAGTGCCCAAGCTATTCCAACAGATTGATAGATATTCTGATATTCCCCATGATGAAGATGGCCCATCTCTTCATTGATCCATTCAACCTCAAACAAGAATATCAAAACCACTACAGAAGCCTTTTGTTCATGTTGGTCTTTCACAAACTTTGAGTAGCCATCATATCTATGGCCCCTTCTGCAATAGGGTTCAGGCATGTCTGTTTCTGTGAAAATTCATCAAAGGTCAAGAGTTTGTTCGTTTCTGATAAGCATCCTTTAGCAAAGAGCTGTCTCATTTGGCCAGCTTCTACTCCTCTGCAGTCCCAGAAATCACATTTTCCAGGTGGTAGCGACATCAGTAGGCATTAAAAAAACACTAAAGGATCAGTTGTGGCTGATTTGATCAGTAATTATGCAGGTAAAATGAGATACACTCTTTATTGGTAGAAAGATAGAATATTTTGCATCAGAAGTTTTATGGTTAACTAAAGAAAAGCTTTTCAATGCATTTCATATTGTCAAGATGTTTCAAAACATGTGTTAAGACAGCTGACAGTGAGAATATAGTACTATTCCAGTGAATTTAATGGTTTTTGATTCTGTCATTTCAAGCAACTTCTCTCTCACTCAACTTTCTAGATTATTGCATCACGTTTTCAATGTAATCCAGCCTGTACTCCTTGCAAGACGTTGCTTGAGAACTACTGAAATCTTTTCTTGTGGTTCTGTTGCTACAGATAGTCTACAGGTAGGCCTTCTGCTACAAATTGCATGGGAAACTTTATGACACTGCTGACATAATAAAGCAGTCTTAACATCACAGTAGTCCTCTTTATTTGGGAATTTACAATACATATAACTCTCTAAATCCCATGGATATAAAAGTAAATTCAGTAACTAAGTATTTTCAAAACTCTCAGTGGCATTTATACAACTTGGCATTTAATCATGTTTGGCATTCTTATATAAGAATAAGTGATGTTTGTTGCTGATTCCCTCCAGAAATGAAATGTGCAAAAATGTATACAGTATATATTTGGAGATGATAATTTTTCCATTTTAAGGTGAACCTGAAGTTTCCCTGATTACCCAGAGGAAAAATTCACCAATTACTAAGTCACTTAGTCTCACTCTGTGACTATCCTAACTTAGATTGATGTAGATCTTTCAGTTTTTCCCTGGGAAACAGTTGTTTCATCATTTTTGAGAGAATACAGTAAATAATAGACCTTATGTGATATAAAGATGAGAGGCACCTGGCTGTGAAAAAGGTTTAAAAAAAATAATTCAGGATTGTCTAAGCTGGTTCATTTGGCTTTTTTGAAAGAAGCAACATGAAACTGCAGCAGCATGAGCAAAAATACTGAGAACTTCAAAGATTGGAGAAGTTAACAGCAAAACATCCTTTCAGAAAATCAGACAGGGGTTGTGATATGTAGAGAATTTGACAGAGGAGTAACAAAAACAGGTGCCTGAGACTGAGCTGATAACTATAATGATAACTGTATTGAGGAGTGTGGATCACAACATTGAGAAGTGGACTAATGCAGTAACTAAGGGTGTAAAGAGTGGAAAACATCACTGGTTTTGACTGTAAATAAAAGGATTAACCAAAAGGGGAAAACATCAGAAAACCACAATAAAACCAACAATAACAACAACAAAAGGTAACCTGAAGTGAAAACTAGGCTCTTCTAAACTTTGTTTTTTCAGGAGTATAAGAAAGATCTATTAAAACAGAGAAAGAAGTTCCGTAAAATATGCCTTTATACTGTTCAAGGCTGATCATGACATTTTAGCTGATTTCTTGCTATGGTTATGAAGAAAAACAATTGTTATCAATGCATGGAAGCTATTTTAAATAAAGGCAAATATCCCCTGCAACAAACCTTCTCAATCAGAATGTTATTATTGTGGTATCTTTCCTCTCTGCAACTCATTTTCAATAAAAATATATTGTGTTCCAGTTACTAGATCTATGTTCTGTCTTTCTTCATTGTGTTTCTTACAATCTTAGTTTGACTTTATGTTGAAAAAATACACTTACTGATTACTCTTACACCAGATTTTTACCTCCTTGTTGAAATAAAATGGTGCTTTACTAAGTGAAAAACATTAAATTAAATCTGCAGTAAATTAGCAAGCAAAAGGAAAACTGAATAAGAGTAAAGTAAGCAGACTTTTTAAACCTTTGAATTTAACGTGTACACAATTTATTGCAAGTTTCATTCTGCTCATCTTCAAGTGCTTTGGCTTGAAGTACTTTGAATACTTTGAAGTATTGACTTCAAAGTCAATATTTTCAAGTATGGATATATGGAAAGTTATGTTTTATCAATAATTAATACCAGTTGAACAATCTGATCATTATTTTTAGACACAAGCAGTTTAGACTTTATTAGTGTAAAGCTGGAGGTGTTGTGTTTCCATCTGCCTTCAAGTGTAGCACAGCTACTTTGATGTTCCTTTTACGTTTGACATTGTTTTCAATTTACATATCTTGCAGACCATCCCAGAAAATCAGTTGGATGACTGACATATCTACATCTAAAGCAAGAGCGTGGCTTTAATGTTTTAGCCCAAAGTGGGCTTTTATTTCCCTTCACGTTTCTTTGGTTTACAGCACTGATGGTGGCACTTCTGAACTATAAGTAGAGGAGGCAATTTTGCAATGTATTTCATAGTTTCTGATAAACTTAGAAGTCTTACAAAGGGTTAAATTGTCCCCACCTGCCATTAATTTTAAAATTATTTTTTCTTTTCAATTGTTAGATCACAGATCAGTTTGTCAGCTATACCACAACTGTCTGAGTTGTAAAAACAGTCATATAAAAAATCTGCAAATCACTCAGTCCTTGGGTTTTTCTGCTCTCATGCAAAAATAACATCTCCCACAACATTTATTAAGGGCCAAAGTGCTTACTGCCTGTGAGAGTTGCTTTATCCTACTCTGTAGAATAAAAGGATCATCTGTTATGGTAGGTAAACTGTAAAATATTATACATCATTAAGTCCTAAGTAATGAAGCAAAAATCTTCCCTTTTTTATATTAAAAAAGAAGTTTTCTGGTGGTTTACAAGAAATGTGTGAAGTGCAAGTATTTCTGCTTCTAGTGGCTACTGCCACATTGGCAGTCAATCAGGTGGACATAAGAGTGTATCATATCAGTATAAGTAATGTCTTGCTGTAACGACACCCTGCCAGAAAGGTTGGAGATTTATTGCAGATTCTATTATTTAGTGAAACACCTGTGAGAATAAACTATTTTTACTCTTATTCTTACTTTATAACTCCCTTTAGTATCTCCATGTACACAGAGCATCTATTAATTACTGCTTTGTGAAGCATGCAGTAATTTCTATCCTGCAAAAACTTCCTACTTCTTTGCTTTACACAGAAAAAAAAAAAACCAACCACAAAAAACTTCCCAGAAATAGCTGCTGCTAATGTGTTGCACATAACACATGTACACAATACCCAAATACCCACCTCCACTTCAGAACTAGCTATAGTAAGGATTTTATTTCACGGGTGATATCACTCCTGATCCAGGACTGGCTCAGTAGGGGCAAAATATAGAAGAAAATTTGCCATAGGAAAGAATTCACATAAATAATAAAACCTCTGCTTACACTGGGTTGCTTCTTCTCTAGTGAAATAACAATAAGTCTTTTTGCTGTTTTCCACTAAGAAGTACATATATGATTCTGCAGAAACATAACTGTCCTGGCACTAAATCCTCAGAAGATGGTACTTGCTGAGAATCTTTGAGAGTGTCTGTTTGTGAACCAGTGGTGCTTTTCAGCTAATAAATAGTTATCTATCTATCTATCTATCTATCTGTCTATCTATCTATCTATCCAAGTTACTCTGAGAGTTTCTTCAGGCGATTGATGCTTTCCACTCTGACCTTTTATCAACAAAATGGAATATGACAGTTTGTCTCTGATATTCTATGTAACTGGAAGAGATTAAAGGAACTTTAAAAAGACATGTTTTGTTTGCTTATAATATTCTTAATTCAAGATGTGCAGCCAAATAGCTGTTATCAGCATTCTATAATTTTAAACAAGAAAATAGCTTTTTTCTTTCAAATAAGATTTCAATTTTATTTTATTTTGGTTTAGTTTCTCTTCCAAAAAATATTTTTCCTGGGTCGCAGGGAATCTGACCTATGAAGAAGCTGGAGGACCCATACCAGACTTGGTCCTCCCTCTCAGATATAGAGAAAATGGAGATGTGCATAGCACGAGGATCTGTGAATAACAGCATGTCCTCTGAAAATGGGAACAGATTATCAGTTCTGTTACATGCATGGACTCTGGACTGGTATATTTAAGAATAGTAACTATACTAAACTGTAAGACCAAATAGGAAGAGTTAGGGCTAAGAATTAAAGTCCATAGGAATTCTTTTATGATTTGGTAAGTCTGTGAAAAACAGATGGATAAGGCTAGGAAATAGTAGCCAACTATCCCAGGGTTCCTTCACAGTTCTGAATTTGGGCATTTTATAAAAGAAATCAGCTCTGGGGTTCTTGAAGAATTCTATCTATCAAAATGAGAGAGTGATACCTAAAAGCACAAGGAGAACAGAGAAGTGAGGAGGTGAGGTCCTGAGACCCTTGGAAGTGCTGAAATATGACTGCTCTTGCAGTCTGAAAAAGCAGAGCTTGAGAAGGAAGCCTAAAACTGTAAGACATGTAAATCTGGAAGGTTAAGGTATTTCAACTGTTGAACACTTCTGCAAGTGAAGCACAACAGAAAACATGTGAAGGTGAGGTGGTGGTTTGACCCGAATCTAGACCGGGTATGCCACGTGCAAGAAATTGTCAGTGAATTTTACCTCAGTGTAGGAGGTTGATGCAGAAACCTATTCAACATAAATTGCCATGAGATTGCAAATGGGGTGCTTTCTGAATCTGAATCTGAATTTGGAGGTAGGTAGTTGAACAGCAGTAGAAACAGGTGTTGGGGTTTGGCACTCCAATAAAACTTATCTGTATTTAAAGTCTAAGCAGGCCAATGACCCTGAATCCAGTTTCCTGAATGAATATGATTAAATCAGCATTAGTTCAAGCCTGCCACATTTGTACAGTGCCTGGTAGGATAGATACTTGGCTTCTGAGTACATCCACTGCAATTAATAAAAATGAACATGCTAAATTAATTGCCTTTTCCATCTGCGAAAACCATCTGCTATTTCTGCTAGTCAACTGAAGTGCTTGAATTTAATTATATAGGTAAAATAAACTATGCAAAGACTAAAGGAAGCTGATAGAGTAATTGTAATTTGACTAAAGTCTCTTAAATGTATTTGGTTTCGCTAAAATACACATAAAATGAATGTGTTTCTTGTATAAAAATAAATACTGTCATAATAACAGCAAAAAACTGAAGGTTCTGGTCCTCACTGTTCAGTTTTTGACTGAAAACAGAAGAAATTTCTCACTCTAATCGGCCCTCACCTGACATAAGATTGGGTATGGCACTGTTCCAAGCATTTGTCTTGCTATCCTTGTCAGTGTCTGGTTTTGATCTGACATTACCTGGCTTTATTTTTTATTTTTTTCAACGTCATCAAGTATTGAAGAAACTTGTGCCAGTGACCTAACAGTACCAGCTCAAGAGTCTTTCTTATGGCAATAGTTGATAACTGTGGAAAAACAAGAAAGTTAGAAGCTACTAAAATATTCTACAAGGATGGATAATGAAACTACTTATGTCACAGTGAGAATGTTCAGAATCAATTGAGGCTGTTCGTCCCTATATATTACATTGCTGCAATATGGACTTAAACTCAAAGTGAAATCCAGAAAGTCTCTTGAAGATGAAATATCTCTGTCCCAAGTTCCCAATGGTTAGGAATAAATCTTATAAAGATTATCAGAAATTAACAGAAGAATAAATATTTTGTAGTTTTTCATACACGTGAATTGCTCTGATTTCTAGGTAGAAATCATAGATACTCAGTAGAGAGCAAGAGAAAACAGGTCAGAATTGCAGGCTCTTAAGAGTATATTTATGCTGTATTTCTCATTTTGATCAAGACTAGTCTTTTTGAACCAAAACTCTCAATTGTTCCCCTGCTTTGATTTACACTATGGATCTGTTTGGATTGCACAGACTGTTTTCTTTCTGGACGAAACCAGACTGGAAGACATGGTGCAGAACCACACTCACAGAGGCCACTAGTAGGCATTCAGTTGACTGGATCACTCTACATCCTGTCTGACATTAATCCTCCTGCAACGGTCACAGTGTAGATATACTTACAGTAGAAGAAACATCCACTATTTTACTGTACAAGTGTAGAAGCACTAGCTTCCATGAAGACAAGGCAAGAATTCTTAGTAGCTACTTCAAGGAACAGCTAGAAAGAAAAAGATGTGGGTCTAGAGCTTATCTGTCCTGTGGGTATTGAATAGGAAGGTGGCATTACTGTTTAGGCGTTCAGACAGCCAGAGTGCACCTGGGATTATACAAATTCCACCAGGGTAAATAAATAGTTCTAAGAAGAGAAATGCCCAAAAAGTCCCGACAGGGGAATTTTATATATTTTAAAGCAAGTTCCTCAAACATATCACTGAACTGGGGCCTACAAAATGTGCCATAATTCTTTAAAGTTTATTTCTATTTTCATAGTCCTCCCTCACCAAACATCTAAAGAATTTAGGATATCTTCTGGTCCTCCCCTTGAAGTCAGTGTGGTTCCATACTGTTCTGTTGGGAATAGTTACGTGCCACCACCTTGCCCACAGTAGATATGTTTCTGATACATAGGAGAAAGGGCAGCTTAGAAGTCCATGCACTGAGATGCAGAAATTTGGTAATGATGAGATTTTGTATATATTAATGGTGGGAAAAATGAAGCACTGAATTATCCTTTTATATTTTTAATATCTTTACAATCAAGAAAAATGTTGCATTGTGATGCATGGTACTGTAACAGGAAACATCAACTTGTCAGGAGGAAAAAATCTTGTTAATATAAAATGAGAAAAATTATGCTGTACCTAAATCAACTACCTACATTATACATTAACTTCTCTTTTAAAAACTTAATAAACAGTAAAGGTTGAGATGTTTCCAGTTAAAAGCTTTGATAAAGCCCTAGTGTTTCTTGTGGAACTAAAACCCCAAACCAATTGCATTAAACTTTTGTTAAAGAATAAGATTGAGTACAAATGCACAAATCACCCTGTTAGTCCAAGCTGAAGTTTTAACTACTAGAAGAAACCCCTTCAGGTCAGAATAAATGATACATTTTCTGAAAGATAGTTTTCATTTTTAACATTTCAAACCTACAGCAAAACAGAAAGAAAATCTCTTAAGATATGAAGAAAGCTGTTCCTAATTTAGATGTACAAAAGTCTTTATTGGGATATCTTTTCGGTTTTACATTCTGAACACAAATAGAGATACACAATGTATTTAATTTTGTGGATATACTGTTAATACATTAATAAATTGTAACTATGTATGCATGTGCAATAATTATGACCTTAGTTTGCTTTGAACGGGATAGGTTTCCTTCCTTCCTTCCTTCCTTCCTTCCTTCCTTCCTTCCTTCCTTCCTTCCT
>JAOXJM010000012.1:98916063-98936398 GCA_026413425.1 Tringa solitaria | reverse complement strand
GAATCCCTGTTTGCGAGATTATTAGTTAAGAGTGTGGTTTGGTGTTTAGATCTTAGATTAAAACTGCAGGGTGAACAGTCGTAGAAAGCACCCTTAGACTTACAAAGAAAATGCATTATGGCAGGCTTTGAGAGAAGGATAAATATGGAACCCCATGATGTCATTGACTCACTTTTCAAAGTACAGCAGTGCTATACTCAGAAGTACATACTCAAAGAACAAGAGGATACCTATCACTTTTCAGGTAGTCTAGGTAACTGCAATATTACTTCTGTGCTCAGATACGTATTACTCTTCTGTAGAACTTATTTATGTATTTTTTAGTGTTTGTTATCGAATTCGGCACATATTTCTTTCAAGCGTCAGAAAATAACAATAATATTAATAATAGTCATCATCATCACCACCATCATCATCATACTGGCAAATCTAAATGTAAAGCTAAATCCAAATAAATTATTATCAAATTAGTATATTGGCCTTTTTTTTTCTATATGTATCATATGTCAATTGTTTTTGACATGTTTCTGCATAAAAATGATCCATGAATTTCTCAAATTCTAATGATTTGAGTAATATTTTTGCTTTAGTGCCATACATACAACTACAGTGCTTGCTTATTGTTCTTTGAACTGACATTTTGTTTCTATCTCTAAACAAGGATTTATGTTAGAGTTGGATGCTTATGAGTAAGTGGTATCCACTTGATTCATTTTCTTAAAACCAATAACAGCAAATTCCTTATTGTTACTAGACGAAACACCAAACAAGTCTTGAAAAAGATGACATGTATAAAAAAGAATGCAGAGAATAATTTTTGATAATCAACTTATTACTTCTTCTGTCTGATTGAGGATTTCTGAGCATTTCCTAAATTGTGTAGTAAGCATTTGCACAGAAAAAAACCCTTTTAGTTGCTAATATTTGCTGCATAGAGGTACCTCAAACACTGCTGCTTTGAACTGTGCTTTCTTGGACACTGGCAGACAGACAGATGGCAGATGGGCAAGCATCTGTTTATTTTAGCTCTTCAGTTGAACAGACAAATCAGTGTCATTTTTGAAAAACATTGATTCAAGCCCAATGTTTCAAGGCCGAGTGAAAAGCCCTGGTAATAAATGAATGAAGATATTCCTTATTACCATACCTACCTTCTGCAAAGCTTCTAATTTTTTCTTGCCCCACCCCTTTGTCCTAGTTTTTATGACAGTCTATTTTAAGGCTATTCTGAAAAATTGCACTATGTGGGGCATATTTTATCAAGAGCTTCTAGCAAACAGCTTGTAATTCTTAAAGAATATCTTTCAGAAAGTTATTCTAAACCAATTTTACATTTTATTCTTTTGGAAGCCTTTGTCTTTAAACCGGAGAGAACTGTAACAACTTCCCAGGGTTTTATAACTGCTATTATTTCAGAGGTACAAGGAGACAAAAATCAGCAGCTCCTGAATGCCACTATTTATACAAACTTTTCAACAAATGATGTCAAACTGTTTTGGAATGAATGATCACCAGCTTTTGTGCCTTGGCTTTATTCTATATGTCTGTCGCTGGTACCACTTGAAAAATATCATAATTGACTTCATAATAATCAAAAGTTAAGCAACATCATTCTGGCATATTCTGGAGCTTAATACTTGGTCATTTTCTAGAGAAATGGAGTCACTGATTTAAATATCTTCAGGTAGAGAAGGGAATTGGACATAGTTTTCTGTCTTTTCAGGTGGATGTTGTACTACAAGATATTCTACCCTAAACAGTTCATCTGTTCCACTTAAAAAGACTCTGCTTCAGTGTCATGCATCTCTGCTAACCCGTTTAGAGTACGTACAGACATGCATACTTTTGCTTTTTGTTGTGATTTTTGCATAGCAGAACAATATAAAGAAAACTAGAATGAATGTGGGCATTGGACCCCATGAAGTAGAAAGAAACAAGGCAAAGGTGTGAGGACACCAAAATGAAAAAACTGTGGACGTATGTGTAACAGCAGCAACAGTCTGAATCAAGATTTGATTTTTATTACCCACTTGAGCAATGGAAGTTGTTTCCACTTTGAAGAAGGTTGTATGTCCTAATCCCAAGCCAAAATATAGCCCAAGAATTCTTTGAGACATCATTTCCCAGGAAATGATGACCTGACAGAAGGTCATCTAAGGAAGAGACAAAAAAAGCTTCAAAAAATAGAAATTACTGACACACAATGACTACTTTTGAGGAGTACCCATAAGTGTTTAAATTCATAGAATATCTCAAGTTGAAAGGGACACATAAAGATCACCGAGTCCAACTCCCTCCTCCTGGCAGGTCTACCTAAAACTAAATCATGTGACTGAGAACATCATCCAGACACTCCTTTAACTTTAAGCAGAAGCTGACAGTAATATGCACAGAAAAACTCAGGCTACATTGGCTGGAAATATCTAGACAGTTTCCTGGAAAAATAAAAGCTATTTGAAAAAAGTCATAATGATGTTAGAAGAAAAAAACTGTATCACAGGGAGAATATGAATCTCTTGTTGGACCTACAATGCTTTTTCTTGATCTTTATCTCATAGAATGCATTTCCCCCCAATTTATCCAAAAGCCTAAATTTAAGTGATCTTAAGTCCTTCGTGATTACTAGGAAATAAATCTCTGTTTCTTTTTCTCTGATCTCTAACTTGAGAGTACCAGGAAGTTTTAAGAATGTACCCTTTCATTCTTTTTGCCAGCGTTTCAGTATTTTTACAGGTTCTTCACACACCATAAATCTCTTCTGTGAAGAGCACATTTATTACATAGTGTTTCTTCCTGAGACTTTTAGTGAAAAGAAATTACCTGTAACTTAATATTGGTGAACTTTTTTCTAAAAATAGGATTTGTGTTCATGGAGTATACGTGACTTGTGATACTTAAAAGCATATGTATTTCTTTTGGGTTTTGGCTTCCCAGGTGCTATTAATATTTCCTTTTTCAATGTGCAAGGGAGGCTTCATGAGTGTAAGCCTCAGGGAACCAGAAGTGGTAGATCTAATAGGAGGATATGGCCCCTCAAGTTTAACATGTCTTTAAGTGATTTGTGTTCTTATTTGTATTCAGGTTTTTGTCTTATTTTTATAGGAGTAGTGTCACAAAAACCTATGTTAAACATCTTGAATATTTTACCTGGCCAACATAACTTTTTTGTTAAATAATTCCATGGCCTGTTTTCAGGTTAATTACTCTCAGGAAGTTATTTGATGTTAAGTTTAGAAGCATTTAAAATAATTTAATTGCACCACAGGTTGTCAAATGCTGCTCTAAATATGTACTACTCCATTGAGGGCTAACCAATGATTCCAATGTACATCTGCACAGTTTTTAAAAAGATATACTAAGAAATGTATTTTTCTCACTGCCCTGTGGAATATAATGATTGGTATGTCAGCTCTTCATCTGCTAGTGGAAGGATAAAATGGATTTTTGATACATGCAAGGTAGTTCTGTATTTTTTCTTGACCGATTATGTTTTTATAACATAACACATTGGATAAACCAGTCCAAATAATTCTTGAAATGTACATTCACACACCTATGCATGCACATGCACTATGTGGATACACAAGCAAGCTCAATTTCCAGAATCTATGAGATTTATTTTTTTTTCTTTAAATTATCTGTGGTCCAATAGCCAAGGAAAAACACATGGCAAACTACATGGCTTGCATGTCAAAAGGCAGAGCTGACTTCAGGTCTTCCTTTGACCAGCTTTAGTCTTACTTGTTTCCCTGTTTGTTATGAATTTTTCTGTGGTTCTGGGCATAGTCCCTTTGCTTCTTTTTTCTTGAAACAGGATACAAATATTTCAGCCAGATATTTTTTGTATATAATCACAGTAAGTTACTAAGTAACTCAAATGGTTAGCTATGACACTACTTGGTAAGATTGTGAAACCTAGACTAAGAATGTATGCAAAATATTTTAAAAAGAGGAAAATTGATTATTCTATTCAGAAATGTTTTACATTGAAACTATTAGAACTAAACTAGATCACTAGTGAACTGAATATGTAAAGTTGGCAGAGAAAAAAAAGAGGACAGTGTAAACAGATGATAATGTAATATAAAATGCCTATAAACAGTTTTGAAAAACTGTATCTGAATTTGTTCTATTGATGGTCACAGGCCACACAGCTATGGAAGAAAATAATTAAACTTAAAATGTCAAACAATGAACAATTTTATAAAAAAGAGGTGCTGATAATATGTTCTAGGTTTTTTTTCTGCTTTGCTGGGATTAATGTTTTCCATGAAATTCACCACAAAAAGAAGCAAATCCCAGTACCTTTAACTTCAGCAGACAGAAACGTGTCTCTATAGGTGAGGCAAAGTATTGCAAAGGAATTATATCTTGAAGCGTGGGCTTTTACCACACACACACACAAAAGGCAAGAAAAAAGAAAACCCAACCAAAACACACCTTCCTCAAACCCTGAAGATGACAGTCTTTGAGAAAGACTTTTCTATGTTAAATTCTTTTTTTTTGGAAGCATTTTTCTTTTTTTTTCACCGAAGAGAAATATTATTTATGTAAAATACATAATCTTATAATATCTTGCTATAATTATTAATATATATAGCTACTCTACACCTAGACTTTCTTCTAATTTGATCACATGAGCCGTTAGCTTTTTCTTCAAGCAAAGCTATTTTAAAACACTTCTGAGAAATCTAAATGTCAGTCCAGACATTTTCTAATTTAGATCAATATATTTGTTGGTTAAAACATGGTAAGTATCTAGTCATCTTTCAGTTATCCAAGGACAGTTTTACTTTAACTGTTGCAAAATACCATTTAAAATGTAGTTTATCTTCCATTTGTGACTCTATGCTTAGTGTTGAAAGAAGATAGTATATTGTATTTCCCCTATATCTTCGCTCCTACAACTGATCCTAAATTTAATAAGCTTTAAGAGTATTGGGTATGCACTATCTAATAGTTTAATGATATTAGTTTCCAATTTACTGTTGTCATGGTTTAACCCTCGCTGGCAACTAAGCACCACACAGCTGCTTGCTCACTCCGCCTTAAGCAGGATGAGAGGAAGAGAACTGGAAGGGTAAAAGTGAGAAGACTCATGGATTGAGATAAGAACAGTTTAATAACTGAAATAAAATAAAGTAATAATGATAATAATAAATTGTAATGTAAAAGAAAATAATGAGAGAAAGAAAACTCAAGAAAGACAAGTGATGCAAATGAAAACAATTGCTCACAACCAAACAACTGATGCCCAGCCATTCACCAAGCATTGGCCCCATTTCCAACCTTCCCTTAATTTTATTGCTGAGCATGATGTCATGTGTTATGGAATGCCCCTTTTGCCAGCTGAGGTCAGCTGTCCTGGCTGTGACTCCTTTGTGCAGCTCCAGCCTACTAACTGGTGGGGTGGTGTGAGGAACAGAAAAGGCCTTGACTCTGTGTAAGCACTGATCAGCAGTAACTAAAATATCCCCATGTTATCAACACTTTTTCCAGCACAAATACAAAATGTAGCTCCATACTAGCAACTATGAAGAAAATTCACTCTACCCCAGCTAAAATCAGCACAATTATGAGATACTGTTTTTATTTATGGCAACACTGGAATAAATCATATAACAAGTGATGGACTAGATTAAGTGTAAGAAAAGCCTAAGGAAAAAGGAGGTCCTGACTGGATATTCAAAATACTGCAGGAAGGAGAGTGCCTTTCAGCCATGTTATGAACTCTAGTACCTACCAGTTGACTGAGAAAGATTCACATTTCTCTCCTCAATTGGGAACACTTTCTCACTCTCTTTTCCCAAATAAATACCAGACTTGTTTGAAATAAGAGAAAGGTATTCTCCTGTGAAAAAAAAAGTCTTTACAAGAAGATTCATGAAGCTTGATATCTTTTCATTTCTGCAGCATGCTGTTAGTTTTTGATTTAGCTTTTTAACACTAACATCTCAGACAAAAATCAAGATTTCATCTAAAGGGTGAAAGTGATATTTGCAAATAATTGCATTTATTGAAGATAATAGGATGATAAAACAGTTGATGATAAGAGATAAATTGTTGCATTCATACAACAGCTTGCAAACATTGACTTTTGGATGCTGATCCCCACAGCCAAAAACCTACCTTTGCTTTGGAGCAGGTCTGTGCCTGTCCACATTACTGACGTATCACAAAGCAAGATGATCCTGAAGTGAGAAATGGAGGATAAAAGTTCCTCAGTCAGCTCTGTATGAATAGGGCTACCATATATCCATATGTCTGCCTTGATGTGTTCTTTTCTATCCAGGCCTCCCCTTGGGATGCATAGTTTACTACTGTACATATACCGAACTATGGTGCAAGATATATATTTAAGTTTATAGTTTCCAGATATACTTGTCATATTGTCCACATTTTGGTGCAGACTAAACTCAAAGTTTGTCATCATTTATGCTTACTTCTGTCCAGTAAGTCTAAGAGGAAAAGACAAGAAGTCTGTATATGATGTGGCACTAGAAAACATCAGTAGTTATTCAACTGCTAGCAGTATAAGAATTCACACTTGAAGTACCAGGCAGCTGAGAAAATTGACAGAGGTTCATTTTTTTAAAGTTTTTTTGAGGTGCTTAAGCCCTTCTCAGCCTGTCCAGAATCTGAAAGTTCAGGATTTCATATCTTGAAAAATAGAAGAGAGGGATAGAGATTATTCTGATTAGACTGAAGTATTAGTGAAAGTAGTGGCAGACACTTTTATAATGCCTAGGCTTCTTATCACTCCAGCTAATATCTGAACACCAGGAGGAAGAGACTTGTTGTTCTTTCTGGAGTATGTCTTTCATAAAAATAGGTGAGGATTCTCCAGCAAAATTGTCAGCATCCCTTCTCACAAGCAAATTAATATTCTCCTATTGCATTAAACAGAGAGGACGATATGAAGTTAATTACAGATCAACAGGTGATCAGTAAAACATTTACATTTGTCTTTGCAAAATTATACATTGTAATGTCCTGTAGAGCAGAAAAAAATCCAGATTTTCAGTGAAAGGCTTAGAAATCTTCTGCTGAAGTAAGCTAGGTGGATTTGCTAACTGTTCTTGTTTCAAAGGGAAAGGTCACGAGTAATAACGCTAATAAACAAGAAAAAATTACCTATTAAATTTTAAAAACAGTCTTGCTACTTATTCAAATTCCCTTCTGAAACAATCTTCAGATATTGAGAACTTTCTTTTTTAACAGATTCTACCGTGTCAGAGGTTTTTGGCCATGTTCTTGTATCCTAGTTACTGGGAGATATGGCGATCCAAGTGGGAAACTGGAGTCTGGGTATCCAGAGTCATTTGTAGATTTGGAGTCATTAACTAGGGAAAAAAATGTCAAACAAAAAGCCTGAGTCTGTGCACTCTAACAGACTTATAGTAAAACAAAAAAAAAGATGACACCACCTAACAAAAAACTGAATGTGATTGCTAATTCTGTACAGAACATTTTGCCACAAATTGTCACTTTTGGAAAAACAATGTTGTAAAATTATGTTTTTCTTTGTAATGTAAAAGCATATCACAATGTGTGGACAACACCATAGAAAGTGGTAAAAAGATAAACTAATAAAAAAAAAGCAGAAATGTCAGGAGGAGCATCAGTAATCAAAACATTAAGCTTTAATGAGCCATAGCACATAATCAATAAACTGATTTTTCTCTTTCCCTTATTCCCTTTCTTAAAAAAAGGACTTGGGGGTACTGGTGGATGAAAAGCTGGACATGAGATGGCAATGCCCGCTTGCATCCCATTGTAGGGATGTTAGACTAGATGGCCTTTAAAGGTCCCTTCCAATCCAAACTATTCTATGATTCTAGCTTTTTAAAACATGAGCTACTGTTACAAGAAAACATGACAGAGAGAAATCCGGTAAACCCCTTTTCTTTTCCAGAGAAAATGAATTATGAAGTCATATAGCAACACCTATCTAAATGATCTAAGCAGCTATCTAAATGTTGGATTTTTTTCCCCTGTAATGTCCCAGTGCTTTCAGATCCTATGTCCCACATGAATTCACAACTCTGAACATTGGGGGTTTCAAAAGTCAAGTTGTGGTGAAAATACTTTTCTGAATTCTGCTCTTCTTGAATTTATGTGTGACTGACCTTCAAATTTCTACTTGTTTTTACTAGAGTACAAAGAAGGGCATAGAGACTGGTTGAATCTGACCTGAATTTGCCTTAATGGAGGTTTTTATATAGGGTCATGAGGAAAGTCCATGAACTGTAGGGAAAATAGTGGCTCTACCTATTCAAAGGGAATAAGTTTCTGACTCCCTTGGACATTATGCATCATTTCAACACTGCCTATATCAAGAATGCCCTTGATTGATAACCACTGGTGAGGAGTTTCATATTTGTGGTCAGTGATATCCAAGTGAAAGTCTAGTGTTACTGGATATCATTTATGAGGGTGAGAAAAGTTTTGACATTTTATTAGGCTGCAGTTTTCCATTTTCTGGGAGTTTTTAATTTCCTAATCTCAACCCTCTTGGAAGGCAAAACTAAATGATGGATTAGGCTTACTGCATTGTCTTCTCCTGTCATTAAAGACTTTAACATCCGAATTCAGTGCAGGAATTGCTTCCTAGCATATGTTCATACCGCATCTAACATAATGTGGTACTTAATTATTTTTAAAGCCATTAGTGTTACCACAAAGCAAATAGTTGTAGGTTTGCAATACCCCATAAAACCTAATACAAAAATGGAACTGGCAATGGAAATTTGAAAAAAAATAATATAAATAATCTATACATAAGTTTTAAATAAGTACTTTTATATTGGAATTAAAATCAAATCAATAGCAGTCATTCATTACCTACATAAAGCCTTCCTTCTGATGTCAAAAGGTCAGGAACTGATTGTGTATTGATTTTAATGCAATTTAGATGCAGTCTTTTCAGCATATGATTTACCATAAATCTAATGATCTAGTGCAAGTGTATGAAACATCTGCCTGTAAATATTATCAGCAAAGGCAAGGTCTTGCAGAGCTGGACCAAGAAATCCTGAGGTAATAGGAGACAGGAAGGTAGCTGCCACAAAACACCTTGGGGGATCAGTGGAGTGCCCCTCTAAGAAGGCGACATGGCCGGCATACTGCCTGAAGTGTCTCTACACCAATGCATGCAGCATGGGCAATAAACAGGAGAAGGTGGAAGCTATCCTGCTACTGAAAAGCTATGACATAGTAGCAATTACAGAAACTTGGTGGGATGAATCCTATGACTGGAATGTGGCCATCAATGGCTATAAGCTGTTCAGAAGGGACAGGAGAGGAAGGAAGGGTGGAGGTGTTGCCCTCTATGTGAAGAAGTGGCTAGAGTGTGAAGAATTGTTGCTAAAGAATAGCTATGAACAGGTCAAAAGCTTATGGGTAGGAATTAGGGATCAGGACAACAAAGGGAACCTTGTGGTAGGAGAACTTCCACAGAAGTCACATGGTAATCCCTGCTTCTGCAGAGTTAAGTTTCTTTTCAAAAGTGAGCTGAGAGGGAAATCGTTTATTACTTCAACATGTAGCTATGTTACATTAAGATTGGAGTAAACTGAATCACCTTTGTCTTTTCCTTTATTCCCAGCCCTTGCAATTAGATTTAAACCTGTTTACGTTCTTGTAAATAAGAGTAAATTGGAAGTCCATAGGGTTTAGGGGGAAAAAAAAAAAAAGATGAAGCTTTGAGAAATAATGAGTGTAGGTAAGTATATTGCAAAGCAGCTGAGAGCTGCTTTGGACATATTTTTATACAAACTTTAAAAGTAGGATAATGTAGAAGTACAATTTGCACTTTTTATACATCATGATATCTGAGCTTATTCTGGCTTCTAACCATGAATTCAATTTTCAAGATGTCTTGAAGGTAAACTTATAAGCAAATGCAGGAAGGAAAAAAAATCTAAAAGAAAATTCTCTTTTGAAGTTACTTTGCAACCACTTGAGTCGAAGATCAAATGGTTAAACAAAGAGAACATGGAACTGATCATGATAGGGATGGCATTAAAGAAAATTATTGTAACAAAGGCCTGACTGAGGACTTTGAAGCCGACAAAAGTATTTATAGCAGGAACTGTGGAAAGCTGGATGGTTAATGGACAGTTGCTGTAAATTAAATAACACCAACAGTACTAGTTTTGCCTGTATTCTAGAGAATAAACGACAGAACTTTTTCTGCTATCTTTTCAGAAAACAAAAATAACCCAAACAAACAAAAAAAACAACAAAAAACCCCCTCCCAAACAAACAAACCCAAAAAACAAACTGCTGCAGAGAATTTGTTCCTTCTCTCACGTTTTCAGGCTTCTATTCTTTTATTGCAATAATTGACTAGAATTTATAATAACCAATTCCATATCTGTTCTCTCATAATGACAAAAATAAGCTCAATGAAACCACACATAGGGCAACGTTTCATATTTCTTTGCATTAAGAAATGCTCCCTCTTTCTCATAAAGATGAAGACAGTTACAGCAAATATTCCAAAGGAACTTATGGAAAGTGCTAGCTTTCTTCTCTGCTTAAAATGACTTTAGTTGTGCAAGATTCAATTTTGTACTTCCGCAATAAAACAATCTGAAAGGGCAAAGGCTTAACAAAATGGAAGAAGATTTGCTTGACAGTTTATGAATTACAGTGCAGACACACTTGGAAAAATACATGGCCTCTTCAAAAAACTGTGGCTAATCAGTAAAATGGGCCTCACATCTCCAACACATACATTCTGTGATAAGAAAAATGATGTATAAGTTATATTTGTTGATTATAATTAAGGCATCATTTACCAACTGCAAACTGAACAATAAAAATCTAGAATCTAACAATCAGAGGAACACCTGTACTTTTCTATCAAAATATTTTTGGGAAGGCTTTGTAAAGTCCATGGTTTAAAAAACAAAATGAAACACAAAAGCAGGAAATTATCGGTTTCAGATGGCCACTAATTATAATTATCTCTTCCTTCCTCCTCCTTAATAATTGTGTCTGAATAGAAGAAAGAACTGGTGGAATGTCAGAAAAGGAAATAGGCCAGTAATTATGAGATTTGTTGATGGTTCAATATTTTTTGTCAAACAATATCTGGAGAGACTTGCCAACTTGGAATGAAAAAATTGTGTGTTGGGCTAAGACTTCTAACACAGGTGGCTAAATGTGAAAAAGAAGCGAAGGGTGTTTACAAGGTAATCTTGAAGAACAAAATCTTGAAGAACAAAAGTAGCTGTTTTGATTGTATTTTTTTCCCTCTGATAGCTACTCACCTATGTATGTGTAAATTTCAACTCTTTTTTAGCTTTTAGAAGATTTTTCCTTTTTTTTCTTTTTTTTTCTTTTCCTTTTTTTTTTCTCCCTGCCCAGCAGCGAGGAACATCTCATTTAAGATCCGTTGCAAGGAAAAGTTTTCATAGACTATTCAGGCAGTCCATGGTATATATGCAATACTGACATTTTGGATAACATCTTACAGTCTCATTTATAAAAACATTGTCTTTTATTTCTATATTAATGATTCATAATTATTTTAAAATCATATGTCTGGATACACAGGGATGTAATTATTTTCTGAATTTTAATACAGTGAATGACAAAGTGTAAGGCTTTTGCATAATCTGAGGGGGTTTTTTTTAGGATTTGTTTACTGATGGAGAAAACTCTTACTTTAGCACTTGAAAACTACTTTATAGTAGCATTAAGAAGAGAATTATTGGTCTCATGTATATGAGGAAGAGTATACACCATATATTCAAGTTTTCATTCCTTTAATTAAACAAGGAAGATATTACTCTTTCATCAATAAACGATAGTGGAAAGAAATTCTACAAAACAGATGTTAGTTTTCTGGTTTCATTTTAAATTGGTGTATGCTTGGACAATTTACTGTTTTAGTATAAGAACCTAAATAGAACATAATAGGCCTGAGTAATTGTAAACTTTTTGGATTTAAATGTATGTGCTGTCAAATTTAATTAAGAAAAACGAGGTCCTTATTGCACAAGAATAAAATATATTTTGTCTGCAAAAAAAAAGTCAATGAGTTACAGACAAAACCGGAAACATTGCTGATTAGGACATGGTTAATTTTGCAGAAAAGTAAATAATTTCTCATTCTTTGAAAAAAGGTTTAACAATGCCAAACAGGTCAGGAAGAGCAGGGGAAAACCAGAGTAAAAAGCACAGGGAATAAGGATGATCCAACAAACTCAGTATTTTTAAACCAATTAACTTGAATGTTTAAACACAGCATGAAATACTGTAACTAAACTTTTAGGAGAAAGAATCCCTGAATCTTCCCCATGTCCGGGAAGCTATACATTTCTCATTGATTCTAGTTTAGTTCAAGGACCACTGAAAACTAATAGGAATTAAGAGGATGGGTGCAAAGTAAGCCAGCTTTCTGCCTTCTTTTGGTATCTTCCCCTAAAAACTAATGGGGTTGAGACTTCATAAGACATGAGGCATAGCTAAAGGGGAGTGTAACAACTGCCAGCTGTTAACTCCTCAGTCATAGCATTTTCACTAACAATAAGTCCATCAAAGTTAACATATTTTTACATACTTTTTTAGTTCCAGAAGCTTCCACTAGTTACCAGAGACAACACTGCCTTTTTCCTGATAAATGTGCATTAGTCAGGCAGCAAAAGACATAAAGAGTGATTTACTTAACTGAAAAAAAGCTAACAACAAAGCTAGTGACAAAGTAATATTAACAATGAAACTTCGGCAGAATTCAAACTATTAACCTGTGTGTTTAACTCCTTTTTTTCCCCACCTTTGCTTCAGTAGCTTTTGTGGTTCTTCATTTTTGCTACCCACTAAACTCAATATGTTTTTTCTGTCCCAACCCATTGTTAGCTTATTAAAGAATTCCATAACTTGATTTGTAACCCAGAGGAAAACTAACTTTCATTTCAGAGAATAGCAGGCTCAGCCCCGTAAATCTGAAGCTAGGATATATGATATAAACCAAGAAAATGAGACATCAGACTTGTTCGTTCCTTAAAAAAAGGGACTAAAGAGTACAACAAAATGGCTATGGCTATTAAAACAGCAACAATATCAAAGAAAATATACTAGCTAACAGCTTTATTTTCCTCCCAGTTCCATATTTTTTCTCCAGTTTTTTTTTTCCTTCCAGTAATTTCCTTCAGAAAGCTGGGCATGGGAAACTGAATTAACCAATGAATTCTACATAAAGTCTCTTCACTTTGCCCATGATTTTTAAGCATTTAAACTCAAGTGTAAGTGTACATGGCTGTTAATCTGTAAGTGCCGCATATGTGCTCCTCACCTTTCTTCTACTACATACATTGTCAGAATCTGATTATTTTTTTTTTAACATCTTTTCTAGACCTAAATTCTTCCCTTTTTCTGTTGAAAGGGAATTTGATATGCCTCATCATGGCAGAATATTGAAAGAAAAGGCTGGTAGCACTCCTTGGGATGGGGTGTTCTTTTTGCTTGCCACACTTTAATTTTTGCAAAATCACCTGATAAATGAAGAGGTCTGAATTGACTGTGAATGCTACACCACTCCTGGGAGCAGCACTAGCTTCTCCCTCGACTTCATCTTCCAGCTGCAGAAAAAGCTCAAGGACAATGGGAAACACAGTCTTTACTTGGAAAAACAAACAAACAAACAAACAAAAAACTGTCACCTCATGGGTAAATTGTGACAAAGAACAAAGAAAAATTAGATGAAAAGTAGATAAGTAATTTAATGTCCTTGAGATGTATATAGGATAACAAGAAAGGCAGCGGTGTGAAACGTACAGCTTGGATGATAAAAGAGAAAATGGCAACTCTCAATTACATATGGTACAGCAAAAAATACTAAAAATATAAAAGCAGTTCCGCCTTCCTCCAGTTGGTCTCTGTACTCTGCCATTTAAGCTTTAATGGCATTAAATAGGTGGGAGAAATGAAAATTCCATGCTTGTTTTACGTTTCTTTTCTTCATTTAACCGATTTTCTGTTTCCCTCCGGACAATGTGATAGACATTGTCTTAGACTTTCCATATGCCTCAACTCTCACACAACATAGTATGTTAGCTCTTTTGAGTCAGTCTCCACTTGGAAGTTTTCCAGGGAGGTTTAGTTTATTCTTTTGCCCCTCAGCTCATTCTAGTGTCTCCTTAGGTAAGAGAATGTCTAGCCATTTAGTTACTTAATAAAAAGGTTATTTACATTCCATAGCCATATGAAAATCTTTGTTATACTAAGAATCATCTCCACATATTTGTCTAGTAAACAGTTTCTGGCTGTAAAGTGTAAAGCTGCTGCCCCTACAGTTTGGTGACTACCTAACATTCTTCCACATGCAATGCTGTCATCCACTGGGCCTTATGTAGCAGTTGAAGTTGATTAAAGTCTCAAGGCTGAGACCAACCATGACAGATAATAAGTCCTTTGAGGTGACAGTTAATAACTACTCTGAGATGACTAAAAGTCAGTTTCTTCCTCATAGTTACTCTGTAAGAGATTGTCTTTGTTTCATGTACACATGAGAGGTTCATGGTAGTTGACTAGGCTGACCAAGACATGTTTTAATACACCAGTTAATAGTTTTAAAATGTTCATATTGCAATGTTCTTCCAGATGGATGTGACATTTTTATACAAAGGGGAAAAAAGGCACAAGATTATTTAGATAATTACATTATCAGGGGTGTCAGTAATAATTTTTGGGAGATAATAGTTTCATATGAGGATTTCAGTAACTTCCTAGATCAGCCGTAGGATACACAACTCAAAAAAAAATAATATACTAACAAGTAATAAATGACTAAACAAGCACCAGCATGGTTAGGGCATTTTGCTGAGAGGATATAAAGAGGATTATCATAGAATCGTAGGTGGTTTTGGTTAGAAGGCATATTTAAGAGTCATTTAATCCAATCCCTCTGCCATGCGCAGGGACATCTTTTGCTAAATCAGGTTGCTCAAACCTGCTCCAACCTGATCTTGAATACTTTGAATGGCAGAGTACCCACAACTTGACAGGGCTGCCATTCACAGTGTAGTCAAAAAGGCAACAGTGTTTTTATCTCTAGCCCACCTGAGAAGACAAAGTTTGTCTTCTCTGGGCTACTAAAACATAAATATTGCATAATAAATTTTCTAGGCAATATTTGAACTGTCTGTATTGTCCAGATGATGATGCTGGTCTTCTCTTAAGAAAACAGTTGAACACTTTGGGATTCCTTTTTATATTCAGCCATAAAAATATTCATTGTTAAAATCTATATTCCAGAAATCCCAATACAAAAAGGTAAGGTATTTATAAATCCAGGTGAAATTCTCTCATATCTGTCAAAGCTTTCCAGGACTGTGTAAAACATCCTTCATATTCTGCTCTGTCTGTAGAAGGACAGCCACAAGCCTTGCTGGACAAATAAAGACAATTACTTAGAAAATGTTCTGGAACCTAAAGGCCAATTATGAAACAGGAGGTAAAGAAAGTGGCCAAAGAAGAGAGATGAACAGTCTGGTGACTTCATTTCTGGATAAACATCAGGGGATTGGGTTTAGATTTACTGTTGACATACACAGACTACTTTAATTTTTTTCCATTTCATAATTTTAAACTGAAGATATGATAATTTTTCTTCACAGAAACTCTTATAATGTAACGCCAGGCAGGACTATTGGGATCCACTGTTCTGCAAAACACATAATATGCATTCTTCTAAACATCTACATAAACTTCAGGAGTTTCATTCAAATGAATCTTCCAAAATGTCCAATCTTGATTTTAAAATTGTCAGCATAGCATAATCCTTCATAAATTCCAAAACAAATTCTAGTAAGTGTGTAATGTGTCCTAACCTTTATAATAATTTCCATATTTTTTTTTACTTCAGTATTGTGGTTTTGAAGCCTTTATTTGCCTGCATAAAACATGCAAAGTGAATCTAACATATCCTTATATTTTTTGTCTATGTCATAGAAATTGTAATCTTAAGCCTTTATTATAAATTTTGTTTTAATCAAACTTACTAAAACTGCAATGATTCTGTGAAATATATATTCTGATAGGATTATAACCAGATCAACTAAGTGGTTTCAAGATCTAGTAATACCTGATTTTCCTTAGTACACCTGATATATGGTAAATCATGTTTTACCAAGACAGTATCTGGAAAGTATTGTCTTGGAAAATGGAAGTCTAAGTAGTATTCCTTTTACCTTTTTCACCAACACTAATTTGTTGGTCTTTTTTCCCTAATTTCAAATTAAATTAATCTGACAACTGTAAACTTGGTTAAATGGGCATTAACTCCATCTTTCTTCAGTTTTCAATTAAAGATTTGTGTCAGACTGACATCCTCTAACTGTTCACAAATATTATTTACCCCTTCCAAAAGGATAGCACTATAGTATGGGAAGTGGGGTGGTGGTGGGAGGTGGTGATCTTCTTTTTTTCCATTTTTTTTTTCCCTCTCCCCTTTCATATTTCTACAGGACTCTACAATTATACAAAATTACCATTAATGGTTCATGACAATGATATATGCAGTTAACAACGTGGATTACCTTGGGAAACTTGGTAAAGGGGTTACTCTTTCTCCAGTTAAAAGTTGCCTTACCCATTGATACTACTTATTGTTAGAAAATTAAAGAAAGCAAATGCAGTTAGTAAACTGAAAACAACTGTGCAACAATGGGCCCCCAAAAGAGCTAACTTGACTAAGTCAATGTAGGAAAGCAGTTTTTTTCAGTCAGACTGAGTACTGAGCTCATCAGAAGAAGAAATAGAGTCTTCATTTAATATCAAAACTTGATTTTGATTTAATATTGAAGTGGTAAATAAGCTGCTCCTGAAATGCTTCACTGTGTACCAATAAAACTTGACCATTTCTTGAGGAATGATTTATACTTTAGTATTGTTAATAGGTGTTTTACTAATTATTAAAATATTTATAATTCATAGAACTGTTGCAATTCATTATATTGTGGCAGAAATGACCTATTTGTGCAGACTTTACTTTCTCAGTTGATCTGTTAAAATAGCACTAATTTTTGTACACGATGTGTATGGAAAGGTAGATGTTTCTAGAATTTTGTCAATGAGTCATGGTGTATCGTACCCCCAGGTCCTTAGTAAAAGCATTGGCAATATGCTATACAATAAGGCAATGTGCAATGAATTAAGATATGGGCTCCATCACTGGCTCTCAGAAAGTTTCTTCTGTTTGACTGAAAATAAATACGATTAGATTCAAGCATCAGCATCTTCTTCCAGGCAGCATGTACAGCTGGCACTTGCAGTGATTAAGAATCTTCTTAAGAATCTTCTGACCTGTGGTTAGGACAAGCTGGAAATATATCTTTAGTTTGGCTACTCCATTATCAGTGAATGCCTTGAACTGATACTTATTAACAAAGAAGACTTCCCTTTACTTCAACAGTCCTATTGGTCATCCTAATTTATCTAACGTATCTATTACTACACTGATGTTCAATTTAAGTACGTAAGATAAAGTGCTTGGAAAGGAAAACTAAACTTAGTCATCTGCTTACTCACTATGTATGGGTTAAGTAGAGAGAAAAAACAGCTTCAGGAAACAGATTGGCAATGTAATCAAAGCAGAAAGAAGAAATGGCTAAAAAGAGTAGTCTAAGCCTTTCTAACTGTACAAGGCTATTCTAAATAAAATATAAGCTATGAATATAGTGACTGACACTAATATAAGTTGCAAAAGACCTAACCAGGTATTCTGTAGCAGTTTTAAACATTTAATCCTGCTATTTGGTTCCATTCATAAGGGACAAAACTTATGTCCACAGCAGTAACAATGACTAAAACCTATTAAAACCATGTTTTGTAGAACTGATAGAACACAAAATCTACCTTGATATATCTGGATATATCCCAAATACTTAAATCTTTTTTTTTTTTTTTTTTTGAATCTGAACTGATTATGGATTGTGATGTAGTATTTGAGTAGCTTTGCCATTTTAACAGAAGTGAAAACTCAGTTGGAGCTGAACTAGATTAGGTGTATCTAATGACAGTGTCAAAGGTGTGTGACACTATAAGAGAATGTGTCCAGTTGTTTAGAGCTTTGTCAAACATTGTTTATATTTAAATTATCTGTTAGATGTCTGTTAGAGAAATCTTTTTATCATGCATAATATTTGCTATTTATTGGTAGACTTCAGCCATATGTGAAAGAAAAGCAGATAAAAGATGCCTTTTGTCAATATTATAAACTTCTGGAAACTTTCACTAGATAGTGCTAACAACTATGTTCTTTGGGGCATGAAACTATCCTTTGTGACAGATTTGGTTTGTTGACCTGTATGGAAACATCTGACCATATGGTGCTAGGTTCTACCTTTTGAACAATTCCATTCTGCATGCTTCAGTGGGAGTTTCTTAGTCTCTTATATTCCCTTAAGACACTGTCAACACCTCATGTGCTCCAGCTCCCAACCAGAGCTGGATCCAGCTACCAAAAGAAATGTTTCTCTTTTGATACTAACCATTATTGAAAGAGAAAACTATCAGAACCAAATTTAAGGAGTGTAGGAGCTGGGGTTGCATGTTCTTGACTAATACAGGCCACAAACAATAAAATTAATAACCAGCAATCAGAGACTTTGAAAATTAAATGGGGTCTGATTAACTTGTGCCTGCATAGTGCAAAGAATTTGACAGAAATTTTGGAATTTTCTGGGCAAAAGAAGAGTAGATGGGGAAGCGTGTTTGGACCTGCAAAACATGGGAAGAACTATTTACTGACTAGGCCAGATGTACAGGAATTATGGAGCTGGACCTTATGAAGGAACTGGAAATCATCTGTAAAGGAAGCAGAAAGTGTATCCAACACTTTTTTTCCCCCTTTCTTTCTGTTCTTATGCTCTTGTTTCCTCTTGGTCATATTGCACAAGTGCATACTAGTCGCTCAGTTCTCAAGTAAATTCACTAGTTCCCTCCCAGACACGACGGATAACTTTGTCCTAGGTTCTACTCTGGACACTCTATGTCAGAATGATCCTGTGACAAAACTAGTTTTTCAACATAATTCCATTTTGCTCTGCACCCTAAAATACATCCACATACCCTCAGGTTATGCCTGAGAATGTGAAACAAATACATAGAACCATGCTAAAAGGAACTCTGGCTGGCAACATCATAGCTACATTTGTATTTCCGGTTCTCCAAATTGAAAATCCACAAATATTTTTAAAAACCAAGACCGCAGGGACAACACATAAGACAAAGAGTATCTGACTGTATCTGAGCAGCTGACTGCTATGCACCATGTTCTGCACCTGAATCAGTCTGCAATGACTGAACTGAACATTCAGTTTGCTGCACAGGCCTCAGATACATAGTATAGTGTGGGTGCACAGGATTGCGGAAGAAGCAAAGACCAGAAGAAGAAATAGAACAAACAGGAATACTGGCAGGGGGCAGCTGGTGAGCAGCGCCTAATGACCCATAAACAGTGCCTAACGACCCTACTGATTGGGGAGAAATCCACCCCTCCGGCAGATGGGGGTTGCAAGGGGGTGTGTGTTGGGAAAGAAGATAACGCAGATGGACTTAGTGATCTGAAAGACTCTATAAACTGAGTGTTTGTTGTAATAAACGATTCTGGTTGCACCTCCGACCAGTGTCCGTGCCTTCATACGCTACAGTATAGTACAAGATTCAGCTGATGAACTGGATTATGGAGAAAGTCTGGATTTTGGTAAAGAGGAAGAGCGGGTGATCCAGAACCTAAAGGAGTTCTCTCCCAGAATACTAGGTTTCATTCTTCTGTTATCAGCAGGTGTTTACACTGACCTTCTTTATTTTTGTCACTTGTAAGTCCTTGGGGCCTGACTGGTTGCACCTATAAGTGCTGCAAGAACTGTTTGGTGTCACGGCATGGCCATTCACAACTATCTTTGAAACATTATAATGATAAGGAAAAGTTCCTGAAAACTCAAAGGGAGCAAATGCCAGTGTTATCTTCAAGAAGGGCAAGAAGGAAGATCTAGGGAACTAGAGGCCAGTCAGCGTCACCTGTATTCCTGGGAAGGTGATGGAGAACAATCCTCCTGGAAACCATCACCAAAGATGTGCAGGAGAAGAAGGTGACTTACTGGAATGAGTTTAGCACAGGGCCACAAAGACGATTCTTTCAGTCTAGAAAATAGAAGGCTCAGGAAGATGTTATCAATGTATAGGAAGGAATGAAGAATGGGGCAACCAGACTGTTCTCACTGGTTGAACAAATGGTAATGAGTGCAGAGTAAATCACATGGAATTCCACATGAAACACAAGAAAACACCTTTTTTTTTTTTTTTTTTTTTTTTTTTTTTG
>JAOXJM010000012.1:98868696-98879229 GCA_026413425.1 Tringa solitaria | reverse complement strand
ATATGATATTGAAGACACTTGCAGTAAGTAATGAGTAATACACATTTCTCAAAACGTGCTGTTTCTTTATGTGAAATTTTGGTCAGAAACGTTAACAGAATTTGATGTATCTAAGTGTGAGAAAGATGTGGCTTATCTGATTAATTAACTATTCACATTAGAAGAAACAAATGATCTAACTAAATATAACTCAATTACCGTAGAAAAATCAGGGTCACAGAAGTGTGTTCTTATAGTCAGTATTCTCTGTCTCCTCTTAAATGCTAAATTACATCCAAATGGTAGACAATGAAAGGACTCACCACAGACATGTCATTTGAAATAATAAACTATGCAAACTTATAAATAAATTTCCAGCTATTTATCCATCTAGTTATTTAGATCAATTTATGATCTAGTTCTGTTTAAATACTTCTAGATCTATTTTTATCTATACATATCCTATATATCCTATCTATAGACAAATAAACACAGATAAATAAATATAAATAGGCATCATATAAATCAAAATAATGCTACCTTATTATCAGACTCAAAACAGAGGGCACAGGTGTGTTCTTCAGCCATACTATTCCATTGATATTTATTGGCTCACAAGTTCAGAAATTCTGTTTTAAAAGAAAATTAGATCTTTTGAGGAGAGTGAGTCAACATATTCTTAAAAACTGTTCTGTGTTGTTATATGGCACACTCTGGTTTTGTAGTGAGGCGAGTTCTCAGATTTTCTGGCACCTCTATGAAGTAAATATACTACTGAAATTTAGTTATTAAATGTATTTGAACTTATACCACCTTCTGTCATTATACATGCATCTTCTGCTTTCTGTAAATGAAGCTTAGTTTTCTACTGCTGCTAATAGCTGTCATTTAGTGACTGACAGGAAAAAACAACTACTGAAGGTAGAAAAAATGCAATAAGTGACATTGTCAGTGCCCCAAAGGTAAATGAATACTGCCTTTTCCATGGTTTGACCTTTAGGCTGATTATGGATATGGCTATCTTTGCCAGGAGCACACAAGATAGATTAAACCAAGCAGTCTTTTTAATACTGATTAATCCTGATGGAAGTAGGTTTTAGTCCTAGGGAATGCAGCAAAAAGATTAGCCTTATCATCCGAGCAATTTTTAAAGTTATCTTTGATGTGAGCTAGGAGGTGCTTGTAATTTGTCAGGTCACAATGTGAGAAATGCCACTTCGTGTTGATATTTAAAATTGGCTCTTGTTTTCATGTTTGTACATAATCCATGGGATGTCGGTTTTGAATTATACATCCAGAGCATTAAAAAAAAAAAAAAAAGTTCTAAGACTAAGAAATATCTTTTTTTTGTAACAAAAAAAATACCAAACAAAACCAAAACCAAAAAAGGGCTCTGGCTGGCAGACTTGCTTGTCTTTAATCAAAGCCTTGCCTTTAATGACACATGGATTGGAAGATGACTAGCAGTTTCACAAAATACAGGAAAACTTATTCTGTGCCAGGCAGTCCTGAACAATGCAGTAAAAAGGCCTTCAGCCCTCATCTTTCCTGTATCTGTGACTGAACGATGGAATTGCTGAGGTTAGGAAATGATTGAACTGGGAGAGAGGCATTATTTCTTAAGAAGATGTAAACAAATAATTTGGGAGCCAGCCTACACAAAACTAAATCATTTTCACATGATTTAATCATGAATCTTGTGCACATCAATGTAACAGTCTGTAGAGGGGCAAATGGCATAAACAGAATACAGCTAAGAGGAACAAGTCATGAGAGGACAGGAAGAGGCAATGGGAGCTGCTGGTGAAGCAGCACAAAGTCTAAGGAAAGCCAGAAGAGACCACTCATCACCGTGAATAGCAGTAGCATAAGCACCTCAAGTAGTGTGTCAGCAGCAGCTGGGAGGTCAGGCCAGGGACAAGACAGATTCGAATGGCAAGGGACTGGTGCTGTCAGATGGATGGACAAGAGCATGCAATCACAAGTTGTCTGCCACCTAGGCTGCTTGAAGACAACACTGTGATGAAATGCAAGCCATATGGCCAAATTATATTTTTATTTTGTCAGTAGTCACATACATATAGTTCTACTGACAGGTGCCATATGAACGTAATGAAGCAGGGTGTTGCTGGCCCCACATACATCCCATTGACATGATTAGTAGTGTTCTTTGGGATTACATACCCACACAGAATTAGGTATTTTGTAGTAAATGCATTCTTATTTCCTAGGTTCTTTCTCTACTTCCCCCTTCTCTGTAGAAATTATGTGGTAATTTTTTATTCCCACGTAGCTGAATTTTGACTTGCTCTGTTCTCTTCTTTAGTCCTCTACCTCTTTTCTTTCTGCCCTATCCTGTCTTGATATTTTCAGTTCTTCATCGAACAGTTAACTCTTTCTTCTGCTCTGCTTTCACCTCTGATGCCTTCATAAGACATATTTGATGCCTTTCCTTTTCATACTCATTTGTTGTCTTGCTGTGGGTTTGTGAAAGGGATCAAATAATACATGAGTAAGTTTTCCTGTGTAAACTGGCCTGCTCAACTACCTTCCTTCAACCCACTATATCTATACTACTAAAAAACCTCTTCAGTTCATCTTTTTGTCACCCATGAATTGATACACGCATGTATCTAAGAAAGCAATCCTTTCAGACTTAGGAGAATGACTAAGTGGGGACTGCTCCAAACACTAAGAGTGATAAGTAAATAGAGAATCTCTGTACAGCTAAGTATCATTACAGTATACGATTGAGTAAGGTGAAGGTAGATTTGGACTAAATGAAAGAGAAGGCACATTTTTAAATCCTAGAAAAGGCAAAACCCCAGTGCTGCCTGTTTCTTGTTCCTCTGTGCTAGTTAGAAGTGGTAGACTGAGCTAGGAGAAGGAAGCTTACTATTTCTGGGACACTGGCTTGAAAGCAAGCCAGGAAATAAACACCTAAATATTCTGTGACTCAATCAAGACCACCACTGTGAAGAAACATTCTGACAGAGATGGTGTACGATGCTCAGGGAAAATAATTTATAATTTGAATTCAACAGTATTTGTACTGAAAACCTGATTTTATGTCAAATATTCATTCAGAATACATGAACGTGTCATGTATGTTCACTCAGAACATCTTGAATTGAAAGGACTAAATATTTGCATAGACTTAAGCCATGGAAAAGCATGGCCAAGAAGTATTGACAAAGTAGATTGCTGAATAACAAATAAATACAGAGAAGCTGCAGTCTGTTTTACAAATCATTCATGAGAGAAAAAAGTGGAAACATTATTCTGTTGTGAATTGTTTCCTAGAATCCAATTAGAGTGGTTTATGATGCTTGAAGATTATTTAAAAGGACAGTTAACAGTGCACTAGAGGCTAGGCTTTTCATAAGCACAGTAGCTCTTAAACACCCTTTTGTGTATATCTTTCAGAGCTTCCCATTCAAAATGTGGTCCTCTATCTAGCCACACTGTTTTCAAAAGAGCTAGAGATTTCAGCAAAATGAATTATACTGACAGAGTACTTTCTTCCTGGTGCTGTATGTATCAGCTGTTTCATGTAGTTTCCATGTGACATAGGTTTCAGTGCAGGTCTCTAGATGCATGCTTTTACTGGTAAAAACTAGTCTCCTGGTTACTAGGAATGACAACTTTTTTCCACAAGATACAGACAAAAGTGAATTAGGTTCATGTCATATGGCACCTAAGAAGATAAGAGGAAAATGAGGGAGAAGTTGAAACAATTTACAGATCTGGGCAGCAAGTAGGAGCCTAATGAAAGCATGAGCCCTGTTATTTTTTTACTTTCTTTTAGATGCTGCCATTGACATGAATTAGGAATTTGGAGTAAAAGCATCTTTCCCTCATGCCTATTTCAATTATAAAATTTAGTAATATATCACTGCTCCCTGATGCTCCATGGTGTTCTTTTCTTTAGCTCTAACAGGTGCTCAAAAGTAATTGCAATTTTGTGGGAGAATCTGAAATGTTCCATTGTTTCTTAAAAGAAAGAGTTTGTTTTCTGGTTGTTTTTTTTGTTTGGTTGTGGGGTTTTTTTTTTGATGTAATGCTCACAGTTGACCCATCTTTGGGCATTCATCTGAGAATCTTGGCTACAGAGATGACTTTTTTCCCCTTTGTTGCATTTCTGTCATTCTCAGCCCTGAAGAAAATAAAAAGATCAGGAAAAACACTAACAGAACTTCAACTTCAGCAAATAAGCAAACGAATGACAAATGTGCTCTGACAACTAAGATCTTCCTCTTTTTAAGAACACAGTAGCTATACTTCAGGCATGAAGACTTGGCATGAAACTCAACATTTGGAAACCTGCTGAAGGCAGGATAGCTTTTAGTTTAAAAAATAATTGAAGGAAAAAAAATATTTGCACTAATGTTTTAAAGGCTTACTTAATTCTTTTTGCCATCCTTATCATACCAAAGGAAAATAAAAGTATTGTTTTGTTAATTAATTCCAAAAAAAACCTAGTAACCATACCTCATTTTTAAACACATGGTGAAAAAGTTTCTCCCTAATACCTACCAAACTGTTAATTTGAATCATATTATTAACAGAATGGTGAATATGCAGTGTTAGGATGCTACAGTCAGAAGTGCTATCAGCGGAGAAGTGAAACATCTTTAAGAGTAAAGCTTTCAAATGATGTCACTATTGCTGGGAGTTGAATTCTGGAAATAGAGAAATATTTTTTCAAGTGCGTGTATGGTGGGAAGCTTGCATGCATGTGTTTGCAAGCAGGTTGACTTTGAAGACTCATTATATGAAGAATAATAAAACTGACATTTATCTTGACATGTGTGTGATTGTACAGCTGGCTTTAAGCTTTATTTTATAATGGCGATAACATATATGGGAGCCACTCATTCCTCCAAGAGCATTATTAATTAATTAAACATTTTTTCTGTAATAGCACATTACCTGAACAAGAGTAGAATTTAGGATAAAGCAAGATAGCTCTATTCCACTGAGCTGCATGTTCCAGCTTTCTCAGCATTTCAGTATTCATGTTATGCATATAACAATCAGTTATTTGCATTAACACATTATTCACATTTAAAGAATAAAGATCATTGTCAGATATATGTTATGTATCTAGTTGGAAATGTGAAGAAAATCAAAATCCAGCACAATCTCGGGTGGTCTACGAAGAGGTTTTAGGAGCATAAGGGCAATTGTATATAGACAGTTCTTTTAGCACCTAAAATTGTTGGGAAATGGAATAAGTGATCAAATTGTTTTCTCTAAGAATGTTAATATGCTTCATATTAGAGAAAAAAGTTGAAAGATTGCTAAACCTGGTACCTTAGCAGTTCTTCAGCTGTCCTCATGAGAAAGTTAGACAGAATATCTACATACAGAAAAGAGGAAAAAAAAAGATAAAATGGGCAATAATTACAATATTTTTTTGAAGTCAGACTCTTAAGCCAACTAGGCACTCTGAAAATACTGTCTGAATGAATATCCCACACAGTAAGTATAAGAAGACACTTTTTTACATTATCTGTGTGTATTTTCTGCTGTTCTTTGTTTCATCACAGGAATTGGTCAAAGGCTGAGTAAACGTATAGACTGCAGCAGAATTTACTAATTTTGTTCACAATGTAGAAATGGCTCTCATTTTATCCCTGCACTGTTTAGATGGCAGAACACTGAAAAAATTGCTGTTGAAAAGTAGCAGAACATTTGCAGATGGCAGCACTGCTGACCCAACTTTGAACCACAAATCCAAGGGAAAAGTTATAATGCCATCAACTACTTTGAGAATTTCCGTTCAGTTCTGTATGAATCACTGAATCTAAAAGCAGACACAGAAAGAACCTTTATGCTTCTTACTTGTGAAAATAAATGTATCACTTCTGTACCAAAAACTTTCATGATATTTTAACTGTTAAAAAAAACAGGGAAAATGGACAAGTGCATGAATTGTATTTCTATTTTCAATATAATATGAAAAATTAGCAATTTTGTCAAGCAAGTTTGAAAACTATTGCAAAGTTTGTAGTACAGTTAAAGCTCATATTCATGTATGCCATGTTGCTGACTTTTTTTTTACATAGGGAGAGTTGATGCAATATGTGAGTGTGTCTGTATGTGTGTAGAAGAATTTGTCTGAAAGTTTAGTAAACCGCAGTCTAACATGAGGAGTTAGTATGGAAGACATTTAAAGTGGAAAACAGTATTTTGAACTGAATAAAACTCATTTAACCATGTCTTAAGATATATTTGTACATTATTTTGTACATGTATTAAAAAAAAACAAACAGCATATTTTATTATTTATAGTCATTTATTTACCTTACATAATTTCTTGTAGATTGGATTTTGTTAAAACCTCAAGAGACCTTAGAACTGAAAAAGACATATGTGGTCCATGCTACAGACAGGTTACATTCTGAGAAGTGTAGCTTGAGCAAAAATGAAGGCAGAAACTGTAGTTCAAATACTGTATGAAAATATATGCAAGTATTCTATATTATTATACATTCTATATTATTATAGCTTCAAAACAATCTGTATGTTTTAATGACCATTCTCTCCAGGTGCATTTGTTCTTTACAGAACACTGCATATTTTTTTAAAAACACTGTTTTATCAGATCACACTAAAAAAAAAAAAAAAAGCCAGACTTACTTCATAAGAAAAGCCTGGTGGTCAATTATATGAAGGTTTTTATGCTTTTAGCCAATTAGGCTAATTTGTGTGAAATGTATCTGATTGGTTTTAGGAAAAATGAATGTCCCCAAGGAAGCTTAGTGACAGAAATTTAGTACTAAAGGGGATTTATAAAGCAGATAGGGAAAAAAGAAACAATCTAAAGGAAGCTTTCAAAGAAGTCAGGAAATAAAGATACAAAGAAGAGGAAAATTATCAACCATACAAGCTAATTCTGGCGTATTAACCATGGCTACTGGTTTGTCAATCCTTAATGCAACCTAACTGAGAAAACTAAATAAAAGTAATTTTTGTGACTGGCTGAGTGCTTATGGATAATACAAAAGGCCAGTGATCAATGATATTTAAGAGGAGACTAGTAATTGTAGTGAGTAAATATAGGTTATTTAGTTTTTTGGACCACACTTGACCACAGTGGATTTTCACAAGGTTAGCAGCAGCTTCAGTTGCAGCTTCTATGTGGGAAGGTTACTTTCAGAAACAGAATGAAATGGTTCTCAGCATCATCGAGACTCATCAGCCATGGGATATTGGCAGAGGTGGTGTGAATCTCAAAGTTTTTCAGAAGATTTTCATTGTATAGCCTAAAAAAAAGAAATTTCTGACTGATCGTCTGCCCCGCTAACCTATCCACTAGGGAAAACAGCCAAACAATATTCCTACAGCAGGAAGATTGACTAGAAAGAAGTATAAACCAACACAAGTTTAAATATGTTATAATCCTCATTCTATCATCATCATCATCAATTATTATTGTAAATTATTACAATGTTTGGGGTTTTATTTCATTTTCACATTTGTGGAGGCTGAAATAGTGAAATGAATCAGAAAGATTGCTAAGTAACCAAAGTAATGAAAAGACAGTGTACAAAAGTAAATTTTTAGGTATTCCAGAGGCAAATGCTAAAAACATTATTAAGTAGGTTAAAAATGTGAACAGCACAGGGGATACTGTGATTTGAGGACTTCAGTCACTAAACTGAGAAAACGCTGAATTGAATCTGAAGTGGAATTTCAGAAGCTGATGACAGTAATAATCTTTGTCTTTTATACCTGAATTCAGTCAAAATGTATTTTCCCTTTGCTGACCTGTCATAGTATAAGCTGATAAGTCTTTTTCAGTGCTATTATTCCATCTTTTCCTGAACCAGTAAAAGGAATGGCAGAAATTATCTGCAAAGAGGTACTTGGATTCTCTTTCTTTGGTTCCTCATCTGATTTCCTTTATGTGCCATTTTCCCTTACTGGCTGACATCTGTTTAAATACTTAATTTTAAAGAAACCCTCCTTGAAAGATACTAGCAGAAAAATAGCTGTCACTGCTCTTGAGGTCATGAGAACACACAGCCTTAATATGTTGCCCAGGTTATACAGTTTCCAGAAAAGAGAAGATAAGTAATGTTCATGAAAAATGGGCTTCAGAGTACCCATTTTGAGGCTTATCATTCACCTCAGAGAGAGTATTTTTAATTTGCCATCTTCTTGCAATCAATTTCTTTGAACGTGTCCACGTACCTTCTTTACATAATAAAAGAACACCCCAAAACAGACAAACAAACTGAAAGGTTTTTTGAGAGGAGTGCAGAGGAAAGCAAGTAATTTTTACATTTGCATTCTTCGTAACAATTTCAAAATAATTTAATAATTTATACTTGTTCCTACCTATCTGGTTTATTCTCTACCAGACTCTTTTGCTAATTTTGAAGCCCTAAAAGCCTAGATGTTTGTGATCAAGTTACTTCATGCATTGTGGACCACATATTTCTCTCACTTGTCTTATTCATACAGTCAGCAACATTGCCCTGATAAGAAAATCTTGGTGGAAGTAAGATGGATTTATATGGCATAGGAGTCTCAATACCTTGGAAAGAGAAAATAGAGATTGAGAATCATTCGTTGGAATAAATTGACATCTGCTGCTGCAGAGCTGGTAGGTATCTCCTCTTTATTTCTGACACTTGACTAGACTTTGAAATAGAAAATAACGAGCACCTTTTCAGTTAAATGTTTGAAGTAGAATTTAAAGGGGAAGTGAGAACTATGAATATGAGGATGACTAGAACAACCAAACTGAAAAGGAAAGAAACCCCGCAAATCCAAATCAGGGAGAAAAACAGAATATAGGAATGATAATAATATTTCTATATAAACACTGTGCATACACTTTCCCTGCACTCTCTTACAGAAAAAAAAAAAGAAAAAAACCCCACATTTGAATACTTTCCAGTGACAGAACAAAGAGGAGGTATTGACAGCAGAAGAATAAGAAGGAAAACCGTATTAGGAGAAACAAACATTCCCTCCTAGACTGGCACCCACTGGTCGTAATGCATTTGGGGTCAGCAGAAGGTAATAGTGAAGACTGAAAGCTACTTGTGGTGGATATTTAGACAAAGCAGTGCTCTATCACCTGAGTTCAATATGCAATTACTAACTAATCTTCCTGACTGTCCTCTTTCAAAACGTATAAATGCATGGATCTTTCATGTATTGATGAAACTGGGTTTTTTGCCACCATGATCCAGTGGATGCCACCAAAAAGGACTCAGTTGGGGTCCAAAATACTCTTGTTCATTGGATCAATGTTCTGTTCAGTGTTCTGAGTAAAGATAATTGCTTTACATATGCACTTCAAGTATATGCAGAGAGAGCATTTAGGAGTTAGTAACGGTCAATATCATCCAATTAAGTACACTTGCATAATGTTTACTGAGTAGCTCACTGGCAATGGGTCAGCAAACCATGCTCTGTACCTGTGCATGAATACTGCACACATTGCTGGCTCCTGTATGTGAAGGGCTTCGAGTGAACATCCCTTCTAATTTCCAAAGTCCTGAGTTGTACCTTCTGTTGTATGAAAATAAATATTGATTTTATTGTTATGAGACCAAGTGTGTGATGTTGTGGCATTCTGCACATCACACTTCCTAAATTAGATTCTTAAAAGGAGCTAGTTTGTGAACAGGCCTGAACAGGTTACCTTTATTAATGACTATGAATTTACTGATTTAATCTCAGGAACTATATTTTCCTGCTTTCTTAACATCAGAAATAGAAACATTTCTATTTAGAAATACTGACTTCTTTTGATTCACTTTTTGCTCAATAGTGTTGATTATTTCAGCATCAGTACTGCTCGTCAGCAGGCTACCTTCCTGATGTCCCTTAGACATCTGAAGTTTTTTTTTTTAATAAACAATCATAGTTTGTTTCTATATGTTAACTTGTCGTTAGTATGCTTAAGGACTTTAGGAAATACATAGCTGTCTATTTTTTGTTCAATTTGCTCAGTGTTCCCCGCTGTCTTTGGCAAAAGCTGTTAACTATTCCCAGAGCTGCACTGACATTGTCAATGATGCTAGCACAAAACACCAACAAGGAAATAAAAATAACATGATTCTCTCTGGTTTTTAATTCAGTTGGAAATTGGGGAGATAGTAGCAGGGTGGGAAATCAATGAATGCCAAATGGAAGAAGACAATATGGCTCAGGGGGGAAATATTTTGCAGTTTAATTGTAGGCATTAGGATTGAAGAGATTAAAACTGCTAGGTATTGAAGAACTGAAATCGGTGGGAGTTAAGGGCAATTAACACCTCCCTGAGCTATTCACCACCTCTTAAAAACAGACCACAAAACAGGGCTGATGCTTTAGGCTGATCTGTCATGTTCCCGGAGAAGGCAGCTATACCAATAATGCATCATAAATTGAAGTAACTTTATTGGAACTCTCAACACTTCCTAAAGCAACTACTTATTTTACAGAGGATTACACTACTAAGAACTTGCACTTTTCAATTGTATATGCTGAATTTTTCTCTTGCTACTGTCCATGGTATTTTCATTTCCAAAGTGCATCATGTTTCTT
>JAOXJM010000012.1:98854357-98865507 GCA_026413425.1 Tringa solitaria | reverse complement strand
ATGTGATGTCTAATACTTCCTTTCTATTCATGAAGTCTATTACCCTATTATAGAAGGAAATTAGTTTGGTTTGATATGATCTATTCTTGACAAATTCATGTTGACTTTTACTCTTCTATTTATCTACTAGGTAGATAAATTTGCAAATTTAGTTTAGACTGTGTGGTTTACTATTTCTTCAGACTGAAGTTAACTTAATAGGCCTATACTTTTCTGATCCCTTGTATTTCTCTTGTTTTTATTAGATTCTTATTTTTAAAGACAAATTGTCTTTGTGTTTTTCCAGTCCTCCAGAATTTCTTCAATACCTAAAGATGTTTGCTGACAGTTTTGAGATTTCATTAGCAATGTATCTCACTATAAATACTTCATCAGCTCCCACTAATTTAAAGGGGAAGTAGCATATGTAAATACAAAAATATGATGTCTAATGTATCTATTCTCTGTTGCAAACTGAGTTCATATTTCTCTATTAAATATGTCAGTGAATTTTTTTGATGAAGACTGAATTGGAAAAGGTATCAAAATGCTTCCCTTCCAAAAGTCGTCTGTTGATACTTCATGTTTTGCTTTCTCCTCTGCCCAGCAGTAAGGCGTTTCATTTCTTTGTCTTCCTCTTATAATGAGGTTTAGAATTATTGCTCTGTTTCTTTGTTTGCAAGTGTTAAAGGTGTTGCTGGTTAGCAATAACCAATAGTCTTGGATTCACAACGCTGCAGTGCATTTCATTATATGCTCCTGATATAAAAGTAACATTAGAAAAAAAAGAAATGTAAAGTGTCATTTGAAAATCAAGCTGACTTGTCAAGTGAATCCTTTATCTGTGTCAATGATACCAGAATATCTATATGACTTTTCAAAGAATGATTATGACAGTGGCAAAGGGGAATGTCATATTCACCAACACTCTGTGCATGTAGGTGCCTCTCAGGAAACCTGCAGACCACCTGTACCTGGATGTCTGCTGATGTGCCAGTGTGTTTAATGCTATAGCTATAGCAATGATCCACTTCACTGCACCCGTGGGCAAACATGTTCTTGAAAGTCATCCCCAGCTGCACCTTGGACCATGCTTATATATTCACTGTCTATACTGTCAGGAAATCCTCTTCTAAAGGCAGCTTTGAAACATCCCTATGCAGAATGTAGCTGAGTGTGCATATGAAAAAAATACAGAATGTATCAAATTAATAATATAGATTTATTTTACTTTACAAAGAATTACAGACAGAGGAGAGCAGCAGAGATTGTGTGCAGCCTGGCATGAAACTGAAATTAAATGTTCTTGCTGCAGGAATTATTTGTCTAGTGTGAGGTGACCACCAACAACTGGTATTGCTGTTGCTAGGAGCTATCAAAAGAAATGTCACTCTTCACAGCAAGTGATGAAATTTGACATATGGCATCAAAGCATCATTAAAACTACACCTGCTGCAGAGGAGGTTGTGTCTTTCAGGAGACTTTCAAGCAGAAAAGATTATTCTGAGAATGCAATAGGGTATCCCTTATTTTCTTTATTTCTTGCTAGGTAATTAAGAAGCTGTAAAAAAAGGAAAAATGGTCAGAAAAAGAATATGAAGGAACATCCAGACTTCTTGTTTCTCAATGTTTTATAGAAAATTAATAAGTAATTACCAACAATATTTCTTTATAAAGTCTGCAATAATAAATAGAGTTGATGATAAATCATTAATTCACATAGCTGGAGTGGTTCACTACGATTTCTCAAAGGTTCAGTACTGCATTCTCCAGCTATTACATTAATGAAAGTTCTCCATGAGTTTTGATAGCATTTTAAAGTTTGAGCATTGCAGATTTTGGTCACAAGCCTTAAATAGATTGATGTTCAGTTTTTCATACATACATTGACCTATGTATAAGAAAATTACTGTTGATTTCAGTAGAAGCCAGCAGTTCACTTTCTGAGTAGTCACGGAATTTACTTTTTAGAAAAACTTTGTTTTAAGGTAATGAGGACTTCTGGTGTAATTATATTTGTGATTTTATTCCTGAAATAGAATGGAATTTTCATATCTATTCTATTTCAACTCATACAGCTCTCACTCTTGTTTCAGATAAATAAAAAAACAAACACATAAATCCTTGTTTATTGCCTGTGCAGCTTCCTTGGGAATTATTGCTAGAAATTGTTATACATAAAGAAAGGATTCAAATAAAAATTTGAATCTAAAAATTTGAATTTGCTGTAGAAAGGGTTTTTATAAATTTGTAATGTGCCCTTACTCAGAAAACTGAAAAACAAAAAAGAAAAAAAATATATATTCTGTGTATTTAGCAGTGACAGAAAAAAAGCTGAGAACTATTATTAATTATGTTGCTTCACTTAGATAGATATAATGATATATCGTTCACATTTTTACCTCCTTTTCTAGTTCTCTTCAGTAGTTCTCCATGGATTAGCTGTCTAGAGAATTCCAGCATGTATTTTATTACTACGTCTGCCACAAGCTCCAAGGTAACTGGCCACATCATTGCCCCTGCATTTCATTTTACTAGTCTGAAGAATAGTGGTAGTGTTACTGAAAAAGTGCAAGGTATTACTATTGGTGTTTCAACATCATTCCTTCAAGCTACCATATTTCAAACCTTTCCATAGTGAATGTTGCATATGTTGACTTCCGTTATGCTACAGTAACTGAGGGACAATTCATTAGATATCATTCTTATCCACAGTCTCACAGCTTAATAATGTTGAAGCCAAGAAGACAGTTGACTTGCACAATTCTGCTTTCTCATAAAGAAAATATATTTTGTTTTTCCATGACTCTGTCTCAAATGCTGGGTTTTAGATAGTGACATTGAAAAAAAGGGAAAGAGAGGCCTAGATCTTAGAATTGATTCAGAGTCAGAATTTGAAAAGTCAATCTTTGGCTAGAATAGACAAGGATTTCTACACCAGTCTTTCTACTATGCAGTCAAAATGTAGTTCTGAGCCACAGAGGTGCAGGAAAATGACCTTTCATAATGTAGGTATTGTCTCACCAAAACTCTCCTTCTTATGATAAAAAAGCCTCTTAATGTTAGAATACATGTGGGATTGCTGTCCTGTAACTCAAGTCTAATGAACACTAACCTTAGGAAAAAAAAAAAAAAAGAAAATACCAAGAAAGAAAAGATAAAGGACTATTAACATGTTCTGAAATGGCTACTCGATTTCACAGTGTATGTACTATGCACACAAGAGTAGCTCTATCAGAGTTTCTATGCCTTTGTTTCCTAACATTTAAGATACCGTCTTAAACATTTCACCTATTTCTTCAAAAGAAAAATGTTTTGTTCTGTTCTTCAGGAGACTAGAGAATAAAAAACAAGCTTTCTTTAATCTGAACAAGCTTATGACAAAGCCAATATGATAGATATAAATCCAAGGGGACATGACTTTGTTACAGTGGTAATAAAGGGAAGTTTTAACTTGATCTTTCTCTTTTGTAAGACCAATATGGAGCTACAGAAAGTGATTTGTTAATCATACTCTTGAACTAATTTGCAATGAAACTACGAACTTAAAACAACATGTATTTCAATTACATGACTGGAATAAGAATTATATGGCTGACAAAAGACCACAAAAACTTCTTCAAATGGCTTGAGAGAATGTGCTTTCTACATTTAAATTCAGACATTAGGAGAACAGAATGTTAAAAGAATGCATAAAACTAAAAGTGCTGAATGTATTTTATGGTATTTCATCCAGACAGCATTATTTCAAGGTCAGAATCAGCTACGGCCCAATAAAACAACAATCTTGAGCAACTATGTTATGATTAATAAAGGCTTTGGGAACACATTACTTTCTTGTTTAACCTAATTAAGGACAAGCCAGGAAATAAGTGACCAAATTTGGAAGTACACTGCTACGGATACTATGCAACTCAAGTAAAGGAAGAACATTTTCAACTCTGCTGCCCAGCAGTTAAAAGGGTTCCAGAGCAGCAAGGTCTGTTTGTTTATGCATAGTCATTTTAGGGAGAATTACACAAAAAAAGGGGTTGCAACTGTGTTTGGGTTTGTTGTTTTGGGGTTTTTTTTTTGAAAATTGGCATGACGAAAAAGGTAAAAGTATGCAGAACCACTCTAGACCTTGTCACCACTCTGCCTTGGTTTTCCAGTATGTCACTGAAACTCGTATGGATTTACTAATGAATGTCCATTCACTGCTTTGAATATCAACTGCTGCTTTGAGATTATTATCCTTATAGATGAAACCTCATACACATATTTTTAGAGATGTTTTTCCTTCATTCAAATGAGCCCTAGCCTGAGTAAAAATTCTGAAAATTGTTTTCTCAGTGCATAAGAACTATTATAATTGAGTCATATTTATTTGTGGACTAATTATAATTTTTTTTTCATGTGGTATCTTAATTTGAACATTCTGTGACCTTCTTTTCTGTCCTTCTAAAATGACACTAATGATAGAAGCTATTATTAGTGCTATGTGTCATAGATTTTCCTGAATTTTGAGTCTGGATCTCTGAAGTTTTTCTGTTTCTTTTTATAAACTCAGTTACGTTCTTTCATTCTTAAATATTTCTGAGGCTCTTTCCTGAGATAGTGCAATGATTTAGAAGTACTTCCTAAATCCTAACTCATTAATATCCTGGAACATCCCTGTCTTACATTGGCATATAATAACTTTTTCTCCTTCACCCACCCTCTGTTCTGTGGGAAGAAAATAAAGTTGTCCAGACTAAAAAGAAACACTGAAGTCACGGACAAAGACATCCAGGCCACTTTGCAGGAGGGTAACTGATGTGCATCTAAATGTAGTTTAGAAGACAATTCACTCAGTATGGAAAGGGACATAGAAAATGTGAAGCTGTATTTCCTCTGCTTTTCTGTTTGTTGAAATAAATGCCTTAATTTTATCTGGACTCTAAGATTTAGTGAAATTTTGATCTTTGCAATGATTTTCATTTATGGGTTTGTTTAGATGAATCTACTGGTAATGAAAAGATTCAGACTGATAATCAAAGAAAACTGTGTTTTACGAATATCTTCTATTTCAATTTTTTTTTTCTTTGCTTCACCAATGTTACTGACTGTGATTCAAAAAGAACTAATAGAGGGATTAACAGCGAAACCTAGTTTTACACAGTCATAAATCGATCCATTAAGCTTGCCAGAAAGAATGCAAAATCTGAAGACTATTTCTTTGTTGGAAATCTGGTAAGTTCACTGGAAATGAACTCACTTAGTCTCTTTGAGAAAATCATGAAATTCTAATAATTTTTTAACCAGTAATAATCAGGTTCAGTTTTAAAATTACACTAGTTAAGATCTGAAAAATTCATAGCCTTTAGCTGTCTCATGAGCCACCCAATATCACCAGATGCTTTTTTGTTCTTTCTTTTCTTTTACTTGAATAGTGAGTTCACCTTATCCATATTCTTTTTGTTGGTAATTTACATTTCACTGAACCACATGATTATGTTTGTGTGTATGTGTTGTTTACGACAATATTTTCCTTCAGCTGAGTTCCATCATTTGCAAAGGCAGTGTGTCATTATTTTACACTTTGAAGGACACAACATTTAAGTAGCAAGACTATGTACTAGTGATTTTCCCACATAAGCAAAATTTCGTGCAGGTTTCTTTTCTAATGCAGTTGTGATGTGTAGAAATGAAACACTTAGAAACAGTAACTTTTAGTTTCTGTGAATTAAGAGGGAAATTTAAATAATAAACACAACATTTAAATTTTCACTAAAGAAAGAAAAGAAAAAATGACTGTGCATTATTAAATTCAACTATTATTGTAAGTAACTGCAAAGTGAGGAATCAATTTTAAACCTCAAAACCAGTCTAATTTTCTTACCAGTATGGGCTTAGATAATTCACTTCATTTTTGGTTGCAAAGTTATTTAGATTGACACTATCATTTTCAAGCTGCTAGTCTCAATTGCATCTGGAAGTCATTTGCTGTTGTCCAGGAGGGATAAATGCAGGAAATGGTGTGTAAAATTCTGAAATGGATAGTAACCTTTTTTTCCACACACACAGGTATTAATGTATGGAATGGAAGTTCTTCAATAACTTATCTCCAGCAGTAAATTATGTATACTTCTCTGACATACAATAAATTGTATTTCTTACATTATGGCTATAATCAGGACACTGGTGTTGAGTTCTTTTCATCACAAGTTTTGTTTCTCAGTGGTTGATAAGATGGTGGGTTTCCTTAAGTTTAGATTATACCTATCTGTGTTATAATGCCCTTACCTCTTTTCAGCAAATCTCTACAATAAAGTCACAGGAAAAAAAACCATCCATCTCTAATATAGGCTTTTGTTATTATGGATACACTGAGGCATCCATCAAACTATCAACCATAAATGTTTATGTTTGTTTATCACATAGAGCACATAGTCTTTCATGACCAACCTGCCCTAAAAGAAGGAAAGGAAAAGAGTAGTTAGCAAAGTAAAACACTATGTTGATAGATCTCAGTGTGTACAGTGCTTGGTGTCCTGAGTCTGGTTCTGAAATGGAAATAATTAAAAAGATGAGTTTTCTTTGTGCTGAAGACAAGTCCATTTTGTCTTGATGCAAAGAAAGAAAAAGAGCCAGAATCTGAAGATTATAGACTATATTTTCCATTGCATAATGTACCTACATTTTTCATTGTGTTTCTCTAATATCTTTACAAGACCTGTTCTTGTTGCCAATTCTGTGTCTTGCTTGCTGTTTGCAGATTAATTTTACTTTTGTTTTCTGAATGATCTCTTGAAAAGTGCTCAGAAACTGATGGATAATGAGAGAACTAGCCATCTCATAAGGATTCTACATACAACAGGAGAAAACTTGAGCTTCTTTTGTCTGTGGTTTCCAAAGACAGTAATTAATGGTCTAGAAACATGCTTCCCTTTGTTCTCCTTTGGTTACAGGTTCATACTAAAGATTATGTATACTATGACTATGGTGTTATGATGGAATCTTCATAGCAGTACTTGAGTCTTCATTATTATATCTCATTACTTCCTCATTGCACTATCAACTACTTGGCAAAACAGTCTTTAAAAACAAGCAACAGAAATCTAGGTGCCTAACTATATGTGTATTAGTAATACATGTGAAAATTAAAGGCACTAAAATTCCAAGCTTGTACCATGTGAACTGCCAGTAATAGTGTATTCCTGGATGACATATACATAATGGTTTATTTACATTAAATTTATTATATTTTTTTTAATTTCAGAAAATTTTCAGTTGCTACTAACTTCATGCTGAAGTCATGCTTCAACGTTTCCCTAGCTTTTCTTATGAAAGATATTCCATCTGAAAATTTCATAAGAAAGCAAAGAACCTGATATTTGAAGAAAGTGAGCCAAGCTGTTTTCAAATTATAGACAATTAGTGAGTTTCTAGCAGTTGAAATCTCTCTGCATCATCAATATTCCCTTCTCTCATCCTCCATTTCCACACTTCACTTTAAGAATATAGCTTTGAATTCCACCTGCACCCATTTTAACAGAGTCACAGAATGATATAGGGTTGGAGGGGACCTCAGGAAATCATCTAGTCCTGCCAAAGCAGGTCCAGCTAGAGCAGATTGCACAGGAAAGTGTTCAGGAGGGTTTTGAATGTCTCCAGAAACAGAGACTCCACCACCTCTCTGGGCAGCCTGTTTTTTTGCCAGACTTTGAATTGTAATATGTCCAGTTCTGTCCCAATGAATACTGTTTTGCTTTCAAAATGTTTATTACCTTACATTTTTATTGGTGATTCCTTATGACTTGGGGTGGCCATTATTTAATGCTATGAAATGTTAAAAGAAATGTGAAAATGACATTTTGATAACCTATTACCATTACTTTAACCAGTGTAAGGTAGAGAGTGCAGAATCTGCAGAGTTCCCCCAATGATTTCATGTTTTAGTGATCATGGTTCAGATGGTGCGTATTTCTGCTTCTTTCAATCACTCCCCAGCACTCTGAACTGGGGGAGACCTCGCAGTATTCCGAAAACAAGGAACACTTGCATTCTTTTTGCCTCCCCTACACAAGGATTGGAAAAGAATCACTCTGTCAGGGAGACCCAGAACAAGAGACTAAGACATGAGCTTTGAAGCCTCTAGGAGCATCTTCACAGAGGCTGAGATCTGCCTGCTAGCCAATTTTATTAGCTCTCCTGCTACCACACCAAGGACAGTGTTAGACATATCTATGAAACATCATGTCTGATGAATGGGTAACCATGTAATCCTGGCACTGTTTTTTAGAGTTGAAATTACTTATTTACTGAGTAAAACTACATTAGGACTATATTATTCCCTTTCTGAATATCCTGAGTTGGAAAATTGAGGTTTAAATAATTTCTGCTGAAAGAAGATTGAAAATCTCTCTGAATGCTGCAAGGATGTTCTAAAACCTCCATCTTATGGGTGTGATATTCCTAGCAAGTTGTAAAAAATTGTATAGGTAAAAGTGTTTGATGACTTTGCTCTCCAATTCATGGAGGTATTGGTAAAGAAAGAAACTACAAGCTCTTTCACTGTAATTATTTTAATATATAATAAAATTATAAACCCCTCCAATCTCTGATCAACGGTTTATGTAATCTTTTTTTGAAACTGCTGGAAAATAAGTCTGTGCAACTTTGAAGAAACTGCAACTGTACTTACATCCTCAAATGGAAAGCAAAGAAATGTTTTCTGTGCACTGTCGTCTTCTGTGAAATTTATTACCCTCAGACAAAATTAGTCTAGGTTTCCTTTATTGATACATGACTTTCAACTGTATATGACATTGTGTTCTTTAATTTTTCCCAACTGTATTCTTGAAACTGAAAGTCACTACACTGCCCCCAGCACTGTCATGTTTAGTGCTCCCCTTGTACGTTTTTTTATGTGTTTGAAATGATAATTTCCTTTTTTTGAAATCTAAACCTCATAATTTATTGTAAAATAACTGTGAATACAAAATAGAAGTGAGTACTCCTAAAAATGTAGAATTACTATTGTAAACTTTTGCTGACTTTTGATATTTTATCATTGTCACTGGAAACTTTAATAGGACTGAATAATACCTATATTCCTGGTAATAATGGCAGCTGAATTTTGGCATGTATATGATTTGATTTGTTTTGTTGAAAGATCCAATATCTCCATGTATTATAGGAAGAACTCCTAGACAAATGGCTCTCTTTGGCATCCTCGGGAGCTATTTAAGATTTGAAGCCTTAGTTAAATGACCATTTGTTTATGAGTGTGACTCTGCTTTAACATTTTTTCCCATCACTGTTAAACCACCAGTCTTTTAATAACCTAGAGAATGTGGTTTTTAAAATATTTGAAACAGCATTATGTACAACCTTGCTCTGCGCACACTTTAGTGCCTTAGCGTAGCAATGCAGGAAATCTTGGCAAAGTGGTTGTTGTTGAGAAAAGCTGAGGAGAGAAAAACTAGTCCTTGAACTACTTATTTTGTTTTCTAATAGCAAGAAAAAGGAGGTGACTTTCCATGGACAGAGGAATCAAAACTGAGTTGGGAAAAATTAAAGAATATTTTGCATATTTATTTATTTTAAGAGAACCTTTGGCTTAAAGCCAGCACTTATCCTAGCTAAGACTGTTTTGTCATAGGTTGTCACCAAAGTATGTTTTAATTTTTATGCAAGAGTTGATGTTCAATTTGTTTCTACACACTATGGACAAAAATAAAATCTTATGACCTAGAGACATTCCTCTATGTACTGGAAAAAATAAAACGGGAACAGTGAATTACCTCAGAGTGTGAAATAATTACTCTTACGTCAGAAGAGTTGATAATCCTGAATTAAACCAGTGGCTTAGTTGTGCTTCTCTCTATAGCATCATAAGGAATTTTCTAGCTATTAGATAAGACATTATTGTATACCACCTTTAAAAACAGTTTTGTACGCATTCTAATGCCTTTTAATTTTTCGGTTTGTTAATTCCTGTAAAAGAACCTCTGAAGTATTGTCAAAATGAAGATGAAGAGATCTAAAAAAAACTCAAACCATGAAAACCATGCCAGACTCCTCAATATCAAAATTAAAACATACAGCTGTACTGCATTCATAGAAGATTAGAAGATTCTTCCATAGGTCTAAAAAGCAGTATGATTATACATACCACATTTATGGTGTTTATGTTTTTCTCTGAGGCACCACAAAGTGGCTTTCTGCCCAACATTTTTATCTGTCAAGCATTGCCATACTTGAATGAATGGTAACTTTGTCCAAGTAGTATTATGGTTACTTTGTCATCCTGATTTTATCTGATTAGAGTCCATTTTAAACATTAGGAGATTTTTTTTTTCTTTCTGAAAACTGGATTTCATTAAGGAAAAAGTGCTATGGAGAAACCCACACTGATTTACCAATAAGTATATGATAGTAAACAAGATATAGTTTTAAATTTGTAAGTACTTTGGCTTTCATATCTTACTAAAGGTTCTGAATGGGGAAAAAAAAATAAAAACACAATGAGAAAGAAGTTTGTTACTTTGTTGGCGCTTTTTTCCAGGTATAAGGTCTTCCTTACAGAATTGGGAAAAGAAAGATGTAGAATTGTACTTAAAGCCTCAATAGCGAGGTAAGCATAAAAAAAGAGTGGGCTGGTGGTGTTGAACTGCAGCAACTGAGAGCACTTTAAAACTGAGTCTTACTGATTGTAAAAAATTCTTTCTATTTCAAAATTAATAGAATAAATTTAGAAGATTAAAAGAAAGCATATTGTACTGGATGGTGGATAAGAAGCTGGCTGGCTGGCCGCACTCAAAGGGTTGTTGTCAATGGCTCAATGTCCAGGTGGTGGCCAGTGACAAGTGGTGTTCCCCAGGCGTCCATACTCAGACCAGTGCTGTTTAACATCTTTGTTGGAGACATGGACAGTGGAATAGGGTGCATCCTCAGCAAGTTTGCCAATGACACCGAACTCGGTGGTGCGGTCAACATGCTGGAGGGAAGAGATGCCATCCAGAGGGACCTGGACAAGCTAGAGAGGTGGGCTCGTGCAAATCACATGAAGTTTAACCAAGCCAAGAGCAAGGTCTTGCACCTGGGACGTGGCAATCCCAGGCACAAATACAGTCTGGGTGGAGAATGACTAGAAAGCAGCCCTGAGGAGAAGGACTTGGGAGTGCTCATGGATGAGAAGCTCAACA
>JAOXJM010000012.1:98805504-98820720 GCA_026413425.1 Tringa solitaria | reverse complement strand
GGTTCAACAAGGCCAAGCGCTGGGTCCTGCACTTGGGTCACAACAACCCCATGCAGCGATACAGGTTTGGGGAAGAGTGGCTGGAGAGCTGCCTGGCAGAAAAGAACCTGGAGACTTTGGTTGACTTGAGTATTAGCCAGCAGTGTGCCCAGGTGGCCAAGAAGGCCAACAGCATGCTGGCCTGTATGAGGAATAGTGCGGTGAAGAGGATTAGAGAAGTGATTGTTCCCCTGTACTCGGCACTGGTGAGGGCCCACCTCAAGTATTATGTCCAGTTTTGGGCCCCTCACTAAAGAAAAGACATTGAGGAGCTAGAGTGTCCAGAGAAGGGCAATGAAGCTGGTGAGGAGTCTGGAAAACAATTTTTATGAGGAGCAGCTGAGGGAGCTGGGGTTGTTCATTCTAGAGAAAAGGAGGCCGAGGGGAGACCTTATCCTGGTCTACCACTACCTGAAAGGAGGGTGTAGAGAGGTGGGGTCAGCCTCTTCTCCCAAGTCACAGGCAATAGAACAAGAGGAAATGGCCTCAAGTTGTGCCAGGGGAGGTTCAGATTGGATATTAGGAAAAATTTTTACACTGAAGGGGTTATCAAGCCTTGGAATGGGCTGCCCAGGGAAGTGGTTGAGGCACCATTCCTAGAGGTATTCAAAAGACGGGTTGACAGCGCTTAGTGACATGGTTTAGTGATTTTTTTTACCAAAGTTAGGTTTATAGTTAGACTAGATGATCTTAAAGGTCCCTTCCCACCTAGACAATTCTGTGATTCTATGAACTAAAAGCTCAGTAATGATCACAATACCTGTTATCATATCTCATCCGTTCAGGAAAAACCTAAAAAGGCTTAAAGTGCTTCTCTTTCTGACTGGAGAAAATATAATAAGCAACCCTATGAGCCATGTCTTAAATATCCCACACACTCATCAACAAAGACATCCTGATGTGTAAGTAAACAGAAAAACTTGCACGAGACTCAGAAGGTCTTCCTGGGGATATGGAAAATAATAAAAATCCTGGTTGCACTAAAAAACCATGGAATGGATTTTCATCTGAAACAAATGCTACTGGCCCTGAATAGTTAATCAAAGCCATTTTGTTATGTGACCCAATATAACTGCAGATTGTAATGAGCCCTTTAAGGAAATGTGCTTACATTCCCTTTCAAGGAAAGTACATATTTTGCCACAGAAAAATGTTAGAGAGAACCCGTACGATTATAAAATTCTACAGAGAGATTATAGGGCTTTTAACATAGCACTACTTAGTTAAGTGATAGGAGAAGCAGCATAAGAAAAACAAATGGTGGATCTTGAGACAAGGACTTTTAATTAAAAACTGAATAAACAAAAATAAGGAATCAAAAATGTAGGCTGAAAACAGTATTCTCTTTTATTTGGTCATCTGCATTACTGCATCATCATAATGTTCAATTTTTAAAGTTAATCCTCTGAAGAAGGAAGTATAAATGGGACACAACTATCATGATGAGTGTATATCATAAAACAAAAAAATAACAAATAAACTAAGTTTCAAGTGGGAAAGATGCACATCTGCCTGTTTACACATTCAGATGAACATGTATTTGTTATTTAAAAATTCAAGATTATATTTTAGAGTAGATTTTTCATTAATTTCATAAGTAGGCCTTGTGGAGACAACTTTTGCCATGGCCTGGAGAAAGGAAGGAAGTTTCTCTTTCTCAGCCCAGACAACCACTGTATTATCCCAACCTTTCCTTATAAAATACCATAAAGAATACCTCTCTGCATTGTTGACTTGACAAATCACTTTATACAACTTGCCTGTTTTCCCAGGCTCCTGTTTTGCTGCTTGAAGGAAAGTGTTGAACCTTCTAGCCAGTAGATTAGCTGATATGTTTTTAAGTTTGTTTTTTGGTTTGGTTTTTTTCATTTGTTTGTTTGTTTTTGTTTTATTGAGGGTTTGAACTATAAACCACAAAATTAATGTGGACATTTAATAAACTCTTTCTTCCCTTCAAGTTCCCACCCTACCTCTTACCCAACATCATCACTTGACAGAGAAACTTCAGTCAAGTAACAGCTAGACGACTGAAGTAAATAAATAAGGAGTAGGATGATGGGCAGACTTTCTTTAACTGAAGTTGCCAAAAGGCTACTTTCTTTCCCTATTTATCAAGTTTAGCAAGCATTTCCAGTAATAATTATTTTATGGGTGATTTTATGATGGCTCAAGCAAGCTGTCCAGCAAATAAATTGCAGAAGCATCACTAACTGCTTCAGTGTTTTGGCTGTCAGCATATGCTCTATCACACAAACAAGACAGATGATCTACTAAGTACCGCCATCCTTGCATTTCCTATATTAGTGCCCCCTTTCATGGGTCACAAGCTCTTCATAGTATTTCAAAAAGACAGGGTTAACTATGCATTTGCCTCCATGCATCATCCAGCTGCTCTAGAAAAAAATATTGATGAATACATCAAGTTATTTAAAGAAGTACTAAATGAAGATTCACCTGTTCAGGCTTGTGGTCTACTCAAGAATGGATATTCTTTTAGGAGAAAAGAAAAGATGGAATATGAAGAGGAAAGGACTTTATCTCAAAGCCTATTATGCCAACCATCGTCTTCTATCCAAAACATCATCATCTACCTTCTTGAGTTCTTCAAGCAACCTACACTGTCAGAATATAGATGAATCATACAGTAATATAAACTACTTATAGGCTATGTCTTTTCACAGCTGTGCATCCAACTTGTATTAGAGTTTACTGGGTATTTTGAACTTCAAAAGATAATTTCAATGAATTTCCCAAAAACTATTTGGGGAAAAACTCTTATTCTCTGTCTTCTCTGTCTTTTTTCATAGCCAAAGAGAAAACCTTTCCTTACCAGTGTGGTGAGGTTGGGGGTGGATTATTTTTTTTTCTCTCCAGATTTCCTAAGAGGGAAACGTGAATAAGATCTTTGAGAGGTAGTGTTTTATGCACATCATGATCAGGCCCCCCAAAAAACTGTATGAAATTACACTAGAGATCATGAAGGTGAGGATAATAGGCTTAAAAATAGCATCTACATGTTTAGATAAACCCAAGATATACCCAAGGGCCAAGATCTCAAGTTAGGAGGCATCATTATATAAACTTTGATTTTATTTTATAGTATTTTTTAAATAAGAGAAGAAAAATGATTTTCTAGTCCAATGTATGCACTTTCAAATACCTCTTTTTAATCCTTTTTTTGTTTCCCTTGAAGCTTTTTTATTGTTTGTGTTTTGGTTTGGTTGCTTTTGAAGTCCAGCTAGGAATTCAGCTGGTTTTTGTAACTAATAGTTGATTAAATGGTCTTAGAACTATGGCATAGTTATAGACTTCAATAAAAGAAGCATTAAGCTGTCATAGCGTTTAGTTTTTCTTAAGAAGGAAGCTAGGTTTTCTGACACTAAAATGCAGTAAAATTGTAGCTTGCAGATGGATAAGAAAAATGTTTTAAAATATGATTTTCAATCTGTTTCAGAATAAATGATACAAAATGACACGTATTTAATAACTAGTAATTAATATGATATTGACATATTTTAAGAAAGAATTCCTCTTACACCTGGTTTTAAAGTTAGTTTTATATAATATTCCTACAAAAAGACATTGTCGTATGAAACATAATCTGCTATAGTTCTTTAGTCTCTTTATCTTGATCATGTGAAAAAGTATATTTAAAATATACATGTGGGTAATACACAACATATATTTATAACGTTCATAAAAGCAGTATAAATTTGTAAAAAGACATAGTCACACTGCTGTACTGTTCTCTTGTACTTACCCTTCTTCAAATGTCTGTCCAACTGTGTTTGTGGAAGGTTTTGGATTTAGATAGGTTTTTATCAGCATCCTAAAGCACACGTACTATGTCCTAGAAGACAAGGAGTTCCTAAAAGAGAAAAAAGTGGTTCAATCCATATATCTGTTCATGTCCCTGAATTGTCAGTAGTTGTAAAGAGTTTTAAATATCTGTTGATTTGCAGTAAATTTATTTATTAAATAAGTCTGATCAGTCATTTAATTATTAGTGCCTGACCTTGTCTGATTTCATCCTAGATATACTTAAGCAAAATTACATCACAAAAATCATATGTAATATAAACTAAGTGTTCATGAAAAGATATTTCATCATATAATTCATTGTTTCTTAATCACTTGAGAGGAAAACAGTTGATCACCTGTAGAGAGATGTCTTGTGCCACACCAGGTGTCCCCTTGCCAGATAACAATCCGAAGAGATTATTTTCCCAGAGGTCTTTGCCTAAACTGGAATTCATCCAGCCAGGTCATCAGCAGGAGATCTTAAAATATGTAATATGAATCATTATTACTGAGCAAATCTTACAGTGAACTAGTCACAGACGCTGTCCTCTCAGTGATGTTGTTGCAAGGAGATTATAAACTGGAATTCTACAAGAGCTGTAAATGCTTGAAGGTAAACCCAGGTAAATGCTTTTCTATATCATTTTAAAATATCATTGTCTGATTGATTGCTAAATCCGGTTCTCATTAATTAGGATTTGGTAGGTTGGTGTAAGAATTATCCTCAGCAGCATAATACTGTATTCTGCAGTTGGAGAAAAGAACTGGAATGTTCACATACAGCATTTGTGAAAGAGGTGGCACATCATCAGGCCCCCTCTGTCTCATCAAGCAGACAATTATGTCTTTAGTTGATATAGAAGACTGTTATAATTGACACGACGTTTCAAATCACTGACGGGCATTTTATGAGTATATTCCTTCCCTCTGCCAAGATTTTTGTCCTGTTTAGTACTGCTTTGTAATCTAGCTAATGATGAATTCTACCATGTAAGGATTTTCGGGATGGTAAAAAAATATTGAAAATCCAGAAAAGGAAGGAATGGGAAACAAGCCTGCATATTCCATACCTGTTGACTCAATTAATTTGTATTTGTGGTGTATATTCCTGAGGTTAAGAAACTTGCTTCTCAGTGGAATAGGAGGAATAGGAGCTAAGTCAGTTACTTAGTGAATTTCTCAGGTACTCAATGAATTGTTCAAGTCTGTTCATTTGCCATTTATTTTGAAACAACATTACGAAAGTATCAGGTATAAAACCAGCAAGCCTGGAAACAATTCAGAACTTGTGATGGCTTAGAGACCAGTTGCACTTTCGATATCTCAATATCTCTCCAAACAGTCCTGTAAGACCTTTCTTGACACAAAAAAAAAAAAAAGAAAAAAAAAAAAAAAAGAGGTTCCCTCAAAGTTTGAAGTCACATTTTCAAAGTCAAATGTAGTGTTTCATGCTTTTAATTTTGGGTCACCATGTTCCTCTACCATCCTGGTCTAGTCTCAGGACAAGCGAATCCACTGAAATTTTGAAATTATGTTTTACCATTCTGAGTTGACCATAGCTCTGTTATTTGCAGAATGGCTGATGTCATTCCTGGCTTGATCTCATTCTTACACTCCTGAGGAAATTTCTTGCCCTCTCTGAAGTACTTAGGTGATAAATAGGACAGGAAGTGGCAAGTAAAGGTTTAGAACTAGGTTTAAACTACATTATAGATTACATTTATAACAGTTTTTATTTTGTATTGATTGCTTCTATGTTTAAACACTTATAATGTAGTGGTATCTAGAGAACAAACTTTGCAAATGTATAGAATCCTCATTCCATTCCTCAAAGAGATTACAGTTTCAAAAAGCAGGTGTAACAAATAGATACAACAAGTATATAGAGCGAGTATATACAACAAGTATATACAACAAGTATAGCTGTCAAGACATTGTGAAGAAGTGGGAGGTGCACAGTTCTGAGCTAGCTGCAATTCTATCCCAACGTTATATACGCATTCACTGTATTCCTGTTTAATTTCACTACATATAATTTATGTATACATCAGCACATGCCTCTCTGAAGTGCCTGTATACTAATGCAGGCAGCATAGGGAATAAACATGATGAGTTAGAGATCTGTGTGCAGTTGCAGGGCTACAGCCTTGTTGGGGTCACAGAGACTTGGTGGGATGGCTCCCATGCCTGGGCTGTTGCAATGGAGGGAGAGAGGCTTTTCATTACAGGAATGGAAAATGAGGAGACAGTGCAGACAGTGAGGTCAGTTGAAAACTAACTGAATAGCTGGGCCCAGAGGGTGGTGATCAGTGACACAAAGTTTTGTTGGAAGCCAGTCATTAGCCATGTACCCCAGGTGTCAATAATGGGTCCAATACTGTTCAACCTCTTAATTAATAATTGAGGCAAGGGGCAGAGTGTACCTTCAGCAAGTGACACAAAACTGGGAGGAGTTGCTGATAAGCCAGATGGTTGTGTTGCCATCCAGGGATATCTCAACAGGCTGCTGAAATGGTCTGACAGGAACCTCATGCAGTTCAACAAGGGGAAGTGCAAAGTCCTGCACAAGGGGAAGAACAAGCTCATGTACCAATATATGCTGGGGACTGACCAGCTGGAAAACAGCTTTGCAGAAAAAGACCTGTGGTCACTGGTGGACACAAACATGAACATTAGCCAGCAATGTTCCCTTACTGTAAAAAAAGCTCATGGTGTCCTGGGATCCGTTAGGAAAAGTATTGTCTGGAGGCAGAGGGATGTGGCCCTTCCACTCCACTCAGCACTCTTGAGATCATAACTGGAGTACTCTGTGGCTCCTCAGTACAGGAGAGACAGATATGCTTGAGAGACTCCAAAGAAGGGCCACAAAGATGATTAAAAGACTGGAACATTTCTCCCACGAAGAAAATTTGAGAGATCTGAGAGAGTTGAGCCTGGAGAAGAGAAGGGTAGGGGTGAGGATCTTACCAATGTGCACAAATGCCTTAAGGAAGACTGCAAAGAGAATGGAGCCAGGCTCTTTCAGTGGTAGCCAGTGATAAGATGAAAGGTAATGGACACAAACTGAAACACAGGAAGTTCTCTTTGAAAATCTGAAAACTGTGAGGGCAATTGAGCACTGGCACACATTGCCCAGGCAGGTTGGGGCAACCTCAAATATCCATTATTTGAGATATTCAAAAATTGTCTGGACGTAGTCCTAGGCAAGCCGCCCTAGGTGACCCTGCTTGAGCAGGGAGAAGTTCAACCTCTAGAGGTCTCTTTCAATCTCAACCATTCTATGATTCTGTGATTCTGCTTTATACCAAAGGAAAGTTTTGAGGAGGAGGGATGTTGTAGCAGCATTTTTAAAGAGAACTCAAAAGTCTGTATGCCTCCGGAAAAAGGCCTAGTGCTAAAAGATTTGCTACTCATAGGTTGTGATTAACCTGCTCTACTTGAGTATTAATGCTATGCCAAATGCAGAAACCAGGATGTATTTTCATCTTCTGATTCATCTTGTTAAACTGTATATAACAGAAAATAAATTACATGCACCTAAACAGACTTTTCAAGGGCAAATATAATATATTAACACAGTGCCCAAGAAACAGAAAAATGAATCTTAATAAAAAATGTCATTCATTACAAAAAAGTAATATGTGGTTTTGCTTAGATGGTACTGACATTTTACCATTGTGGAACCTTAAACAGTTCCCTATTAGACAAAATTACTTATGCTTTCTCTTGTAAAAGATCAGAGAAAAAAATAATAGCCTGTCACTCCAATAAAAACCATTAGCTTGTTGGGAAAATTCGGGGACAAGGCTGCTTTACCTTTGCTGCAGCAGAAGCTTCATGCTGAGACTAGAGCTGTCTGATTGACCCATCATCCCTGCTGGAAGCCTATACTCCTCTGCTAGCCTTGACTTGTGTGACCTTAAAATAAGTGCTGATATTTTACAATTCATGACACAAAGAAAAAGGAAAAATGAAAATGGAATATATGATTAGGAATATAATTTTCAGTCACCACTGTCTGAATGCTTTGACTCCTGTTACTAGCAGTTTAAAGTATCCGTATATTATGCTGGAATCCTTCTTCCTGTTAAAATAGACTAATGATAACCTGGATTTAAGTAATTTTGTCCTCCTTAAATGACATACAAAATGAAAAGAAAAAATATATTTAAGTGTCAAGTGTGCGCACTTGTCCTCCATCAGCCAACTGAGAATTTAATTAAAATACTGCAAAGATCTTTATCAGGTGTGCCATAGCTCCATTATCACTACTGGAATGTTAGTGGATTTAGTATCAGTTTGCTATAGCTGAATATCAGGTTGAATTTCAATAAGCACGTGTAAAAACCACAGAAAATGATTGGACAAAATGCTGGAATTTTACAGTTAGGGAGATGCAAAACTATTTAAAATCTGTAATGAAATAAGTGGATTATGTGTAGCTTTCACTAATTCTCACAAACATAATATAAAAATGCTGTGCTGTACTGTACTCTCTTTTAAGAATTACTTTGTAAGGTCTACATGATGCTTGCTTAGTTTTTGGTATTGAGATATTTCTTTAGAAAGAGTAATGCTAAAAAAGTTACTTTTTCTGGCGAGCAAGTGGGTTATCGACACTCGGCATATATGCAGACATTTGAAGCTATTTCTCTGACAATAGTTGCTTATAACTGCTTCTGAGTGACCAGTAGTTGCCATTAGTTTTCAAGTTCGATCTCTTCTCACTGCTTTGCCACCACCAAAGGAGTTCACTTGACTAATGATGGCTCCCCGAAATTTGTTTTCTGCTTAGGCCACTGTGCTACAAATATTTAATTTCCATCTCACCATTCTGTGGAGTGTACCCATTGATTTTTTAAGGAACCTGTTTAGAAGATATGTTGGAACACTGACACTGCAAGAGTGTTCCTGTAAAGGTAAAGATAGCACAGCTAAACAGCTTTAAGATAGCCATCCTGTAAGGATCGATAACTACCTACAGACGTAAAAAAATCGTCCTTTATAGTCATGACCTGAACGCTGGCCACTTGCCTTGAAATCCTTCTGGACACATACCACAAGATTTGTAAAACATGAGCCTACAAAAGCAGAGTAAAATTATGCCTTTTCTGTATTCTGTTTTGGTAAGTTCCAAGTTTTCCTCTTCCTGTTCAGAGTTGTCCTGACAGCACTAGAGATTCAGAGCTCAGGATTCAGGTCACAAGTGACATTACAGTCTATCTCACAGCTGTGCATATGGAAAGATCTTGATTTGGCATGCCTTTTCCCGTTAGTACCCTAAATCAAGTTAATGGATTATTGAAATTGATTTTTTTTTCTGTATTATTTTTTCCCTGTTTTATTTTTTTCTTCCTTTTCTTTTTACCTTTAATATTGACACCTGTCTTGATGCTAAAGAGGAAGAATTCTTGGGTCAGAATGTGAAACAAATTGATAACCTATACTGAGGTGGCGTACACTGAGAAAGTGATTAAACCCCCGAGTGAAATTTTCTTCTATATAAAAATGTTGTTTATATTTATACAACTGCATAACTCAGATCCATGTATGTCTGCATTAGTTTTTTGGAAACCAAAAATTATATAACTATATCTATATCTCAGTAACAGCTTTTTTGGTGCTAATAAATTTGATGAAGGCCGATTTTCAACCCTTTTTTGAAGGATACTGTCCCCGCTCTTCTTTCCATACACATTTTCATTTTGAAAGGGAAAAAAACCTGCTAAACATTTTCCTTCCTTTTTTTTTTTTCTTTTGTTATAACTATTATTCTGAATAAACTATTATTCTAGAGGCTGAGTAGAAATGCTAGTTCTAAATGTAATTTTGCTAAGGGCTTTTAATACTACAGTAGAGTGAAATACTAGACCGGAGCAAGAACCAGAAACCAACATGCATTTTCCTGTATGGAGATACTTCAGATGCATTCAATGAATTCAACAAAAGTTCAGGATTGTTTCATCATATAGTTTACATTAACCTAGTGTACCGATCTCAAATTAGGTTTTTCTAGCTATAAATGTCTCTCTGGGCTTCAATCTATTTTAACTTAAAAAACCTTATATTTATCTCCTGGGAAATATACTTTAAAATTATTTATCCTTTCAGCCTTCACTGTTAACTGTACCTACAAAACAAATTCTTTAATTACTCGTTATCACTATCACTACAGTTAAAATTTGAGACCACATTCACCTATTTCTGAAGGGTTAATTTTTGCTTAAAGAAGCTGATACTCATTTCAAGTCTGCTTCAGACACAGTTTTATATATCACTAAGTATCTTGATAAAAGATCTATAATCACAGTTTTTAGCTAAATTATTCTGGAACAATAGATCTAGCACAGGTTAATAAAATACAAAATTTGTATTTGACTTTCTGTCTATCAATCAGATCCTAAATCAAAGGACGTTGCTGTTGTTATCTCTCCTAGCACTATTAGACAACCCTTTGCCAATTTGTGTGTTCTGATTAAATTTATTCCTGCCATAAGGAATTCCTTGGTGTATCAGTTTCCAGAGGTCATTTAAGTTCCACTTATGTTCAGCTTTGCAAATTCCTTGTCTCTGGTGTCATACTCTTAACCTCCTGACATCTCAGAAGACATTAAAATTTAATATGCAATATAATAGTTATTCCTGGGGCCATGCCACGTTTCTTGGTTATTTTGAAAAGGCAAAGCAATACCCAAGGCAGCAAACTACCAGGGGCAGATACTTTCCCTTGGAATACGCTAGTCTGACTGATGCTGGCAGGCAAGAGTGAATAGTTTGAAGCATCATCCAGTGACAGCAGCAGTAGCCCATCCTAGAGACATCAGTTATTATCATCTTGCCCAAAGGAGCAAGATGTCTTTTTTGAGCTCTCAGCTTACCTTGTGCTCTGCAGAGTATTCTTACTCCTTTGAATTTATGTCCTTTTCTGTAGGAGAAACACCTGGGTCTGGGACTCACACCTTAGTACTCAGTGACTCTCCAAACTTCATTTCACATTAATGTCCCATATAAGCCTTGGGCTCTCTATGGTTGTCCCCAGGTTATGGCTAATAGATCATGTCATAACTATCTGTGCAAGCTAACTCTCCATGTCTTTGGAAAACTATTAATCTAATTTTGTTTTTCTAAAAATAGTGGAGCTCATTTTTCTATCAGGCACTGAAAACTGAGTTTAAACATGCATCAACTATTCTTGATTCCATGCACATCTCTATTCCCACATGTTGTGGTAGTCTGTATCTACTACTGCAGAAAGTAGTACGCATAATATTAAAAGAAAAAAAAATATATTTTCCTGAGTTGGTTAGATTTCTGTAAAAATCAGTCATTTTTAATTTCAGTGGTCTTTTAAATTATAATATTTTGCTTTACTCCTTTCTTCTTTTTGGGTTTCTCTGCCTCCAGGTCTCTTTTCTGAAAATACAGATTTGAGGATTAAGTGTTGACTGTCTGCTGTGACCATGTGTAACAGGAAATACCAAAACTGATGTGACAAAACTGTCTCTACAAACCCCACTGTAGCATCTAAATATTTTATATACCCTATGCAGGCAACACAAAGCAATGTAAAGTACATTCACTTGATGGTTGTGAATTATGAAACAGCTCCCAGTTTTCCTGAAACCCTAGGTGAAATCTAAGAATGCTTGCCAAGATGTGCCTTGTAAATAAATCAGCTCTACCTGTATTAGTAGAACAATTTGGACAGCTGGCCATTTAGAATTCACTGTTTCACTAAGGAAGACAAAGACAAGAAAACAGAGAAAAGAAAAGACCATACTAGGGCAAATCTTATGACAAAATATGTATTTTTCCTTTCTTTAATGCACTATGAATTGAAAATGCTAACTAACTGAAAGGGGAAAATAGACATTCGCAGCTACAATATTAGAAAATATTATAATAATTAAGGTGACATTTGATGCATTCATAGTAACAAGATGATAACTAGTCATTGTTGGATTCTTTGTAACAAAGTCAGCTCGTATGCAGGAGTAAGTGCACTCCAGACGATACTATAAAATCTTTCAGTAGACTGGCAATGTAGTTACAGAAACTGCTTGCTTACCCATATTGTGTGAGGTCTTATGTGCTGCACTTATTTAAGAGCTAGGATATATAAAACTTATATTCCTTGAAAGACCTAAGCAAAAATGACTTCTCATTCTCTTACAACATACTCTTATGAATGCAGAGGCTGCCATCGGGTTTGAGAGCTCCACTTCAAAAAGGATTTTTCCAAATTGTGGAGTAATTGCATCTGAATTCTGAAATCATCCACATAACCAGAACAGGAAATAAAACTATTAATTTGCAGTAGATATATTTAAAAGAAAGAACCCAAACTCCTGGATATTTTTCTCCAGGTTTCCTTACAAGGTGTGGTATCATTGAATCATGGAATTGTCAGCGTTGGAAAGGACCTCTAGAGATCATCTAGTCCAACCCACCTGCTAAAGCAGGATTGCTTCGAGCACATTACTCAGGACTGCATCCAGGCGCGTCTTGAAAATCTCCAGAGAAGAGGACTCCACAACCTCCCTGGGCAGCCTATTTCAGTGCTCTGTCACCCTCTGTATGTATGGTAAAACTTGTTCCAGTCCTTCATATAAAATATACTATAAAATTATTATTTGTTAAGTCGTGTCCTATCAGGCTGACTTCCCATACAATTTTTAGGAGGCTATTGGTTTTCTCTGCAGCATCTTTCCTGTAGGTGTCTCACTTGAGAGGGAATAATAATCGAGTTCAGAGCTGTCTTCTTTGCACTGAAATTGCACTAAGATAATTTTTGCCTATATCTGCCTGGCTTAGTATATTATTAGAACTCATGGTGCTCCATATTGTCACAGCATGTGTCTGTTTCCACAGCTTGCTCAAGGAGCAGAACAGTTCCAGAAAGGGCTAGGATATTTGGACTCAATTGTTTGTGTTCCCAAGTTTGGTTGTACCTGAAATTGTTGCAGTGTTGGACTGTACTGATCAGACCATAGTATACCTGTCAGCTCCTCTTCTTTCATAAAATCAGGACCATTCATTCTTACTTACTCACTAATGTTCTGGCTACCCCTCATGAAAATCTGTTTACAAAATACATGCAGGGTCTGAATTACTCCCTTTCAATCAAAGTGTGGTTCCCTGTAGAAGTGTTACATCACTGGAGTTATTTTTGAATCAGATTGTCAGAATCCTAGCTTTTTATTTTAGATTATTTATCTTAAAATCTTAAAAAATCTTAAACATTTAAGATTATTCCTTTCTAAATATCTCAATTATTTTTCTGCCTACACCTATGATCTTGCTTTCTATCATTTCCCTTTTCACTTTACTATTAATGGCAGACTTAATAACTACTAACATACATCAATAAATCCTATATTCACTCCCTGCTAGTAGAAAAGGTTTGTATCCCTGTCTCTTCTGCTCTGTCTCAACTGTTTCTCTTTATCTGTGTTTAAAATTTTAAGCCTTTTGGAAACAATATTTTCTTTACTTCTATAGTCTTAGATAATTGGAAATTTTTTAGTACCTAATGACATTCAAAATGATCATTATTTACCAGAGAGGGCTTTTTGCCACTTATTTTTTTCTTTTTTTCTACTTAAGCAAATGAAAATGTGAATAACAGCACCTTGTGCACAAAACACTACAGTTCTCCACTTTTTCAGGACAAACTTCTTTTTTGTTCATCTCTGTTTATACTTTTAAGGTCATTTATTTCCATTGTGCAAAAAAAAAGTTCTAATCCTAGTTACGTAGATAAATATTTCCATGAAACAGTATAAAATTATAAATTTCTATGCAATTACATTTCATCTGTTATATTAATTTCATATGACAATTTTTTATTTTTTATATATAGATATATTGGCATTACAGTCTCTGCAGTAATCAAGTCTGATAAGAAAAAATCTTACTTTACAGAGTTTCCTAGAATGTGTTCTTTAAATTTTCGTCACCCTTCAAAATTTTTATTGGTTTTATCATGTTTTTTTAATTTTAGTAGTTAAATTTTAAATTTAGATTTGGTGATATTTAAAATTTCTTCCTCTTGCCTTTGTTACTGGGTTTTCCTTTTGTGGAAACTGCTGAATTTTCCTAATTTTTTGGTAGCTTTTCAGTTTTTAATGGTATTTTAACATAATTTAGAAGTAAAGTCAACAAAATTGTATTAATTGTTCTTTATTGCTAGTGGATATCAAATCACTATGTAAAGTTTTTTATTATTTCGTTTATCACTTGCAGGTATGCCCATTGCCATTAGACAGTATGACTCCAAGTAGGTACCTACTATACCATGGCATTTTGTAGCTCTTGTGGCTAACAGCAGGAACGAACATGTGGTGGCATGCAACTTTACTGCAGGTGAGTCCCTAGGGTTCATAGTATGACCCAAACGGATGCTATACTGCTGCCTCACGTTGGCTTTTCTCAATCCTGCTCTCACTGCTATTGTCATTGGCAGCAGAGAGATTAAAGCTGACTGTAATTATAGATATGTCCTTCTTTTTCTTATGAAGTTGTATATCTACAGAGCACTGTAAAGGTACTTTAGCTCCTCATATTCTTATGCTGACAGAAACACTCAAGGAAGAGTTAGTCAGTTTTACATATACATAAGTTAAAATTTATCACAGTACATGCATAGTATAAAGATACCATACAGAATGTATTGATGAAGAAGGTACTCTGGATCTCCCCAGTATAATCCAGTTTTTACATTTACATTACTTATTCAATTATTTCCTGAAATTCACTACATGTCATTTTTAGCAATTTTGGTTTTGGTTCCTTATTTCATCTTTGTGTTGTCATAATGTCTGTCTTTGATTTGTCAGGATAGAATTACAAAGGAACTGAGTAAACTATTCTGATTCTGTAAATCAGCTAAACTCATTACTACTGAAGCTTTGTAAGTTGTTCTCAATTTTTTATACAAGAATTATATTTTCTAGTGGAATCAAGTTAGTATGAAACATTTGAGCGTATTTTATTGTTATCAGGAAAAAAAATGACTTCTATATTGAAACATGAAAACTGCTGGTTTGTTTTACATTTTGCAAAGCTATATCAATATAGAAATATAAAATTATTAAAAACCAAGTGTTCTCTTTAGCAGTGTGCTATGTTCATAGTATTATACTATCAAGGAGTCACCCAGAAAGGTACAAGCACTTTCAACCCCCTCAAATTTAAGCAATCACCTGAGCTAGAAATGTCATCACTAGGAGACACTAGATCTCTCTAGGGAACAGTACAATCTACCTAATACTTGAACCATCCTTCTTAGACCACCTCTCTCTCTGCCTTAATTATATAAAATGAGGAAAGAGGGAACCTCAAGAGATAGCACTCTTGCTTTAGTTACTTTTTGGC
>JAOXJM010000012.1:98734116-98758186 GCA_026413425.1 Tringa solitaria | reverse complement strand
ACCCGTGGATGGATTTCATCAGGTCCCATGGACTTATGCACCTTCAGTTTCCTTAAGAGGTCTCAAACCTTATCTTCTTGTACTGTGGGCGGTTCTTCATTCTCAGAGCCCCTGTCCTTGCCCTCCGTGACTTGTGCAGTGGGGTTAGGGCCCTTGCCAGTGAAGACTAAGGCAAAGAAGTCATTCAGTAGCTCAGCCTTATCCATATCCTGGGTGTATATATATATAATTCCTTTTTAATAAAATTTGTGGAAATGGAGCCCAAAGAGGTATTTCTGTGGTTTTGTATTAGCTTAGTACTGCCCTGGACAGGCAGTGTCATGAAACCATAAAATTTCATAACTCTCCATACAATAGATAACCTTCCATACAATCTGGTGGGTTAGGTATGTACTGTTTCAGCCTGATGCGACAGTAGGGAATGCAAAATAGGACATTTCTTTTTTTGCTCTCCTTTCACAGAAGCTGATAATTACTCATTGTTTAGTTCAGTGATACCAGAATTTCTGCACCAACAAAAAACACCTTCATTGTTAACTTTTCAGTCAAAATAAAATGTGTCAGTGGAACAGTACAGAGACATCGAATGGCTTTTCGGTCTATTGCAGGTTGAAAGACAGTAATCTAGGAGGTATACCTTAGTTAAAACTGTTTAATTTGTTTTGATAACTAAACTGTATAGACATGATTTTGTTTTTAGTTTCATAATTGATATATTCTCTCATGCATTTTGGTTGAGTGATTTCTCACTGTACTTCATTTACAACCATGTAACCTCTAGAGTGCAGAAATCAGGTGTTCATGTTTCTATTTCATCATGTTGCCTGTAATTAACTTTTGTTGTCAAAATCTGTCAGACTCATGACCATCTTCTTGAACCAAAAATTATATCTGACACCTATAAACCAAAATTAACCCTTAAAGTGATTTGTATTAGTCTGGCATAGGGTCAAATTCCTAACAGGTTTAAATCAACATAAAGCTGTTGACTTCAGCAAAGGGATGGCAATTTACGTCAGTCAAGAATCCAACCCAGATAGGCTGACAGCAGTATTTTAAGATGAGTTCTTATGAGCTTTTATTTTGCAACAAACTTGTTACATACATTCTGAAATTAAAATGTAAATACAGTTTATTTACTACTGCTAATATTTTTTTTTCACTGACTAACTTTGAATATCTTAGAAAAAACCCAGCCTTTTAGTTCAGTTGTTTAGTTTAATTTGGAACTCTGTAGATTTGAGTCATTTAGCTCCAGAAATTACCTACGGTGGCTACAAGCTGTAGCCACTGTGCTTGTAGTTGTACACGTGCCTGGTTCAGTTCCGATTTCACTGGTCACAAAAACAGTTGTTGCACTTGAAAAGCCGAACTGTCCTGAATGAAGGGCTATTCACTGGGGATCTCTGTGATGGAGAAAGATAACTTCTCTAGACCGATGTACAACTGTGATAGTGTCTACCAGTTGTTTTTTGCTACTGTGACATTAAAATACCTCTACTACATCCTAGAGAAAAGGAGCAGTAACTTTCTCTGTTTATACACTGATATCTGGTACACAAAGGAGACTAGTAACAAAGTGACCTTTCATTTTTTGCTTTCCATATTAGGGTGCTTTTTCTTTTTAGAGGAAGAGGTTTACACCATCTGACAAAAGTGATTGCTACCCATTTTGACAGTACCAGAAATTGTTGATAAAATAATGTACTTACTATGATCAACCAGTTCTATTTTCTTTAAATTATTAGGTGGTAAAAAGAATTAGGTTTTTTTTTTTAAAAAGGGGCTTAAAAATATCCTTTTTAAAAACAATAATTTTATTTCCAAGGATTTAGGACAATGGTGTTCTTTGGTAATATCTCTTTATCAAAACTGGACAATAAACAATTTTAGGGTAGTTACTGTTTTAGAGACTTTCCAAGAGCTTTGTGTAAATCTGTGGCTGAATTCTCCTTTGCGGTACCTGATGTAATGAAACAAGTATTTAACCATTGATTTTGGAGAAGAAAAAATCCATTAGAAAGAGTCAAATGCAAAATATACCACATATAGATAAGATGTAGAAGCAAGGGCATGTTTCAAAATGTTGCTTAATTCAGGTTCCATCTGCAACCTTTTATATAAACCTGTATGCTGAGGGAGTGCTCTTGATTTGGGACTTCTGCTTATTTGTTGCTCCTTGACAGGTACTTTAAGGTTGAAGCTCTTAAAGAGAGACAGAAAACACCCTACCTCTGATGGAAGAGCAAATGCTTAAGGTCAGCATGGTATGCAACACTAAGAAGAGTTTTGCAGAGAGGATTTATTGAGGTTTACTTCAACAGGCGATGAACAGTAATGCTATGGAGCAAACTCTTCAAATCATTACTGTCCTTCAGCAGCACCAAAATGATATATCTTTAATATAACTTTTAAGAAATATGTTTGGTTTTCTTTTGGGGTTTTTTATTTGTTTGTTTTTTTCCTGGGGAGAATGATTATTTCCTCCCAAAACTAAGATTAAGAGACAGATTTTTCACAAAATGTTAAATTGGTTTAAATGATACAATCCTTGCTTAGCAAAAGACGGCAACTTAAGTTTTTCTACTAATTGACTTCTTGTACCCTAGATTAAAATCCTGGTTGGGGAACAAGACATGATAAAGACAGTAGCCCAAGCTCTTCTTTCTAGTGAGGTCACTATTATAAATCAAACAGAGAGCTCTTCAAACTGCATGGAATTAATTATAAAACATTTTTTTTTAATTTTTTTTTTTAATCCAAACATCTCTGCATAGTAGGCAGTGACAGGCATTGAATTCTTGTTTACCATAGGAATAAATATATTAATTAGGCACTTTACTGAGGCACTGATATTTTAAATTACATAATATTTCCATAGGATAGATAATGATCATTTAACTAGACGAAGATATCAATTGAAAAGTATCCTTTAAGATTGTTGGTTTGTTGGGGTTTTTTCCTGATTGATTTGTGTTTAAAGAAATTAATTTTTCAGGTTGTGCTGACTCCTTTCCACACTAAAACATGTATCACCAGCCACCAGTAAGTAAACATCCAGAAAAAAAATATTTCTGAGTAAATAAGCATTGAAAACATATCACCTTTCATACAACATCATCATTTAGTATGTATATTTCTAGAGAGACTAGTTTCCCACGGCAACTATTCCATTCAGAAACCTTCTCCATTTTTCTGCTTCTACATTTTCTATGTCTATTTCTACACATTTTTCCAGCTATATCACTGAAGGGTTAACTTATTCTGTTCCCTCTCCTTCCTCTGTATTTATCTCACTGAAGCAGCTGTGATAGTTGCAGTCACCCTACAAGTGAAATGGCAGACAGACTCCTCTGAGATTGCATTACCACTCTGTAAGCATCTGCTAGGGGAACACAAAGGCACAGTGCACTCTATATATCTTTTCCCAGAGTCTCAGAATATTTTCTGTATGATAGCCCTTTTTCCAGCTGGCTTGAGGGCTGAAAGTCCCAAGGCAGCTCCAATAACCATGCTTGTGGGCTGCTAGACCTATTTATTGGACTATTAGCAGAAGCATTACTTTCTTTAACCAAATGCTAGAAATTATAACACATCTGACTGAGGATACATCTGATAGTGATTTGTGAAATATCTCATTTTGAATATATTAGTCTACACTGCATCTGATGAAATAAGGAAGAAGGAGAACTAAAGTCATCTTTACTCAAGAAAATATAAATATTTAACTCTAAATATTGTCCTGCTTCTAGACAAAAAGTGATTCAAAACACACAAACATAGATAACTGCATCTCACAAGAACTGACAAAGACTTTGGTCTGTCAGTTTTACTTTAAAAGAGAGAATAATTGTGCATAATAGTGCTAAATAAGTTGTCTTCATTCTGGAAGGATAACTACTCAATTTCTGTGTCTGAAGCAGAATATCAACTATGGACTCCAGGGAGGTGTTGTCTGCTTCTTTTCATCTTCAGCAGATGAATCTTGCCTATGGTGCTTGATTCATGACTCAAGGGAACATAAAATGCTACTATAAAATAAAAGATATCTACAATGAAAATACAGTTATAGATTATTGCACAGAACTGTGATGCTCTTCAGAGGGCTTTATAGAATAGAATCTTCAAATTCTATCTTTTTTCTGCAATGAAAAGCAAACTCATAAGAAGACTTTTAGTTGACTTATAAAAGAATCAATCATATTTGGAAAGTTTGTGTATGGGCTGTTTTGTCTTTTGTTCCCTTAACTTTATGCTTCTGAGAGACAGATCCTCAGATGGTTTTGAATACTTTAGCTGGAATTGGAAAGATATAAGGCAGGATTAAAAGACCAGAAAAATTCGATCAGATTTCAAACTCAGATCTAATTTCCTATATCAATTTGGGCTAGCAAAAGATACTTCAGAGGAAGACTAAAGAACTCTGTAGTAGACAGCATGAGATAACTTGTCCCTGCCTTTAGTTTCATCTCAGTGTTAAGTAGGAGATTAAGTACGGAACAGGAGATTTAAGTAAGAACATTTAGCAATCCTCACCAATTAATGCTACTGTATTACCATTAACTCTCTAGACAGGTTCCATTCTTACTATTTTTACAAATTTCTAGTTTCCAGTTTCGTTACTTTCCTCACTTTCTCTCGCAATAAATACTGCATTTTTTTGGAAACGTATGTTTTATTAATTTCCTAATTTTTTGCTTTTCAGCTCCATCATGTGGTCCCATTACTCTTATGTCATTACAAATCTGTCTACCTTTCACAGCTTTAGATATTTTTGAATCATTTTCCTTCTTATGCACCTATTTCCCTTGCTAAGTTACTCCAATAATTTGTCTCCATTTTCATAATAGTCTTTTGTCAATTTCCAGCTAATCTCTCTTACTTACCTCTGGTAATGGCAATGATTTTCTTAATACGGGACAATTGGTCCTAAACCCCATATTACAGGTGAAATCTCATTATAATTTCATTTAATGTTACTGCAGCCATTTGCCTATTATTGACTACTGTATTTCACATGCTCATTTCTGCACAGCGAGCACAGACCTTCATTGAGCAGTTTGTGGTGGTGGTAGTATTTTTCAGTCAGGCCTTGCTTTTTTATTTGGAGCACATGAGTAGTTTAATATGCAATGCTTCGAATTTATAAATATGAGATCGACTTTGCTTTGCATGTTTTGCTTTTATTTCAAGGTTTGAAGGAAGGTATGAAAGACCATTGCTATGGTCTTGGTTAACTCCAGCAGCTCTGCTTCAGTGAGCTTTACAACACTGTAAAATCTCTGTCCTTCAAGAGGGGCTGAGAACAATGTATTGTAGGTCTTCTGTCCAGGCAGACACTTCCCAAAACAGGAAGCATCCAAAGAGTTTGTAGTAATGCTTTTTTTTTTTTTTTGTTAAATTTGAACTCTTTATTTTTTCTTTAATAACTTTCACTTTAGCAATGGAAAGAGACTGTTGCCAGCTAGCAATGCTGATAACATAACTTTGAATACTAAAGACTTGCACTTGGTGAAATTTATACTACTGTTGCAAGATTCAGCAAAGTCATCCCTACTGATAAGAAGGCAGACATAATGAGAGAATAATTTGCTCATGGAGTAAGAATACAAGGCCTCCAAAATCTTCTTGCTGTGAGGTTGTCTCTATGAAAGAGATGAGTAGGTAATCTTGTGACCTATCCTCAGAAAGATCCAGGAATCTCAACTCCCTTAAAAATATCTGTTTTCAAACACCATTTCTGTTCTCTTTTCCCCCCAGTCTCACAAAATTTAATTGCTTTCCTTAGTATAGGTGAGCTCAAGAGATATACCACTAAAGCATTATACCTTAGGGTGAGCATTTGTCTACATCTATCACAATAATCCAGGACACCTCAGTAGCAAGACAGGAGTGGCAGCAGCTTAAAACCAGCAAGACAGGTTGCTTGATTACTATCTCAAACCTCCTCACCCCAGCCACTACAGTTCCTCATCATGTCTAGCAGCATGATAAAGCAGCAGCAGCTACAGTGCCTCCTTCACCTGTGCAGTGCCAGAATACCAGATACCATTTAGGTCAATGCACAACATGAGATGCTGAAACAACCATTCCCAGGGGTGAATGAAATTGGGGACAAAGAATTGGGAGGGATGAATGACATTTCCTTTCTCTCATATATGAGATTTCTGGAAAGAGGGAGAGGAGAGATATAAGAAGACCAGAAGTTTGCAACTGAATCTAAAAAAAAACCAAAACAAAACAAAACACCGAAAACCCTAGAACTCCCTGGCAGAGGTTTATTTTTTAAATAAAATTGACTGAGAATACAGTGATGGTATTAATTATCAGCATTAATACTACTTACTATTCTTGGAATATACTGAATAACGAGAGTGAGACCAATTCTTTTTCCTAAAGTGGTGCCTCCAAGTCAGCACTGATAAAAAGAATTCTAATTAAAGACAAGTGAATGATGAGGATTTTTAATTCCCCTTTCATATGAACATAAGCCAGTTTTTCAAGCCTAGTCAATCAGAATGAAACATGATAACACTGGTTGCCATTATGACAGCAGAACATCTATATGATAACTATTGACATTTTGAAACCTATTAGATTTTTATCAAGGAAATTGTGAAGTTAATCTAGGGAAAATAAACCATCTATTTTCCCAAAGTGTTATTCAGAGATGCATCTATTTAAACAGACTTTATTATAGTGTCTGTCCTTATGTCAAAACTTGGCAAGGTAAGAGGAAGACCCTATAAAAAAAACCCTTGTACCTGCAGTTACTGCCAGACTGTAACTGAGCAAATAAACTATGTTATTTAAACTATCTAATCCTGCAGGTCAGACGCATTCTATGTGTTTGGGAGTTTAGCAAATATTCATTTTGCTAGTCAGTAGCACTGATGGAGTTCAGTCACATATTCTTACAAAAAAGACCACCATATGTTCTTTGATCTGCACAAAACCAAGGCGATTGCAAAACTACTTCAAAAGCCACATTTCTGTTTTAAGCAATTAATACCCTGTGTATAGTATTGGTATCAGTTGGGGCTCAAGAATTGCTACATGTGCATTTCAGGCCCAGCTGAAAGTCCAATCAAAACTCATAAACTTTGTTATAGTATAAACTTGCACAAAAGATGCAAGGCCAAATATTTACGGCTTTAGCATCAATATTGCACTTTAAAAAGGCTTTTAATAATGACCATGAAATTACAGTTTTGTACCATCTTAACATTTTATAAATTCTAAGAAAGTTATCATCTCCTTTCTCCCACAACTTTGAAGAATAGTTGACATAGTGATTCATAAACTATCAGAAAGTCTAAATACTCTTTGAATTAAAAAATACTCAAGAACCACTGATCTATACAAGGCAAGTATTAAAAACTTTACTTTCTTTCCTTTAGCAGAAATAAAATTTTATAATAGGTTTGGTTTCCAATATAATTTACAGAGAAAAAGATACTGCCTCAGTCAGTGCTAAAAGATCAGGTAGGAGTGTCTGCATCCTGCAGGTAAACAAGTGCCTTGACTTTTATCATTAAAGGACTTTCCCTAAAAAATGAGGGCTATTATGGAGAGATTGAATCTAACTGGGAAAAAAAAATGGAGAGAGCACCTTTTTAAGCGGGTTTGCTAAGCCAATATTAAGGGTTTTAAACCAAGTTACTGGAAAGTGGAGAATAAAGATTCAGAGAAGCTGAGGAATAGAAACCAAGGAGGAACTGCCTGGAGGGCAACGTGGTGGAGAAAGCTCTCACACTTGCTCTGGGAAAGTGACACAACTGGAGTCCCAGCTCTAATGCCTGCACACAAAAAAATTCACATACAATAGGAAAAAAAAACGTAGCTGAAATTAAAATTTTATGCACAGTCATAGAGAGATGATAATATTGAGAACATATAATATTATGGGAACATGATAATATGGTGGGAGCATGATCACAGAATCATAAAATGGTTTGGGTTGGAAGGAACTTTGAGTTCCAGCCCTGCTGCCATGAGCAGAGATACTTCCTACTAGACCATATTGATCAAAGCCCCATCCAGCCTGGCCTTGAACACTTCCAAGTATGAGGCATACACAACTTTTCTGTAAACCCTGTCCCAGTATCTTGCCACCCCAAGAGTAAAGAATGCCTTCCTAATATCTAATCTAAATCTTCCCTCTTTCAGTTTAAAGCCATTACCCTTTGTCCTATCACTACATGCCCTTGTAAAAAGTCCCTCTCTAGTTTTCTTGTAGGTCACCTTCATATACTGGAAGGCTACTATGAGGTCTCCCTGGAACCTTCTCTTCTCCAGGCTCAACAACCCCAACTCTCTCAGCCTGTCTTTGTAGGAGAAGTGCTCCAGCCCTCTTATCATCTTCGTGGCACTCCTCTGGACTCGCTCCAACAGGTCCATGTCTTCTTATGTTGGGGTCCCCGGAGCTGAATGCAGGCAGGGTCTCACAAGAGCAGAGTAGAGGGGGGGAATTACCTCCCTTGACCAGCTGGCCATGTTTCTTTTGATGCAGCTAAGGATATGGCTGAGAGCATGTTACCAGCTCATGTTGAGCTTCACATCCACCAATACCCGTAAGTCCTTCTCCTCAGGTCTGCTCTCAATCAATTCTGGCTAAGCAGAAGTTTGGTAGGAAAGGACCAGGGGATCATGTTAGACAACAAATAAAATACAAGCCAGCTTCTTGCCCTTGCAGCAGTGAAGGTTAATGAATTACTACTAACTTACTAGTTGGTAGCAGTAGGGGCTGCATTAGTAAAAGTCCACCCAGGAGTGGTTAATCACCTCTATTTGGCATTTATGAGACCACATCTAGAGCCTGAGCCACTACTCTCACCACCCAGTATAAGAGAGAGATACTGGAGAGATCTTGGTGCATGGCCACTAAGTTATTCAGAGCTGGAGAAAATGCAATAGAAGGAGGGGGTGAGGGAGCTGCATTTGCTGAGTTTTGGAGGAGGGCAGGTTGAGGAGGAACTTAGTGCTCTCTTCAACTGGATAATGGGCAGCTATAGAGAAAACAGAGGCATTATTCCTAAACTACACAGTGAAAGGATGAGAGGCAACAGCTGCCTTGTGCAGCAATGGAAATTCCAAACTGCCATATGGAAAAAAAATTTTCACACATGAGGGTCGTCAAACATTTAACAGGTGCCCAGAACAGCTCTGAAGCCTCCGTCATTTGGGATATTCAAAACTCAGCTGTAAAAGGCCCTTCACTTAACCCTGTTTAAAGCAAGTTTTTTGACCACCTGATACCCCAAAATCTTTTCCTGCCTAAATTATTCTACAGACCTGTATAACAATAATAGCTAAACAGAAGTTACAATTAGGGGGGGGAGGGAGGAGTGAAGGCAGGAGCAAGAAGCCACTGCTTGTAAGTGGCATAATGTAAAGAAATGACAAGAAATCTTACTCATTTTTTTCTTCCCATAGGATTAAAACTATCTGTAAACAAACTCCCTGTCACTGGATTTTGTTTAACTCATTGTCTATAGTTCTTAACTAGTCATCAGCAGCTCTTCAGATTTAATTAGTTCCCTTGTTCTCCTCATGAAATCAAATTACAGCCTTAATAAACTTTTTTTTTCATTTTTCTAAACAATATTTTCCTTTATTCTGAAATTTTAATACATGGGAAGTTCCCATTCTAACAGGTTCTTTCTGTAGTCAAAGGACAAGCCTTATAAATTAGATATGTATTGTAGGTTTGGATGAAATGCTCTTAGGGAGTGGTGTTTACTGATTGTTACCGAGGGATTGTGAATGACCAACTAATAAACATCAGATTTCTACACAAATACAATTAAATGAACTGATTGTCATGTTCACTCCCTCATTATGTCTTAGTTAAGTGGTTGAAATCTTAGGGGCCTAAAACAGTGCAAAACCAAGGTAAGAATATGGCCATGCGTTGTGTAAAGCCCTTCAATGGAGTATTTCGATCAGACAATGGACCAACTGGCAAGTACTATATCACATTAAGCATTTGCTTGTGTTTGCGGGTTTGGCTTTTCACTTCTGTATCTCTAAGAGCTTATTATAGGGTGGAGACAACAGACCTGGTGTGGAGAGGCCTGCGCTTAAATCCTGAAGTCTGCCAGAGAGACATATGTAGTGTCAGTGACAGCTGCCCTATGTGACCAACATGGGACCCTTCCCCGGTCAGCAGCTGGGTGGTGCATGGGTGCTGCTACCTGTGGTCTCTGGTGGCTGGAAAGCCGGTGACTATGCAGTGAAGTGTCAATTAATGTGTGAAAGGGCCAATGTGTAAGTGTTTGTGTTGTTATTTTGAGTGTTAGGCTAGATACTGCTTGCATGCAACTCAAGCATTACTACCAATAAGATTAGAAATTATAGCTGTAGTACTGATTTTATGTGGAAGAGAGATAGTAGAACTAATATTCCTCGTGCTGGTCCTTGTCTGATTCAAAGGACACTTTCTGTGTAAATTGATCTTTTGGTCTCAGAACTTTAATTGCCCTGCGGCAAGCAGGTATCAAGTGCCAGGAGCTTATCAGATAGCTTAATGAGTCCAGGTTGCACTGTGCAGCTTGAGTCTCCAAAGCAGTATAAATGCCTTGTTTTGGTACAAGACCGGAGTGAGGACAAACAGTTTCAGACAGCTCCTGGTACTGAGGTCTTTTAACCTGTTCCAGGCCTACTAGCTGGTGCAATTACTGACAAATTTGGAGTCTACATGATCACTTCACTAACCTGCAGTGCAGAGACACTTCTACAATATAAAAAAAACCCCAACAATCCTACATACCTAATCTTATTTATTTTTTAAGGGGCATTTTCCTCCTCAAAATAGGCTAATTTACACCAAATTATACATAATTTTTTTCCTCCCTTATTTTAGAATTTCCTATCCCTAATAAAATTTCCTGAGCAAGACAGGCTGCTGCCAAACTCTAATACCACGACCACAGTGAACAGCAAATTCCACTGTGTAAAGCCAAAATGAACGACTTCAGGTAGATCATGTAGATGAAGGCATTGTAGGAATTTATCCAGGGAAAATCTAAAGGATTTAATAATGACTAGTTGGCGTGATTAATTGTTGCAATTACACATTTGTTGCTTTTGTCCAGATTGCTCTTAGGTTTTTCGTTTATGCAAATGAGTCCCCTTATTTGTATATGAGATTTTATTTCACTGGTTCAGTACACCACTAGCCAATATGAAAGCTAGGTGCACACGAAGCACTTGGTGAGGAAAGTTGTATAAGCAGTAAGTTTATTCACACATTTGGTGAATAATAGATATACATCAAAACCTAATGCGCTGACATGCCGTGGTTATGGGCATAGTGCAAAATGCACGTTTAGAGTAATATAGCAAGAAAATAGAAAAAAAAATCATACTTAAAATATTTGCATTTGTCTGACAAAGAACAGGATGTAATGGGATTTTCCCCCTTAGAAATACAGATATTTTCATATATGAGTTCGTAAACTCATGTGGCAACCCTGTATGCTGACAGTACTTGCTGCTGTTATGTTCAGGTTTTTTATGTCTGTGGGGATAGGGAAGGAAAGATATTTCTTGCTGCATGAATGCAGAATATGCCTATTGCAGCTGATCCAATCTGTTAGTTAAAACAGACGTTTTGTGTGTGGTGTTCTCTAAACTCACCAGGGCCAGCAATGTAAATAAGGTGCACACACAAAGAAGGAGGGGGAGGTATTTATCATAATATAAGATAGCATTTCAAATAGTAATAATAATAAATATATTAGAAATACAGTCTGGATATCAGCAAAAATGTCCTGGCATAGAATATTCACCTACAGCAACTTCTGGAAACTACATTGCCTGGCAAATTTTAACAGCAGAGAAGAGAATAAAAAGCATCTTGGTAAATTACTGCAGGAAAAAGTTGTTTACAGGAAGAAATCATTAGGTGCCTTCCATCACTGAATTTCACTTTCCTAAACATGAAGATCTATCAGGATGTTTTCGGCAAATCATGTTAAAAATAGGCTACAAGAAATTAACATTTTTCAGGCGTACTTTTGACATATGCTTTCCAAGTTGATGAAAGAAACCGTGGGAGATGGACTGAAACTTGACAGTTGCAGTGTAACTGTCAAGATCTAACCAAAAAACACAGAAGAATACATCAATGGCTGTGAACCACACACCTCTGAGCAGCTTCAGCCAGTCTGCACTGATAACAGAGCAGGTACCCCTTGATAATGACACTATACTTAATTTATTGAGCATTTGCCACATGTAATAGGTTACCACCATAACCAGCAATAGTGGAATCAAAACATGTAGGCTGACATAGACAGATTTGTATCCCCCCTTTAAAAATAGCAGCCAAAAGAGCTATAAACAGCTGTCAACATGAATCTTATTCATCTGTCCAACAGCTAGCACTTTTCATGCCACTGAATATCTAAATGGGCAGGTTCTGCCCCTATGAAGCATTTAAAAGAATTTAAAGAGGTTGTCATTCTGACACTTTAAATCAGAGCATACCTGTTATTTATACTCTGTGCATTAGTGTTTGTGTATGTGTGTGTGTTTATCCCTATACAAAGATAAACATAGGCATACTTTTTCCCTCACTCAGCTTTCCCTGAGATTCTTTTAACTGAATAGATTACTAACTGCTCCCTGGTTGACTTTGTGGGCCAGTTTCACTGTACAGGAAAAATTTGTGACTACCAGGAAAACACAGGAAAATTGAGATTTAAGGAATAAAATTTTATGAAAATGCCTTCTGCCAGTACCTGCCTCAGTACTAAGGTGGAAAGAGATGGAAAAAAAGGTGATGTAGCCTTATTTTAGTCATTCACATATTAAAGAAATGGACAACAGGAAGACCAAGGTCTCCAGTCATGTTTATGAAGGGACCAATTCTGTTTTCACTTGAATTAATGTGAATAGAAGTAAAAGGATAGAAGAGCATGGGAACTCATTTCAAATGTGGAAAATCGTATATTTACTTTTTGAAGTTTATTTATTTATTTTCTGTCAAACAATGAATATATTCAGGAGCCTCAGAATATCCAATACCTGATAATTAGTTAAGGATATTGCATTTAGAATAGACCATGAAGATTTCAACAAATGGATTGTCACAATGTCTTTTATGCAGTGCAAGGAAGTCAGTGTGCAACTCCTTCCTCTTCCTTTCTCCCAGCTGGTTGGCCTGACAGTGAGGATGGGATCAGGGTTGCACTTCAACAACTTTGAACAACTTTGTGCTTCTTCCATCTGATCCCATGTGTCCTTGGTATCAGGCTACAGAGGGACTTATGTTCAAAGGGAAGTGTAGCAAAAACTCTTCTTTCTTCTCTGAGGAGGTTCTGATGGTAGCACTCCCATTTTTGTTGCAGTTCTCTAATGCTCATGCACTATAGGCTATATTCAATACTCAGGTGGATCTCTGAAGAAATTAAGATACATTTTTTAAGTAAAGGTGCAAAGCCTTGAACTCAGTTTGTTATTAAACATGTGTTTGAACTGGACTCTGTTCATTCAAGCACGTGCAGATGTGTGTGCGCAGACAACCTCACCCGAACAAACAGTTAAAGCAGGGCTGTGACACTAGGATTTGGATAACGCTTTCAAATGCACTGTGGTGTTGGCAATGAGAATCTTTTTGCCTGTGTGCAGTCGAGATGTATAAAGTGAAGGTTAGGGGTGCAAGAAAAGTTATTTTAATTTCAAAGACTGGTTGAGAGGTTTGCAGGGTATGAAAGAATAGCTGGAAATTGTGCTTTACTGTTTCTGCAAAAGAATTGTGTATCTAATTACAGAGGATCTTATAAAACTGAATTTAAGTATACATCGTGGTAGAAAAAAATGGGTAGAGTTTCAAAGAGGGAGGGTAAGGGGAAATCAACAAAGCAATGGTATATTCTCTTCAGGCAAGAGTTTTTGCTAGTGCTGTAACAAAAAAAGAAAAACCAAACAGGCTTTGGTGTGAATGCTCAGAATCCTTTTAATGAGCCTACAGGACTGTTCCCTTCCAAACTGTACCAGGCTGGTGCAATTGTGTAACCTTGTCAACACAACAGAGATCCAAACAAATGTAACCTTGAAAAAACAGGGTGACTGTGAAACATAGGTTCTATGCAAGGTTAATCAAACCTACTTTTAAAACATAATCTATTATAAATACTTAGAGGCAGGCAAGTGTTATGGATGGGTTATTTGAGTCACATGGAACATGTATTGTTACTGGAATTGTTGGATGACTGTAACAAAAATTAAATCACAATATTTGTCTGCCACCATAGCCAGAAAGCAATATCCTTACATCCAATATTGTCAATGCAGCTCCCTTTGTGTGCCTGTATGTGCATGCCTAAAGGATTTTATGCTTTTTGTTGCTTTGAAACATAAAATATAGGGTGTTCTTTCATATTGTACAAATAATTAATTACCAGGCATGGAACTGTATTGGCTTTTCAGTAAATTTAACTGAAGTTTTTCTCCATAATGGTGCTAACATTTTAAAAGGAATTTTAAGCTATGCTGCAGTCAGTCCTGGTTCACCTGGTTATAGAGCTCCACTGACAGTGTGTCAGGGATGCTAGACGCTAAGCAGCTGCATGTCACAGGAACTCTGTGTAGATGAAGGATACAAGAACAATCTTGTTCCCTCTGATAACATGAAGAAAAGCCTGATGATTAAATGCCTCAAGCCTTTTCTTGCAGAATGTTTTTCCCAGGATGTTGTAAAGAGAAGAGTAGTCACTTGCAATTGCTATTGTGGCGTAAAAAATAAGGTCAGGTTCAAAGGAGTACTTAAATCTTTTTAGAGAGTGATTAGTCATCCTTTGAAAGTAGTGCATCTATTATTTGCTTAAAGGTAGACACATGCTTTGAATGCCTTGATACGATGGGAAATTAAAACTAATTCAAATATTATTAGTAAAATAAATTGAACAGAATTACTTACAAAAGCATCGGTGGTAGTAACAGGAGGACCAGTCAACTCTGTCCTGGTCCACGAAATAAGACTCAGGCAGCAAACCCTGTGCTGTGAATAGGGATAAGAAATGAATGCACACACTGTTGGCTGTGAAAGTGAACTCACCACTTACTCCTGCAATATTTCATCTCCTTTTTTGTACAGGTCTCCATACGGAGGACTAAGTCTTGGAATATAGAGAAGCTCCACAGACTCTCTGCTGCTCTTGACAGTAGATAGATCAGCCAACAACGTATCATGCATGAAACAGGAGCAGAAAAGAGGCCTTGTTGCTTGTTACTGTATGCATATTTTCAGCACAGAGGCGAAACTATCAGGGGGCATATATATGATACAGGTGTCAAACCAGTGCAACTAATGCCCAGGTCACAAGAGTTGACAGTTTTGAAGAGAGGTGGAATCATCTGGAAGTGGGTGTGATAAAGCAACCAGATGATGGCATACAAAGACACAAGATATCTCCACTGGAAGTGAGAAGTGATACTGGTTTTCAGTAGGGATGCTGGACCAGCAACATGTGAAGGGATTTTCAGATAGGACAAAAATGTAAGCCTGATGTAAATTAACAAAGAATATCAGAAACCCCTAAGAAATTGTAAAATGCTATTGTTACTATTTCAGATGCCTACAAATGCAAATATTTTTTATTACTGCACTTCCTTTAGTTATTGAAAATTATTATAAGTCTGAAGGGAACACACAGGAGTTTAAAATTTTCATGGAAACTATGAAATCCATTTTCTACTAAATTCACAGTTATCTTCTGCCAGATGGATTTCTCACTGTTACTGCACACATTGACAAGTGAGAATGTTGTCATTTTAAAAAACGCTGATGTGAGCCCTCCTGCTTAGCCTGCAACCTGTGTGTGAAGTTGCTTTTTCTGCATCTTCCAAATCGATTTCTTGCCTACCACAGCAGTGGAAAAGACAGCATATATGAAATATACACTACAGTAAATACAGTGTTTAGCATTCCTATAGATATATTCTCAATTTCCATGTTTTTCCCAGTCTATAGTTGGTTGAAATCGTAGACAGTTACTTCTTTTTAGAGGGAGAAAGCTCTCAGATACAGAATGACAATTAAGCCACTTAGCAACTTGGTATTCAGAGCATTCAGCGAGTATGTGGAAGTCCCCAGTTTAGTTTGTTTGTTCTGCAGCTTTCTGAATAAGACAACATCGTGTACTAAACGTATACCCTTCACTTCCCAGATGCAGTCCTAAACTATTCTGTGCACCACTAATGGTAGTGTCAAGAAGTGACTTATCTCCAATAAGGATCATTAAGAGAGACTTTTAAAACTCTTGGAGACTAAGGAGTGACCTGAGCTGAACAATGCACTGACCTGTTGTCTCCCTAACAAATCACTCCATAGTCCAAAATGTACTTCATAAAGAAATGTATTTAATTAAAATATTCTTAAGTCAATCCAGCATGTAGTACAGACCAAGGCTCTGTTTCAGCTATTTTTTTAAAACCCTACTAACAATTATGTTAGTTATATTTCTGAGATGATTGCAGAAGTTTGGAGAGATATTTTAAACACAATATTGTGAATCCACTATAAGCTGCGCAAGTTGGTATCAGAATAGTTCTCAGTACAGTAAATTTTGGAGAAAAAATATGTATTGCTGTAATACAGTCAGTCTAACCCCAAATTCCTTGAATTTGTTAAGAAAATATCTATATTCAGGTAAAAATCTTTTTGAGTATATTTTTCAAAACACAAGACAAGCCATAAAGGAAGTAAAAAATAATATTTACAGAAAATATTTTTGTGTAAACTGACTTCTGCTGTAATAACAATTTACTAATGTTTCTATGATTTCCTGTTTCTAAATTGTGGTGAACTCAAATGGTACTCTGTTTTAAGGTTATGCATGTACTTTACATTTACATTGGAACTTTACTGCATTAGATAAAAGTAATGCCATTTGAAATTTGGAAGATAACTTTCTCAAAGCTCATGGTTTTTATTCTGGAATATCTATTCAATCAAAGCTAATATAAAAAATGACAAGGCACATCAGAACACCTTTATGTGATGCACAAATGGGCATATTTTTATTTGGCTAGTAAGATTAAATTATTTTATTTGGTTTTTTTTCAGCATAATTCAACAGATGTTTCTTAATTCACTTCTAAAGAACACTAATAAATGAAATACAATAAGTGGCTGGACTGCATGTAGACCAAAAGTCATGTTCATCTAATTTCTGGTTCAATTTCACTGAAGTTAAAACTATGTTAATCTCAGCCTCACTGTTGTTATGCAAAAAGTTCCAGCATTCAGGATGATTTTATGCAGTTTGCACCTCATGTCTTGGGACAATTAGAAAGAAGTAACCCCTATAGATGTGTGCTGTATTTCCAGTTTAGATTCTTTTTTGTTTCAGATTTCTCCTTATGTTTTAGATCACAAGCCTGAAATGTAGTAAACACCACTTGTGAAACTATCAGCAGTCTTGGTAGCCTTCTAATTTAAAGTTGTGGAGAGTTTAAGAGGTTTACTCTTTAACATTAACTGTGATTTACCTATGACATATTTTAACTTGCATCTCCTTTTTCCTTACCATTCAAGAGACACAGTCTGCCACACCCTGTATAGCCCAGGTGAAGAAAAAAGCCTTACCAAGCTCTCCATGGCAAAGATCTCATTGTAGCCTCTGCTGTGCTGTCGCAAGGAAAAGAGTTGGGGCTGGAACTGTCCTGACAGTGTTTTTCCCCTTGCAGTTAAATCTGACTCTTTGCTGTGGTGTCAGAAGAAACCAAAAAAGGGCATGAGACTCATTTAATGCTCTTATCTTTCCCATTTTTTTGGACATCTTCTGTGTCTTAAAGTCTCATCTACGTTCCCTGTGAGTAAAAATTCCAGGCACGCACGTCTGTGCATTCCCATGGATGCTGTATGTCCTTCTGGCAGTTGATTAGTAGCCTTCCTGCCATAGGATAAAAGTTATCAGAAAGACACTGACGCATGTACAACGTCTCATTGCCAGCAAGTATTACATAGAGGTGAAAAAAAATCATTCTCAAAATGATATAATTAAGGCAAAAATTTCTGCATATGAATACTAATAGACATGATAATAAGGACCAGTGTGCATTTAGGTTGCTTTGTCAATATGTAAGTTCTAATTTACATTTTTAACTTTTTAAGAATGTAAACTGTAATTTACATTGCTAGCTTTTTAATAAGATTTTGCCTACTCCTAAAATACATTGCTGACAAATGGTTTTGCCTGATCTTGAAATGCACTGCTGACAAATCAATCCACAAAATTTGTATGTCTGTGACTGCTTGCAAGGGACCAAATATGTAAGTGAAATTCTACTTGAGTACTGCAAATGCAAAGTGAAAGATACTTCATATCTGGTTCTTATAAGCAGTTACTTCTCTGCTTGTCAGTATCAAGGGGCAGAAACCTGTAATGGAATCTGTTTGATTTTGGATGAGAGTTGATTGGTGACCTCTATGAGCAGAAGTGTCAAAATCTAAAAAAAAAGAAAAAAAAAAAGATAGTTGAGACATTGACCCGTTTGTGTGACAGCCTTCCTTCCTTTGAATGTATATTGAACTACTTCATGGGGTAGAAACTTAAAAAGAACAAGAAGAGATCTTAGCCATATTCAGCATTCAGTGAAAATCTCTGCAGAAAAGTTGTTGAGTTCCCATTTTAATAAACACCTAATCCTTGATTTATCTGGACAATTTTCATATTAATTATTCCATACACACTTCATATTTGCTCTATCAGTTACTCCTCCTGTGCATGCAGGAATGGTGGTTAAAAGCACAAGTGGCAATGAGAAGAGAATCTGAACAAACATCTCCCATGATCACGAGACTCACAGGTTAACAGAATTCCAGTGATTCTATTGATAGTCATCATGCGGGTATCACTGAAATTATTTCTAATGACTAACTTCAAAATTCCCTAACCAGAAACTAAATAATACCCTCTATGAGATATTAATATTCTATACACAAAAATTACATTTTTTTGTATCCCTGTAGCACATTTATAACAGTGATACATTTTTACAAATGTCTTCTATCTTTGTGGATTGTATTTGTTAAAACAGAAAGAGACATCAGTGGGAAAAACAATGTCTTGATAACAGGCATTTAAAACAAAATATTTTTAAAAAGCAGATACCATTTACACAAATTGTCAACATTTTTATAACCACCTTTGAAAACAACACTTCTTGGCTAATAAACGTTTTTTTATTATTATTTTTCTTTTCTGCTTGTGATGACAGAATACAATTAATAGGCTTTCTGATAGCAGTCAGTGCATGCCAAAATAGTGGGTTCTTTTTTCTTGAAGACCAAACTGTTTCTATGAAAATATGACTCTGTCATAGAAAGTTTTTAAGAAGTGCCTGATTTTGTTTATTTGTTTGCTTCATAAAATCACATAACATAATATTTCAAATTCAGTTTGATGTTGATATTAGCTTTACAAAAAGTGTGTTCAAAACTAATTTTCAAATGCAGAAAGAGCAAAAGGACTGATAAATTATAATTACTTTCAATATGATGAGGCATGAGTGAAGTGTGCAGAAAAGAAGTAATAGAAAATACTAAGTTCTTGAATTCACTAAATTGCCTTCGCAATTAAAGCAAATCTGGTGGTATGAATATGATAAGAACAATTTACATGAAATGAAGATCACAAATCAATCTATTGAGTCTTACAAGAGAGTACAGTAGAATCAGGATTTTATCTATAAAATACAAACATTCAAAATGTTCTCCACATTCCACTCAAAGATGAGATCTGATCTACTGAACCCTATAGGAAAAAAATGTTTTCTGTTTCAGTAGATTTCATTTGTCTTCTCAGGATAATGAAAAAAACATTCCCTAGAGTTAAGTAGTGCTTATTACTTTTAATGTTTAATCTAGGTTGTGGTGTTTCTATTTTCTTTGATAAAGGTACATTAATGGTCACTTAAAAAAAAAAAATCAGTTGCTTTATTCAGCAAAGAAATTAACAGAATTGATAGAGGTCAAAAAAATTTGAAAATATAAAATTTGCCTTAATTAAAATAATTTTTTCTAAATGCCTACAACGAAATCATGTTATGTAAACTGTAAAAACAAAGCACTGGTAAACAAAGAAAAGACTAGCAAAAACCACTGTGTATCTTCTACTACCCTTGCACCATTTCTCCTGTGAATTACACTAGTTTTAGAATAGTCCATATACATTCTTGGACTTTATTGCTTATTCCTAATTTAATCTTCAAGTGAAAAGAGAATCAGATTCCAACATTTGCCAATGCAAAGCAGCCTACATTTGGAGCAGAAAGAACATGCAGCCATGACTTATAATGTTTAAAGTAGCAAAGCAAGTAGAATTTGACCTTTAAATTAGACTATTAAAAGCAAATAACAATGGTTCATTTTCCAGCTGTTATCTCTGCAAGCCTCATTTCTAAAGTGTTCTTCTGCTTTTCATTTAAATTCATTTGTGTCCTTGGTCATATCCTGTAAACTTCGATACAGAATAAAAGCTCCAAATGTCATTTATAATTACTTTTGAAACAGTCACAAGTATTTTTTAACATCTCTAAGTATTTATTCAATATAAATGCTAGTAGAAATGTCAGAGGTTATACACTGCACTTCTTTAGATAGTTAACCCTTTACTGAAAAGCACATATGCATAAAATGAGCAATTATATTAGATGATGTAAAAGAAAAAATATTTTAAATAGTTATGGTTGTATGGATTGCATTTTATTTGGCTCTTCATGTGTAGTTTCAATAATACAAACACACATGTTAATACAGTTTGGTCTAAAAACATTTTCTCCTACAAAATGGGATCTTTTCATAAAAGTTTTGAAAAATTTGTCTGGCATTTATAAGCTTAACTTGAATTTTTATTTGAAGACATTTATGCTACTTAATGGTTTCTTGGCGGTAAAACATTTGACACTGATACCATATCAATTTGATTTTCGCTATTTTTTGATCATCTTTCATTGAAATAGTTTTATTATAGCAAAGAGAAGGAATGTTTTGATGTTAAACAATTTAGCTAGTGCTAGCTTGGAACCAGTCAATTATTTTTATTTTGTTTTCTTTTCTTTTATTTTATTTTGCATTAAATTTAGAGTAGGCACTAAACGAGAATAATGAATTAGCTCTGAATGCAGACATAATGTAATTTTTAAGAATAAAGTTCAAATTTCTAGAATCCAGAAATCAAAACATTTTTCCACAAAAAAAATCTCTTTTATAGAAGAAACATTATCACTTCTTTTTTTTTTTTTCCTTAATTGAGTGGAAATAAAATCATAAATTATCACATTTCCTTCTTAGAATATTAAGAACAAGGTATGTCTGATAAGATTAAAAATGAACTAGTCCACAACAAATACAGTTCCATAATGCCAAGATTTACCTGATTATATGGAAAACACCATAAAATTAATTTTACTCAGCTTTACTATAGCTGGAAGCACCAAGGGAAAGCATTCCTGTTCATACAGGAATTGTAGTTTGTGTAAAACATTATACATAAAGAAGAAGATAATCAACGTATATTACTATGTTCTATGATGATCACTTCTATAAACAATTCTATAAATAAGCAGATTTCTCCAGGGTGCAATTGTACTACTAAAAAAGAGGAGAAAAAGGAGAAGTTAAACAAAGGAAACGTAGGAATAGAAATCAGGAAATGGGACATTTCTGACTTTCTTTGCTGTTACATCAACTTGTTACGTCCTTTTGAAAACCTGACTAATAGTTTGGGTGCATGGGTTAGCTTTGTTTCACAACATGCTACTTTTGTTTTGCCATTTTGTTTACTAATTGTGTAATGACAAACAGAAGGAAGAACTTTTATAATATATTTCCATTTACACTAAAGATGATTAAAAACTGTCTGCCTTTTCCTGTAACTGTGGTTTATGTGTTAAAAATGAGTATGACAACATACAAAATGATTTTGATAAAAGCATAATATTATCAAAGTATAGAGGATGATCAAAAGAGAAGTTCAAAACAAAAAGAAATCAAAACAAAAAAGAAATTAAGATAGCAATGCAATTTTATATGAACATTTGACTAGGAAATTTTCCAACTCCAAAATGTTCCTTTGCCCAGATTATCCTGTCTATGCTCAAGGAAAAAGTCCTTGATTTACAATAAACATTACTTAGCAACTAAACCTAAAACTAAAACAATATGCATTATCAGCATTATCCTCATACTAAATCCAAAACACAGCAGGTACTAGGAAGAAAATTAACTCTATCCCAACTGAAACCAAAACAATGCTATGCAGCTTTAAGTACCCCTGCTCTTTGGTGGCCAGACGCTTCTTTTATCACAAGTGTAATGTTCCTCATAGTAAGAATTTGTTGGGGTTACTATCCCAAGAGGAGAGCAGCTGGTTGGTTCAGTTCAGGTTGTCATGTGGCTATGTACTTGCCACAGGGCCACCCATTAAAACCCCTGATTTAAAAAGTGTTACCTGAGTATATAAGGATAAAAATAGATTTCCATAAAATAAATGTTCTTTCATTTTTCTTATAAAATTATACTGCTGTTCTCTTTATTGTGACTCAATTAATCTTTGCTTATATTTCTGTATGAATTTTGGATCAATCCAGTTTGGAAAGGTTTCCAAACCTGTGGACTTCCCTTCTCCTTAATAAGAACACTTACTCCTTCACTATTTTAAGCCTCATTCATGCAAATGTTTAGTCTAAGATACACAAACGACCTTAGTGGAGCTGCTGGAAGCAGAAAAGCCTCTCTTTTATTAAACCTGAGCAGGGCTTCTCCAGCTTCAATGACCTCTCCATCTACATAGTTATCAAAATTTTAGTTATTTTCACATGTAATATCTTTGATCATGTATGTTGATGGTGATCACTCTAAGCACAAATCCTGTACCAACCCACTGATATAATACAATTATATAAACTGTTTTGTTTCCATGTAAATCCAAATTCATCAAGTAGATTCATAATTTTGTTACAAAACAATCACTTTTACATGGTTAAAAGTTTCCTCAAGAAGTGGAAAATTTACTGATTTTTTTAAAGGTTAAGATGTAGATAACTTATTTTTAAAGACTAAGCAATCTCTCATAGATTCTTAAATAACAGCTTATTTTTCACTGGGCATAAATGAGTTGACTTCTACTCAAATAAGCTGCTTCCAATAGAAACTCAAGAAATATTATAAGTACACTGGTGAGTTTGTTGCATTCTACTAACAGTGAAACTGATGATAAAAAAAATCCAGCTGACAAATGAACTTGGTATTTATTCCGATGTAACCAGTTTTTGCCACATATTATAGTTTGTAGCATAAACGTTTATCATAGATATATTTCTTTCTTTGTACCTATCAATGAGTGTGCCTTCTGCCTAGTGCAAATCCGTAATAGATAATATCGCCTGAAAGTTTCATCAAGCTGACAAAACCTGCCAGTTTACCACAGTATTGACATGTATCATGTGCCATATTCAGATGAGCAACAAACATGATCTGTGGGAACTGCAACAAGAAAAGGTATTGTCTCATCCCTCTTCTCCTGGTCCTCTTGAGTGACGTTCCAACAGAAAGCAGTGGCATGATCCTTGAGTTCTGTTTGGTGGGAAATGCAAGATGGATTTTTAAGACCATTTTCTGTACTCACATGAGGTCTGTGGCTGCCTTTCCTTCAGTAGCCACGCACTCCCTCAATTCACATACTGCTTTCTCTGCTCTCACATGCACCTCTGTCCGGCTATTCACAGGGGAGGCTAGAAGACCACAGACAAACTCCAGTCCCTTGCTGTAAACACTGTTAGTGTCTCCATGCCACATAGTCTCCACAATGCTGCTCTGCAGAATCACAGAATCGCCTAAGTTGGAAGGGATCTTTAAGATCATTTAGTCCAACCATAAAAACAAACAAACAAGAAAACAAACAAAATCCAAACAAAACACACACACCAGCACTAAACCATATTCCTGAACACTATGCCAATCCGTTTTTTGAATATATCCAGGGATGGTGCAGCCCATTATAATGCTTGATAACCCTTTCCATGAAGAAATTTTTCCTGACATCCAACCTGAACCTCC
>JAOXJM010000012.1:98698160-98719605 GCA_026413425.1 Tringa solitaria | reverse complement strand
TCTGCAAATTTTCCATAGCTCTGAGAATTAGTCACATAGAGGATAACAGGTTTTTGGGAGCCAAAATTAATTTCAAGGTTTTGAATTTCTAAGGCTGACTTTAATAACTACTATTAGTGACATTTGTACCAAAGAACGAAGAGAAAAATCACTAGGTCATTATAAGCTGTTATATATTAAACTAATCTAGATCTTTGTTTGAAAGTTGCTTTATTGAAGGCAGATTTTGTTAGAAAATACATATTTTACTTGTCTTCACCTGTAGGCTTTATGGTTTTTCTCACCAAAGTCTATGGTTTTAATTCTAATTTAAATAGTAATAAAGACCACTAAGGCATTATTATCAATATTTTTGTAGCCTTGTTACTGAAACTGACTAGCTACAAGGGTTGCATTTTTTTTTTCTTTCCTTTTTTTTGGTTCTTGAATGGAAGACTGGACATGACTGTTTGCAAGATAAAGGGACCAACTGGTTAGAGCTCAATATGAGCTCAACTTAAATTGAGACCTTGAAGTACACACACATTAAATTGTCAGATGTTGTAAAATATTCCATGCAATTTTTAAATAAATAAACATATTTGTGTGTAAAATATAAGAAGTGAGTTCAATCTTGCTTTCTACAAAATCAGTGCTAACAGGAGTAAAAGTCATCATACTGCAGCAAAGAAAAGTTAGTGGCTTCTTTACTCTTCAGCAATTTACTCTTCAGGATTACCCAAATAACAATATGGTGTTGTCATTAACCTATAGAGCAAGGTACTTCCTTCAACTCTTACGTTGCTTAGCTATTCAGAATGATTTAAGTAGGAATATCACTGGTATAAACACCTTTTGCTACGACATCATAAATAACTCATCTGGAAACACTTCAATGTGAAAACCAATCCAAAATCAAACAAAACAAGAATCAAAATGTAAGAAAATTGAAAGTAGGGAAGTAAGATAGGAGAATGAAAATGTCTTTAAATTAATAAGATTAAAGAAGAAAAAAAAAGACTATTTGTTGTTACAAGTTCTTACACTGCACTGGTAATCGAGCTGCATATCATCTCCAAGAGTCTACTTCTGTGTAATATAAAATAATGAAAAACTGACGCAATTTTCTACTTAATTTGTGCCTATGCACATTTCCTCTTACAGGAACAAGAAATATGTGAAAGTATGACCTCACGGCTTAACCTTGCTTTTGTCAGGTTTTGTCTCTAACCTGACTAGAGAGTAAGAATTTATGTATTATTTTCTTTCATTTAAAGTAGTTCACATTTAGAGGCACTGAAAAAACATCTCAAAAGATACTACAAAACTTTGTGTTTGCATGGCAAGGGTTTGGTAGTGGGGGCTACAGGGGTGTCTTCTGTGAGAAGGTGCTAGAAGCTTCCCCTGTGTCCAATAGAGTCAATGCTAGCCAGCTCCAGGATGGACCCACTGCTAGCCAATCAGTGACGGGGGCAGCACCTTGATAACCTCTTCAAGAAGGCAATAAACCTTTTAGACAATGTCAGCCAAAGGAGAGGAGTGAGAATATGTGAGAGAAACAACTATGTAGACACGAAGATCAGTAAAGAGGGAAGGCAAGGAGGTGCTCCAGGTGCTGGAGCAGAGATTCCCCTGCAGTCTGAGGTGAAGATTGTGGTTAAGCAGACTGTTACGTTGCAGCCTGTGGAGCAGATATCCACTCCACAGCCTTTGGGGAACTGTGAACTGGGGCAGGTGGATGTGACCAAAGGAGGCTGTGACCCTGTGGATATCCAGCACTGGAGCAGGCACCTGGAAGGACCTGGGATCCCATGGAGAGGAGCCCATGATGGGGCAGGTCTTCCAGCAGGACTTGTGGCCCTGTGGGGGACCCATGCCAGAGCAGTCCATTACTGAAGGACTGCACTTCCTGCTGGAGCAGTCTGTGAAGAACTGCAGCCCATGGGAAAGACCCCTGTTGCATTAGTTCATGAAGGACTGTCTCCCATGGGTGGGACACCATGCTGGAGCAGGAAAAGAGTGTGAGGAGGAAGAAGTGGTATTGACAACATGTGATTAACTGACCACAACCCCAATTCCCCACCCACCCGCACTGCACGGGGTCAGGAGTTAGAGAAAATTTGGAGTGAAGTTTAGTCTGAGAAGGAGGGATGGGGAGAAGGTGTTTTAAGATTTGCTTTTATTTGTCATTATCCTACTCTGACTTTTGATTGGGAATATATTAAACTAATTTCCCTGAGTCAAGTTGGTTTTGCCCATGACAGCAATTGGTGAATAATCTCACCTTGTCCTTATCTTGACCCATGAGCCTTTCATCATAATTTCTCTCCTCTGTCCTGTTAAGGAGGTGGAATGACAGAGCAGCTTGGTGAGCACTGACATCCAGCCAAGACCAACCCACCACAGAGTTTCAGATCTTTTGATAAGGAGACAAAACATGTGCTGAACCTCTGACATCTGAGTTTGAAAATGTTTAAAGACAACATACGTAGTTGTCTGACCATGCTTTTACATAAATACAGAAGGGTATGTTCTACCTACTTACTGCATTACCTATATTGCGCATATTTGCAATTGCCATTTTTGTGACAATTGCTTTATTAGTGGAGAAATGCAGGATTTGTGTGAAAATAATGTACTGGCAATAAAATATTGGCTCTTAAGGGATAAAAATTGTCTACTGCAATCTAGAGACAGAGTCACAGAATAATAGAGACGTCAACTGTCCATGCAAGACCCCCCTACCTACTTTAGTCTTGACATTCCAAAACCCATTGTCTGAATTAAACCACCCACCAGAAAAAAATCTACCAAAGGTACATGTGCTGACACGTTATGATAATGGGAGTTATGCATTTTCAGATTCATTTTTACAAAGAATTTGAAACTACTATAAGAACATGAGGACACACAGAATAATACTAGAATGCTTTTACTATGTCCTACTAAGGTGACTGCATCTTTTTAAAAATCTCTTGGTGTTGTAATTTTGTTTTTTAAAAAATACCTATATTTGAACAAAAAGGAATCGAGGCATTGATATTGCAGAAAATACAGAGTTTCTTATCTTTTTCCTTCTTTTAAGAGAGAATATTTAGCTCCTGATGGAAAAGTTGTCATTAATGAAGTCCAAAAAGGAAAAACATTGGATGTTAGATCACATCCTCCACCCAGATGTACAATAAAAATGGATGTTAACTCTATGTGTTTTTATACGCCTGTGTGTATATATGGATGTTTTATCTGTCTCACTGAAAAGGACAAGCTTTGTAGGTGTTGCAAAAGCTGTTTCATTGAAAAGTTATTCCCCATTTGTCCAATATTTTTATTGCATACACCTATGCATACACTGACATGGTTAGCCTGAAGAAGAGGAGGCTGAGAGGAGACCTTATCGCTCTCTACAGCTACCTGAAAGGAGGCTGTAGAGAGGTGGGGGATAGTCTCTACAACCAAATAACAAGTGATAGGACAAGAGTAAATGGCCTCAAGTTGTGCAAGGGGAGATTTACCTTGGATATTAGGAAACCAAAAGGGTTATCAAGCCTTGGAACAGACTGCCCAGAGAAGTGGTAGAATTGCCATCCCTGGAGGTATTTTTGAAGACCAGTAGAAATAGTACTTATAGACATGGTTTAGTAGTGGTTTTGTCAGTGTTATGTTGATGGTTGGATTCACTGGTCTGAAAGGTCCCTTCCAACCTAGACAGTTCTATAATTCTGTGGTTCTATGACATACGAAGCTTAGGCAACTGAGATAATTATGGCAATGTTCTACAGACAAAATATGTCAGCCTCCAGAACCATCAGTTCAGAATATTTAAACTTGCACTGAAGTTAAAAATAATTTTGACGTCTTCGTTGCTGCTTTTTTTTTCTCAAAAGAGAGATGCTCAGACAATGTGATGCAGGTGGAAATCCTTCGCTGCAAACCAGCATCAGGGACAATAAGGATGCTGAAAACCGGGACTGAGACACTTTACCAGAGCTACAATCTGTACAGCTCTTGCATGTGTTATGCATGGTCTTTGACTGTGCTATAATCAATTACTTTCAGGAACAGAAGGCTCTTGAATAATTAAAAAAATAATAATTAAAAAAGAAAAAGAAAAAAGGAAAAGAGCAAGATAAAGGAAAATGAAAGGGAAGAGATAAAAATAGAAATAAAATTAAATATAAAGAAAAAAGAAAAAAGGAAAAAGGAAAAAAAAAAAAAAAAGAAAAAATTAGTGAGTCAACTTTGGTTTCCAACAAGTCTTCTACATGAAATGCAATAGGAAGCATTTCATAAAGTCAAGGAGCAATTCTGCTCCCCCTGAATAAAATTATCCAATGGTAACACCTCAACGACTATGTATATAAGCCATGAAACAGCTAATATCCAACCATGGGTATTAGAATGCGCTTTCTTTGTAGTTGAAAGACTTGGATATATCAGAGTGATCACCTCTCAGCCTTTTACAATGATAGAACAGGTCATTCTATCAGGCCAAGTATTTGTACAAGAAAAAAAAAAAAAAGAAAAAAAGAGCCATGTTGTGGTGGGTTTTCTTCTCTGAAGGCAAATAACTCAACTGTTGCTTTCCCATTTCTATCATCCTACCTCCATTTCTGTCCTACACAAAATCTGCTATTCATTGTGTCCCCTTCTCTTCTTAAACCATCTTCTAACTTGTATTGTATCTATCCATGCCATGTATTTCCATTCTCCACGTGTTTCAACACCTTGTCTCTTCTCTTTCAGATTTGTCTAAGAGGTCTTCTGTAACTCAGTATACTCTTTAGAGAAGCTAACTGTAATTAATAAGCACAAAAGTCTTTCGGCTAAATTGCCACAGGTTACCTGGATTCAGGGAATAGTTCTATCTCCTTTTGAACACTAACAAAACAAAACAAGCTTTAGTGTTGCTTTTGCCAGGAATCAGTGACAGTTAATTAAAAGCACGGTCTTCCTTTCTCAAATAGTTCTGTAAGCCCCTCAGGACAAAGTTACTTCTTGCACTTACGCTCTAGACAGTGTATCTACAATCAGATAAACAAGTGTGTATATATGGTTGGTAGCAGTCATACCAGAGACATCACCTATGTTTTCATCAACAACAAATCCATAAGGTTTTGTTTCCAGTTAGGCTAAATGATATGCAGTCACACCAGTGTGAGAGCTTTATACATCGAGTGTCTCTAAATGGCTTAGGAAGGAAGGGTCTCAGGATGGTTGAAAGGTGTATACATATATGGGATACTTATTTTTGCTTATGAATGCCAATGGGATTTAACAGAATTAAAGTAGCTGATAAATACTTTAAAATATAGCAACTCAGAAGCCGTAGCAGGCATCTGTATATATTCTTAAATATGACAACGGAGAGGGCAACAAGTAGACTGTTATATTAAATATGTGAGCTATGAAAGCAGAAAAAGAGTATGTTTAAATTGAGTGTCAGAGCAGCTAAACTACAATCTTTGCATATTTTCAGTTTGCTTCTGAACAAAAATAAAGGCAAAAGAATTAATAGCAAAAAAATACCCACAAGTTCTAATAAAGTCACATGAAATTCTGACGGTGCTGCAACTCCTGCTTTAACGTAGCTGCAATTTCCACCGTGGTTAGAAAACAGTATGGAAAAATATGGAAAGTAGAACTTTAGTACATGCATATGTGTGAAGAAAGATTTTATTTTTTTTTACATTATAAATGTCTTGAAAAATCAATATACTATTTTATGACTCTTCCATTTAAAGATTCAAGTCATGTTATATTTATATGAAGTGCTTTGTCTTTTTCTGTGGCGTGCAAGAGACAATTGAGCAATATATTCCATTCAACTAAATTTGGAGGGTTGGTTTTTTTCTTTTTAGTTTTTCTATTTCCAGCAACCAAAAACCCCATCAAATTTCAGCTGTCACTAATGGGTCCTGAGGCTTGGTCACACCAGCTGGTTTGGAACTTTCTCATTATAATGTGAGTAAATAAATATTAGATGTTATATTCATACTGTGAAAGTCACTTAAACTCTTTTTTTTTTCTGTAAATTTAGCTGATTCACTGGATATTTTGTGTTTTCACTCCACAAAGCACGATGTGTGGCACACACAGACTGCTACCAGCTGTATTTCTGCCAAAGCTGTATATGGGACTCTGTTTAGCTATTAACAAAAGGTTTACAATTCTGAGTTTCATACCAGTAAAAAAAATTAATTTTTTGGAGAATCTGTAGTGAAACATTATTGATTCTTCATTAACTTTTTTTTTTCTGTAGCCCCAAAAGTCTCAGGTATCTTAATATGATACTTGATCTAGCATTCAAGGTTGGAGCCCAAAGTTATTCTGTATTTAGATGTCTAAATCACTGATGCTCAGAGGTATAAATAGCAGATATTACACAAGCTGCAGACACTGATGAGCAAACATGTTTGAAAGAGGCACATTTTAGAGCTTGTGTATAGCTTGTGTATATCCTCACATATACCTCACTAGTATTCTAAGTTTTCCAGGATTTTTGAAAGACTTTTTTATCAAAGGCATGGAAGGCTTCTCCATACCTACATTCTTATTCTTCTGTGCTTTCATACAAGTTGTCACTTATTCAATTTTATGTTATTCAGAGGAGAATGAGGAGGAGGGGGGTGAGAGAACAAGAAAAGTGCTCACACTGGTCTGTGTTTACCATGAAGAAGACAGGCCAAAGGATAGCATCTTATACTTCATTGTTTTGTGGTGGACGTACTGTATAGGAACAACTGTTGTATGGTTTCAGATGAGCTCCCAAGAAAGCCCCATCTCACATAGTGTGGATCCAATCTGCTAGAGGCTTGGTTGCTGTGCCCAAAGCAGGTGCTCTGTTAGGTAACTGGGGCTTAAGACTGTTGAGCTCTTTAACTTTGTAAGGCTTTGAGCTTTACAAATAACTAACCATTGTACCTGGAATAGATCACATTGCTACATACTCATTTTTTTACTGCTGAACTTTGAGAAAACAGTGCCTGACTTTTGAATATTGTTCATGAGTTGTCTTGACTCACCATATTACTGCATTATCAGTCTTAAATTAGTACAAACACACCTTTGGGACTGTCATGGATGTAAGTTACTTCAATGCAGGTATGCGTTTAGAAGATATTACAACCCAAATCAAGGATATTTTCTTGTTATTTAGCCAGGTTTAATTTATTTCATTCATTCCAGTGAATTATGTATTTTACTGTGTACATAAAATGCTTTCAGGTTTCCAATCTATTGTTTGGATTATGTTGACTTGTTATTCAAAGAAAAGGCAGCTGAGACTGGGAGATGTTAAATAAATGATGAAAAATGCTTAAGCAAAGCAGAGAAATCAAGTTTTGGCTGAGAAATTATTGTGAACAGCAAACACTATTTTTCCTGGAATGGTACTCTGAGGAATACCAATAGCCAGGTTTCAGTCTAGTTGGTGAATAAGTCATTTATTTCTTTAGAGATTATCATTCCTCCTACCGTTGTTTGGCCTTTCTACAGTCTTTGTACCTAATAATCTCATATCTCACACAGTACCCTGATGTAGTCAAATCTCAGTAGAATGATTCTTTGTTTTTTCTTTACTTCAGAAATGATCCTTCTACAAGACATATTTCCCTTACCTCATTACTCTTTTCTGCTTAGACTGGGATTTATCTCTTGCCAATTCTTTGATATTTCTTTTGTCATACTGCATTTTCAGAATAACTTTACACTCTTGCCATCCATGACCACTTTTTTAAATTGTACCCTATGGTCCTTCATTGCATTGCACTGAGTGTTTTTTAAGAGGTCTAAATAGGACAATATTCAGAAGCGTGCAACAACCAGTTGTACGTCAAAAATGTTTTCAGTACTGCTTATTACTTCACCTATTAGTATGTTTTCACTTTTGGATGAAGTGTAATTAATACTCTTAATTTTAATTAATTTTTAATTACGGGTCAGTTATCACTTATTTTGATTAATCACCCTGTGGAATACTTAAACCCCCAAACCAGCACAACTAACATTCACCAGTGGAGTAATAATGACAGAAAAATTGATTCTGTAGTTGGCATATCTCATCAACAACATGCTGTTGCTCAGTCTGCTCTGGCAGTAGTTTTGCACCATTGTGTCCAAATCTAATGTAATGCCAATGAAAGCATGTTTCTAAGTACATGCGGTTGTGCTAAAAAAGCAGTACTGTCCTCGTCCTCATGTTCACTGTTTCACATTCTGGTAGAAGACTGCCAAATAAAAATTGCTAAGTAGTACTGTGTTTTGTGTTTGATGTAAAGGAAAACTTAAATCAATAGACTATTTTCATAATATAATTCATTATTTCTCTGTATTTGTATCTAAATCCAAATGGAATCTGAATAAATTCTCAAATATTATAGTTTCCTGAATAAAAAATGTGACTTCTATGTGCATTATGCAGCTTCGTGTAGTCTCCTCCAACTGACAAAATTCCAAATGGTAATTTGCCAAGCATGGCTATTTGAGGACTAAGATAGAAATTAGAAGAGTCAGAGAAGCATAAATTCTTTTCTTTTAGTGGGCTCATCCTCTCTGTCTCCCAAGCAAACTGGAGATAAGTGCATCATAATTAGAGATACTTTTGGTGTATTTGTAGCAACAACTGGCCTCGTGTACAGGCTGTTTGAAGTATGTGTCTGTGTTCAGCTACAAACATTGAGAGAAGGGCATAACAGAAACTGAATTAAATTGCTCTCAATAGCATTTCAGTAGGGAGTCTAATCTTGAACAGTCCTCTGGTGACACAGTTCATGAGAAAGAAAGTTGTGAAGCCTGACATTGCCCTAGCATTGTCAATTGTATAGCAGTCTAGGGATGTATAGGCAGAATAGAACTGAAAAGCTTGAAGTAACTACAGCAAGGTAGCAAGTTGAAGCTAAGCATTAGTCCTCTCCTTGTAGAGAGGAACTCTTCTGAATTCCCACCAACTGCATTGACAATATGACAACCACCTTCTTTAGTGAAGAAGAACAGGTTAATGTTTTTTTCGAAGCTCTGTACAGCTATAATTTGTAACCTAGTAGAGGTCTTATGTATTTATTTGTATTTAAACATGTGACAGGTTGCTATAGAGTCTACTAGCTTATCCCCATGCCCTAAGACTTGGTTGATTTGGTTGTCAAAACCTGACCTTTAAAACCTTTGAAGCCAATGAAAAGTCTGTATTACAGGCTTTTGTTGGGGAACTTTTATTTTACCCCTTGAGGCAAATTAAATACATTTGTATTCAAATATAAAGAGATTTAATGAAAAACAATTTGGATAGACTCTTACTGCCATGAGTGATTCCACAAGGAGTCTGTAAAGATGCAGCACAAGCCTGTACACACTTGCATCCACACCAATTATACAAACGTAGGCATTGGGCAGCCCAGAGACAATTTTACTTACTAAAACTAGCCCCTGGGAACTTGATCTCCATGATTCTTACAAGACGATGCAGCTGTTTCTTATCTCATCAGCAAGGGAACCTTCTGTCCCTTACCTGGAGTCCTTCTGTCTCTGTTTCATGGCATAAAGATGCCTCTAGACTGTTTAACCTCTTCTGCAGTTGGGCTTTCTTGCCCTCTATACCAGGTCATTCCTCAGCCACAAATTACCTCAGCCACAACTTTAATTTCCTCTTAACTTTCAATAGTCTGTACAAGAGATTGGACACCAACTAGGAGTATCTGTTATTCATAGACTTTGTATAAAGTGCCTCCAAGATCTAATGATGCTTGGAATAAAAAAATAAAAGCTAGGGCCCAAATGCTGCTTCATGACTTTCAGAAGGGTCAAGCTAGGCGGTACAAAAAATGCCTGTAAAGACCAGGAATGTGGCAATTATGTTCTCACCATCTGGAAGACCCAGCTCCTGGATATTTTCTTTGACAAACTGCTCCTGAATGTGCTATAATTTATGACAGACATTGTTCCCTTCTTACTCCAGATTTTCTGGCACATAAAACACTGTCATCCCGTTTCTGGCTCATAACAAGATGATCAGTTCTCTCTCAGCCCATCTCATAGCACCATACAGCACTGTATTTCTATCTCTGTATTAGTCTGCCACTTCTGAATACTCCCCAACCAACACTGGAAGATGCAAGCTAAACCTAGCTCACCAATTTAGCAGGTCCACATCTCTCTTTTTCTCAATCACATTTCTTCCTTGGAGCAAATATGTCAAATGTTCATATTCAGCTATGATATGATGACCAATATGCTGTTCTTTCCTCCAAACCCAAGAAAACAGCTCAATACTTCACAGCAGTCAACTCTATATTTTATTGTAATCTTAATTAACACTTACGTGCATCCTCACATGCAACAGGCAGAATGAATAAAGGAAAAAATACATGAAAGTAAAATAATGTAATATGTTCTCTTATTTGGCTCAGCTGCAGATGAGCAATTTTATGTTGAATGGTCATTGGTAATTCTGGATGGTTTCTGATTTCTGTATACTGAATTTGAAACTTGCACATATAATACTGGAATAAAGAATGATCTATGTAATATATCCATGTAAATAAACTGAGAACAATGATTTAAAAATCCATAAAGCACAACTCTTATCCACTACTGACTACCTTCTACAAGCTCAGTGTTATTTTGCAGACAAACCCCCTTCGCAAGTGATTATAAATCATGCAGTTAGTGATGTTTATATTTTCTCCTATTAATGTAAAATTTCAATGTTGTGATAAATATTTCTAAAAAATAATTACGTTATGACAAAAGTGTTGGCCTGTTATTAGTGTAATTAAAACATAAATCTGACAATATTGGCATTGTAAAGACTATAAAAGCTTATTGTGTGTGGATGTTGATACTGAAGAAGGTCTTGAAAGGAAATAATTAGAGAAAAAAGAAAGGGATCATAATTCTGTAAATATTTGTAGGCTAGATTAAAAAGAAAAATCAATGATGATTGTGTTTTTGCTCCCTCCAAATCCTACTATAAGACTTATTAAAAAATAATAATTTATTACACAAAACCTAAAGCTTCAGCCAATCGATGCTGATTAGATTTACAGTTTAACTGCAGTTTTTATAGTTTTCATCTAAGCATTTTCTCCTAGATTATGTTTCTGGACAGATCTATACAATAGGAATTGCTTTAATCTCATTTACTGACAGGCTGACAACTACCATGCAATGCAATTTAGTTCTCACAAAGCCCAATATTACTTCTCTTGCTTATTTTTAGAAAAACTCACTTGGTTTCAAGTGAATGACATTGTACAGTAATTCCCCACTGTAGGCCTCAAATTGTGAATTTTCTGATCAATTCCTATCTACAGGGATGATAATTTCAATCCTGCCTGATCTTTTATGCTCCAGTGAACAGTAAATTTATAAACTGTATGGTAACAATTGACGTCTGCATGTATCTTTGCTGAAACTTCCAGGAAATCTGTTTATGAAGACTACCACCCTACCCAGAAAAAAGAGCCCACTGCTAAACAGGGATGGAAAAGCATTTCCCTTTCTAGTACAGTATGTTTTACCTTGGTGGCATTATCTGCCAAAAGGGCAAGTGATACATACAGTTTATTGACATCTCACATCACTTACACCTGATGGTCACAAAATGCTGAAAGACAGGAATTAGCTACAATTTATAACCAGGTGAATCTTGCTGAAGTGATCTTGCTGAACTGTAACTTAGCCAGTCATCAAAATTCTGCTGCCTTGCAGCTGAGACCAGAAAAAATCTTTGGTCACTTCACAGATTTTTTTCCCATCAAGATTATATTTAAAAAAATAAAAAATATCCTGTCAGCATCCAGAGTAATCTTATTGGAGGGTTCTGAAATTGTGACATACTTTTAAAAATGTCTATTAAAATGTATCTCAGAATTCTGTAAGCACCATGGGACTTGAGTTTATTGTAAAGATCTGTCAAATCATGCCCTAATAAAGAAGAAAAAAATAATGAAATAAAGAAAAAGTCCTAGTGACTGAAAGATAGGTCTCAAAAGATATTTGTTAAGAAATTAAGTTACTTAATACTCACTAAGTTTATGCACAAGCAGCTAATATATTGATTGCTTAATTAAGATTAACAAAATTGTCTAGTGGCAACCAAGCAATCTAGTCCTTCTCAACTGCTTCTAAGCCAACCTGTGCCAAAACAGAACTCTTGAACTAAGTGGCACATGCCTTGATGCGTGTATTTAATTGTTACTAGCTAGAATAATTAGCTTATTTCTTTGTGTTTAATTTTAACTTCAAATTATTAAAATGGAAGTCACATGGTCACTAAATGGTGGGGAGGCCAATAACTCCAGCACACCTCTCATTGTTATTCCACCATGCTCTCAGGGTTGCGACTGCAACCTCTAATCCTGGTCCTTGATACAACCACAATGTAGAGGCAACCCAACCTTTCACAACAGCTCTCTCCTATCCTTGTCATCACAACCTGTGTGCCCCTTAAGAGCTCTGCATGTGCTGAAGCAATGCTGCCATATAAATGTGGGTCTATGACTACAGTGGTGTATCCAGCACCTGACCTCGCCTCTCCTCCTACATATGATTTCAGCCACATAGAAGTAAATACTGTATAGCAATGTACAGATTTTCCAAGGAGAGGATCAAAATCCGGTGGCGACTAAATTGTTCTTTATATGCTATAGGGATCCCCTACACAGGGGAGGAAACAATGAAATTGATCAGAACTTGTTTTATTATTGAAAAGTGTAGGTTAAAGATCTAATGTATTTTCAATACTACATATAAACTTGAAAGACAGTTCCTTCTCCTTCTTTGGGAGCTTATGTAGAATAAGTTGTTTTAACAAAGTCTATGATTACCAGTGATTCTGCAACCCACCGCCTTAGGATCTGAATTGCATGATTGTTTCCTGCTTGGAAATTTTTCTCCTAATTTTATTAATTCACTGGTGATTTTCCCAGTCCATATGAAATATGAGAAGACAGGCATAATAACAATGATAAAATTGGTTATAAAAGTGAGCAAATAAGTAGAAACATTGTTTGAAAGGCAAGTGATAATTTGAGATATCCTCTTTTACTGTTTATCTGTCTCCCAGTCTTAAGTTTCTTAAGGGTACACTGGGCTAAATCAATGTTGATTTCTTTATATTCTTATTTTTGCCTCAGTATTGCTGTCAGGAAAAAATAGGAAAGGTTATCAAGCAAGCATCTCTTTATCATACCTTCTCCTGTGAAAGTCAGAACCCACATTTTCATAAATAAACCACTACCTTGATTGTTTGGTTTTTTTCCCCCTACTAAGCATTCCCAATCTTTCCAATTATCCAAGATCTGCAATTTTCTTTTAGGGTATTTCCAGGCTTCTGCTGTGGAGAACACTGGTATCGTAGCAAATGTGACAACTGCCCATCTCATTTTCTGTTGGCCAGGAACAGTGGGAGAAAGAAAGAAAGATAGGAAGGAATGATGGGATCATAGCAACATAAATGTGATTGAAGGAGAGTGACAGTAAAGTTATCTATCTACCAGAAAAGTGAAAAACCCAACTGCAGACAGAGTGTGTAAACAAATCTATGATGCTTGACCCCTGCCCACAAAAATTTGATTCCAAAGACCTTGAAAAGATATTATAATGATTATTGGTGCAATGTTTTTTATGCATACATAATATTTTTGCTGCAAATTACATACAATCCCGTGCAACATTTGTCATCTCAGTCCTTACTGTTCTTGTATGGATCAAAAGTTCAGAGGTCAATAGGAGTCTTTAAACAAATAAAATTAGAAGATGATAGCTGCATCACAATGCATATATATACATTTACAGATGTTTGTGAATATTAAATATCAAATACACTAAAATATGAATAAGCAATTAATTCTATGTAAGATATGGTTTATAAATATATTTGCTAAGAATGTCATCTATTCAGAAAGACGTCACTTTTCTTGATTTGTGCTCATGGTTTGTTCGATCACTCCAATTAGAGCATCTGAAAATTTCCTAACTTACTGGTACAAACTGTCAGGACAGGATATCACTTCAAATTTAGGAATCAATCATGCTGATGTAATATGTGTCTATGCATGAGAGATGTGGATCAAATCCTGTGTGTGCAATACTGCTTAATATAGATGATTTAGGAGGTTGAAACTAGTCTGACTGGAATGATCCCACATCATAAGGCAATTATCAACAAAATCCAGAGCTCGAGGTTTTACTTTTTCTTCCAAAAATTGTACAAATAAGAGTTTATTTCTAGTAAATGATGTCAAACTTTTACAAAGAAAACTGAAGTTCAAGGACACCAAGTGGAAAATTACATCATTTTATAATGTCTTTTATAATGTCAGTCACAGAAATAAAAGTGCAATCTTTTTTTCATTTCAGCAACCAATCAGAAATTAGATATAAGTGGATTAAGCTGATCCTTAAATAGTTTAAAAGTAAAAAATGTTATTTATCTTAACAGACCTATGCTGATCTAGGGCTGCTGAAGACTAGTCAGAATGTTATTTGCATATAGACAATATACTTTCAATTAAAACACCAGTTGTAGTTATCAAATTCAGATACTGTAGGTGACCAGAAAATAAGCAGCTGCATCAGAAAAAAAGGTTTTTTTCTCTCTTATTAAGAAAGAAAATCCAATTACTTCTTTTCCTACCCCATTTTTCTATCCTTTCCTTTCCTCCCCCCAAAAAAAGAGAAAATCACAGATAGGATGAATTTGAGATTTGAATTTTGTTTGATTGTTTGCTTTAAGTCTTTAAGCAATTTTTTCTGCGTTGACTAGCTGTACTGCTTGTGACTTATTCCCTTGTCCTTGCACCATTCCTGGCTTTGGCTGGGTGTAGAGTAGAGGAAGAGCAAAATGTTTGGTCAGCTGGAGCTGCTGCCTAGACATCAGCTGAATTCTGTCTTGGGATTGTATTTCTTACCATCCCAAAGCAGAGCCATCCGGTCCTCATGTAACAAAAACTGTGAGAGGTCTGTAATTTCTAAAGGCATCAAAAGTGTGAAAATAAGCTACCATACCTCTCATTCCTATGAACAGTTAATTTTATAACTTTATCTCTCCCCACAGCATATGGTACAAAGCTAAAGCACAGAAACCTTTAAAAGTCATTAGTATTACTTTTATATATTTAAAGTGGCATGACAGCTAGATGGCTACATCAGACACCAATCTTTTTGGTACTGAATAATTTACACAGATTTTAAAATGGTATGTCACAAATTAAAGAAAAAAAATATTTTTAGGACATTTCGTCCATTGGATGCTGTAGAACTTCATAAGAAGATATGTGACTGAACCATTGTGCATCGACCATCAATCTGAATGTTGAGAATGAATTTTAAAAAAATATGATGTCTGATCAGACCCGTTTCCATTTCCCATTTGGGAATATTTCTTTTTTTAACTATTTTGGGGGGATTGGCAGGGGACTGAGAGACATTGTTTGGTAAATAATGTCTTCAAGATGTTGAACCATATTGGTCATTTACTATAATTTTATAGTAATGTTCATAGTTTAATGGTCATTTTAATGGTCATTTTTCAATTTGGACTCTGCTATATATGTTTATCCCTTTAGATTAACTACTAATTATTTCACGGATAGAATTCCAGTTCTACTGTCTATGGACATACCATATAAATTAAACTACTCATTGTTTTTGAAAAAAATCCACCCTAAGTTATTAATGTGTTCATTTCAGAGTTGTTGTTTATTTTCCTTCATTATAAATGATTTATGTGATTCATTAGATTGTGGTAATTATCATTTTAGACTCATAACTTTGTTATTTATGCAAGTTTGCTGGTGTTGATGAAGTGCACTGCTATTTACAAGTTAGATTTGATAAGTAGTAAATGTCAGATAATGAAAATAGTCAAATTATCTTTAGAGGACAATAAAATCTATTGTACTTTATTCCTAGATACACCCTAGCTTTATATTAGAAAACAATTGTATTCTCTTAAGAGAAAAGAGAAGCTCTTGCATGCATTACTGTATTATTTCTAGAAGTAGTAAAATATTCCTAAGAAAATGTGAACACCTGTGCTAACAGTACATTGTCATCAGTATAAAGAGATTGCCCAGTTTAGCATATCAGTACAGAAAGATGTCACATTGTGCATTACTGAGATAACTAATGACACGATCAGCTCTTCATATTTTCCCCCTTTTCCCACCCCTGCCTTCTGCTTAGCTGTGTAGCTCCAGCCAAGGCCACCAGTCCACCTCTGAGTCTACACTCCAAATCAATTAGCCTACTCATTTTAGCCGATCTCCCTCCTCAACTTCAAAAGATTTCAGCACGCCAATCTGAAACTGCCAGTTCTGTACCTCTGTGGCTCTGCCACCTCTTTTGAATGACAAAGTTCAAGAATTTTTTTCTCATTACACTGTCAAACTCTGTCTTGTATTCCCTTATCAGGAGTTATGGTTTGAATTTTTTCCACTGTCCCTCCTCTGCTTATTCCAAAGTACTGATTATTAGTTTTATACAAAGATGCACACAAAACATTATTCCATTGCCTGTTTGAATTTGTTAATGACTAAATTCAAATATTCGACAAAAAATTACCAGCCAGGAAACACATTTTCTATTCTTCTATATGGTCAGAAAGGAATTATATAATCTTAAAACGAAACAGAAAATGTAGCTGAGATTTGGAATTGGTAAAGTGGAATATTCCTTCATAAGTATAAGATTTGTAGCTAAGACAGGTTTAGGGGAGGAAAAAAATCTTCCTCTTTAAAACTACCTTAAGATACCAGGGGGAGATTTTGATGAGAAGATTATCAAGTAGAAACATTATTTCTACAGGGATTTCAGAGTTATTTATTTAATTATTTATTTTAAAAGGCTTCAAACTAAAATAAAATAACAACCACAATGGCTTCATGGTAGGAAAAGGGTTATCTTTATAGCCTAGCAAGTTGCAGTGGAGATATTTTTTAAATTAATGTGAGTCAAACTAATCAGTAGGGAAGTTAAATTCTTATAAAGGCAATTTGGCAAAGAGTTTACAGCTCTGGCAGCAGGGGAAAGAAAAAGCAATTTTTTGTCTTCCAGTTAATTGTCTTGAGTTACAATCTGAGTGCAGCTGACATTTATTGTTTTGCAGACTGGAAGTGTGCAATATTTATCATTATTGTTTAGATTTAAACCTGGAGCTGACACCAAGTACACTGCCTGAGAGACCACGGAAGCACATAATGTCATAAAACATTCAAAGAAGGTATTCATGTTGGAACACATTAGATGTAATTATGAAAACATTTTTTGAGATGTCAGTATAAGACAAGCTCAAATGCAGCAGATTTAGGGCTTTGAACTGTGCAGATATACTCTTGTGTCTTACTCCTTAAATTGCCCCCTAATTTTGTCTTGCCTTTGTAGAGGGCCTGAGATCTTAGAGCTAAGATGTGCACTACAGCTCCCACAGTTTCACAAATCACTCTGTGTGAACAAATAACAGCATTTCCCATTTACCCCACAGGTCACTCAACTTCACTGGAAGTGAATGAGACATAAGGAAAATCAAACTACCTTGCATCCTTGGTGGATCAGTGAGAGTGGTTGTAACCTGCTTGTGTATATAAGTCTTAATACATGTATCAGCATTACTTTGTATCACAACATACATGGGTACAGTAAAATGTGGGTCTATGAAGACACCTCTGGGGCTATATGGAGCCACACACACAGCAGGACAAGCCTTTCCCAGAGTGTCAAATGGCTATGAGCTACCTATCTGTAAACCTTTTATTTGGCACAGTATTCCTGTGGTTTTCCTACCACTGCCCTGGCTGTGTGCAAAATAGGTGATTGCATGGCTGACAGAGTTTGTGGCACAAACATTAGCAGCAATTAACAAATGGTTCCAAAAACTTCAGCAGCTACTACCCCCATCTACAGGTCTAAACAGGATGGAGAAGCACTGTTCCTTGTTTGTGATGCAGGATTGCTTTTATTTTGTACTGAACAAGGGAAGCCAAGCTGCAGCAGGACACTGATAGCACAGTCTGATTATTGGATCAATGTACTCTGGAAATTAAACAGTTACGGTTTTTTTTTTCTGGTTTTGGTACGTTTTGAATAGTGGAGAGGTAAGTAACAATTACAGCAGGGGACATGTCACAGACTGGTTTATTTGGATTCTAGTTCTCTTCTCAAAAAGGGTCAGTGTATATCTCCCAAATCTCTGTATAGGTAACAAAATTAATTTATGCTACAAAGAACTATCAACATGTTTCATTTCCCACAACTGTGTAATCAAAGTATTGAACCACTTTGTACTGGGTCTGGCTGGGATGAAGTTAATTTTCTTCTTTATATCAGTCTGCACAGTGCTGTCTTTTAGACTGGTGACCAAAACGATGTTGATGAGGCACCAGTGTTTTAGCTAGTGTTGAAAGGTGCTTATACAGCATCACAGTCTTTTGTGTTACTCACTCTACCCCACCAATGAGTAGGCTGGGGGTGGGCAAGAGCCTGGGAGGGGACACAGCTGGGGTAGCTGACCCCAAATGACCAAAGGGATATCCCATACCATATAACATTGTGCTTAGCAATAAAAACTGGGAAAAGAAGGGAGAATGGGGATGTTTGTTGTTATGGTATCTGTCTCCTCAAGTAACTGTAAGAACAACGAAGCCCTGCTTTTCTGGAAATGACTAAACATCTGCCTGATGATAAGTTATGAATTAACTCATTGTGCTCTGCTTGCACATGCAGATTGTCCTCTTTTGTTAAACTGCCTTAATTTTGAGCTGTCGGTAATTTCTTGTTTTTACTTTTCTGATTCCCTCTGTTGGGAGGAGTGAGTGAGTGACTGGGTAGTGTTCAGCTGTCTACTGGGGTTAACCCACAACACCTAGGAATATCAGTGTATGCATAACTAAATGTATATTGATTGATTGAATACTAACTACCTTGATGGATCAGTTCCTAAGTCTTCATTGGTGACTTTGGGAAAAAAAAAAGAACAACAACAACTGCAAGACCTGTAAAGTATGATTTGCATAAAAGAGATCAGAAACCAGTCTTCCTCCAATATTTCTTCCAACCAATGTTCCAGGTGAACAACCCATAAATTGCTCGGTTCAAAGAAGCAAAAGATTAGAGGTCAAAATTCCTTTTCATGTTTTATCAGTAATTTCAGAATGTGAGGTTACGTGGGAGGGATGTTTTTATTTGATTAACTGGGTTGCATTTGGCTATGAATTTATTTCTAATTAAACATACTATAATCCTATTGGGAAAGTTGAGCTGTAATCACAAATGAAAGTCACTGAAATAAAGTTCAGGTTTTCACTCTTGATGAGGTAATACCGAAGTTTTCTGTTGCATATTTTTACCATTGACCTCCTTGAAAATCACAGCAGAAACACTAGGAAATTCTGTTCCTAATGACACAAATAGGAGAAGTTAAACAATTTCCACTTAAGGAAAACATATTTTAAATTCAGCAGGAGTTACGTTAAAATACTTTGGTTTGGCATTTTCTGCTGCTCTTATTCAAGGAAACCTTGGGAATCTTGCTAGAAATAAACAAGAATTAACAAGTATGGCAAATGAGATCACTCACGTTTTGGGGGGAGAGGAGAGTGAAAGCTAATACAGCTACAATGTGCTTTCTTCATTTAATTGTCAAATGAAATTTTAGCTTGAATTTTGAGGCTAGTTCAATGTTCAGGGTGGTACACCTTAGAAAAGACATAAAGCATGAAAAATATGAGTTCTCATTACATCATGCTTCTCCATAGTTTTATATGAAACATTGGGATGTGATTTTTAATTTTTTTTGGCTGTGAATAGTCATGTTTGTGTATATGCATGTGCATCAAATGTGAATTTCTCATTCTACCATAACTTTACTATTTTTTTTACTTACAGAGATTATTTGAACAAATAAAATAAGGAAGCTCTGGCTCATGTTAGTAGCAAAAGAAATATCTTTTATTGCATATTGCTATATTAAAAGGTTTTCTTCAGTTTTTCACAATATTTAACCTTTTAAACATCAACAATTTAAAAATGTGAGAGATTTATTCTTCAAGAAAATTCATGTATTTCAGCAGAAATAACTCAGTCATATTAAGAACAAAACAGTGAAATTAAAAGGATGTTATGTCTGCCATATTTACCAAATATTAGTATAGGATTTTTTAATAGTTTTAGTATGCTTATGCAATGAAATAGACTAAAAGATAAAAGTCTTTTTTGTTATATTAAAAAAAAACACCTGAACTTACCTAAACTTTGAATATCAGTTACTACAAGCTCAACAGAGATTCCCTAGATTCTTGAAATAATGTCTTCAAGGATCTCTAAAATCAGAGCATATTATACTCTTCACACTTAAATGGGGACTGGGAGAAATTGGGTACCAATTAAGACCTTAAGTCATACTAAAATAACACAGAGCTGGAGAAGACATAATTCAGAGAAGATAGACCTCTGCCTGCATTGGTCATTTTCCAATGAAAATATGGATGTAATAAAAGACAAATTGATAGTGGTAAGGAGTTGGCACAATGACCAGAAGTATGCTGAGACTGTAAAAAGAGTTAGAGGATGACAGTAGTGTTTATTCCATAACAGGGATGGAAAGCCTGAGCAGCAGGAAATGGATATGAGAGGAAAGCAGTGGTATGTACAGTTAGACACACATTTTTGCACACAAGTGCAACTGGGTCCTGCTTAAGCTCCAAGAAGATGTGAAATCAATCTGCCTACTTTGAAACACCTGGAAGCCATTTATCTGTATGGCACCATGTCTGACTCAGCAGAAGTACAAGTTCAGATTTATCTGTGTGCACTTTTACATTTTTACACTTCTGTGTGGCTGACCATTGACCTGGAATACAGGCAGAATTGACCTGACTTCCTGGAAAAAAGCTTTGTAAATATAGTCCACAAAATTCATTCTGAAAGATACCTTGTAATTTCCCTCTCATTCACAAAATTAGGACGTATATTTGTATAGTTTTGAAAGGGCTGCAGAAAGTATTGCTGTCCCGTGAGCATTTGTCACTGCCCCATCACTGAACCCTGCATATGTCTACTTCTGTGCACAAGTAACTAAAACTACAGTTAAAGCAAATAAAAGCTACTCTGATTAACTTCACAATGTTATGAATTCAAATTATATCATACAATTGGTATATACAACTCAGCTGCAGACACACAAACTGGTGGGATGGCTCCTACAACTGAAATGTTGGAATAGAGGGTTACCAACTCTTCAGGAAGGACAGGCTGGGCAGAAGGGGAGGGGGTGTTGCCCTCTATGTCAAGGACCAGCTGGAATGCATGGAGCTCCACCTGGGGATTGATGAAGACATGACAGAGAGCTTATGGGTCAGGATTAAAGGGAGCACAGCATCAGGGCAGGTGATGTTACAGTTGGAGTCTGCTACAGGCCATCAGATCAAAGTGACAGCGAGGATGCAGCCCTCTACAAACAGATAGGGGCAGCATC
>JAOXJM010000012.1:98681264-98692682 GCA_026413425.1 Tringa solitaria | reverse complement strand
CTGATCATTACCAGTTCTGTCAAGTGCTGGTGCTACATCAACTAGATGGGAGATGTTGATGCTCTACCTGTAGATTCTGAGGAAATACTGGAAAAAAAATTCAGAAAAGAGTAGAACTAACAGTGAAAATGGTATTCTAAGCAAATATACCTATATATATAAAGGAAACACTGAATCAAATAGAGATAATGCCACTTTTTGATTTTGTTAAATATATATTAAAGTTATCTGTTTATCTTTAATACCAAATTTATGTGGAAAATATCTGCATATTTTCCTGTAAAGCATCCTGTAGAGCCCAAGGTTTTAGACAACAGGAAGCAGTCTAGGAAACCTGAGTCCTTTGCTTTAGGGCAGCTTAGTAACTGATGCAAAAAATCTGGATTAGTACAACAGAAACTCCTCTCACCCATGTGGTTGTACAATAAGAAAGGGACTGGAGAGACTATAAAACAGGGAATTACTGCATACCCATTGTTTAAAAAAATGTATTTATAAAAAGTTTGTTTAGGATATCACAATATCTTATATATAAAATAATAGATTACATAAAAAGGACATGTATGAACAATTATATAAATATTTAAAATGTATAATGTATCCAAGTTTAATACAAAATATGGTACATAATAGAGATGTGATACTTTTTGCAGCCTTATAAAAGCTGTCTGCTATGAGCTGAACTGATCTTCATATTGTGTAAGGTAGATGAAAAGAAAGATAGAAAGGTGTGACTTGAAAAGGCACTTAGGTGTTTCAGTATGATTGCTAGAGTGCGTTAACGTAATATGTTGGAGTCAGAGAAGGATTGTGTAAGTGTGAAGTAAATAGGTTGTCTCTTATCTCATATAGAATTGACAGTGATTAATAGTTACCATAAAGAAATAGAATGATTCACTGCATCTTTCCCATGTAACTTCCTGTGGCAAATATATATGTCTTCATGAGCTTTCTTAGAGAGTAAGATCCAGTTTGCCTAAACCTTGCCTGTACTTATGTGCTTAACACTCTCCACATCCCAGATGTTTAATGCAGTTTGTTAATTTTCCATGTTTTCCTGGCTGTGTACTCCAATTTGGTACAAGAAGTGATACAAGAAGAAATACAATGCATTTCATGACTGTATTAAAGTGCTTACCGTGAATAGAGTTGATCTTAGAATTTTGTTGGGCAGATGAATAGGGAAGGATACAGAAAAAGAGAAAGAGATGTGAAATGAAAAAGAATTTAGCAGCTATGGCATGATTGCTAGAGTGCATTCCTGAAATGTTTTAGAATCACAGAACCATAAATTGTCTGTGTTAGAAAGGACCTTTAAGATCATCTAGTCCCACCATTAACCTAACCGATAAAAAACCCATCACTAAACCGTGTCACTAACACTATGTCAATCGGCCTTTTAAATACCCCCAGGTATGGTGCCTCAACCACTTCACTTTAGATAGTCTTGTATTCCTGCCTATACAGCTACTCATCCTAGAAAAGGAGGTGTGAAATGTGGCAACATGGACAATGCATTCTTCTGAAATTTGTTTTAAATTGTAGCACAGGTGGAAACAGAGGAGCTAACAATTCTTGCATCCTTAATAGAAAAGAGAGGCACGCATCTTAAGCAAGGTGAATAAACTCCCTACTAGACTTCTGTGGCTTTTGCTTGTCTCTATGGAGAAGAAAGAGAATGCAAGTAACCAGGTGACTAAATTTCAGTAAGGTAAAACCTGAATTACATATCAGTGTTAGGCAATTGGGATTTCGTCAGTAACTTGTTGCAGCATAAATCTTATATGGATATATTTTTATGATAAGCTCTTTCTTTTTTCTTTTTTTTTTTACCTTAATGAAGTATTTAATTGACTTTACTTCAGCAAACACAGGGACTGTAATATATACTCAAGTAACACAAAGTATTGAAAAATTTAGAAAGACTGTAGCTGTCCAATTTAACTATTTCAGAAAAATCCCTAGGAAATCCCTTGGTGAGAAGTCATTGTAACAGAAGCTGGTCTTCCAAAACCCAAAAGCCAGACTCCAACACAGTCAGGCCACAGTCTTTAAAAATGAATGAGAAATCTGTTACTCTCTTACAAAGATGATTGCCTATTTATTCTACTCTAGTCAGAATAGGTATCAAATGAAAACAATAATATAATATATAAGTTTTCACAGGCAGAGACCGCAGTGAGCAGAACTTGTGGGGCAGATGGAAATAAAATTATTGATTAATTGCTCCAGTGAGTATTGGTAGTTTGGTTGGAAATAAAGGCCATGAAAAATGTGGTTTCAATGAAAGTGATTTACAAAATGCAGTTAAGCAATTAGAAGAAATCTGTAACTGAATGTACTTACACCTAGACTAAGGAAGTACAAAAAAAAAGGAGAAAGGAAAAGACTCTAAAAATACATTTTCTGTTCTCATTTGTAAGTAGATAAAATGCACTCAGAGGTATAGAATAAAATCATAGAATCATGGAATGGTTTAGATTGGAAGGGACCTTAATGATCATCTAGTTCCAACCCTCCGACCATGGGGACACCTCCCACTAGACCATGTTTCTCAAAGCCCTGTCCAACCTTGTCTGGAACACTTCCAGCGATGATGCATACACAGTTTCCCTGGGCAACCTGTTCCAATACCTCACCACCCTCATAGTGAAAAATTTCTTCCTAATATCTAATCTAAAACAACCGTCTTCCAGTTTGAAGTCAGTACCTTTCATCCTATCACTACATGCCACTGAAAAAAGTCCCTTTCCAGCTTTCTTGTAGGCTCCCTTCAGATACTGGAAAGCTGCTATAAGGTTTCCCTGGTGCTTTCTCTTCTCTCAGCCTGTCTTCATAGGAGAGGTGCTGCAGGCCTCTGGTCATCTTCGTGGCCCTCCTCTGGACATTCTCCAGCAGGTCCATGTCCTTCTTATGTTGGGGGCCCCAGAACTAGATGCAGTACTCCAGATGGGGACTCACAAGAGTGGAGTAGAGGGGGAGAATCACCTCTCTTGACCTGCTGGTCATGATTCTGATGCAGTCCAGGATGCAGTTGGGTTTCTGGCCTGTGAGCAAACACTGCCAGCTCATTTTGAGCTTCTCATCAACCAACACTTGCAGGTCCTTCTGCTCAGCACTGCTCTCAATCCATTCCTTGCCCACTCTGTATTTGTGCTTGGGATTGCCTCAAGCCATGTGCAAGAACTTGTAATTGGCTGTGTTGAATTTGATGAAGTTCTCACAGGCCCACTTCTAAAGCCTGTCAAGGTCCATCTGGATGGCAACCCTTCCGACCAGCATGTCAACCGCACCACGCAGGTTGGTGTCATTGGCAAACTTATTGAGGGTGTGCTCAATACTAACATCTATGTCACCAACAAAGATGTTAAATAGTACCAGACCCAGTACCAACCCCTGAGGAACACCACTCGTCACTGTTTGCCACTTGGACATTGAGTCATTGACCATAACCCTTCGAGTGTGTCCATCAAGCCAATTCCTTATCCACTGAGTGGTCTATCGGTCATATGCAAACAGGATCGGAACTTTTTTTAAACATTTCTTCTCTTCAGTGTGTCAGGAATATTGCAAGTGAAAAATTAAGGATCTTATTGGAAGCAATGTTAGCTTCTGGAAATAAAATAGGGTATGACTTGCCAAAGTATACCTGAGCAAACTGTAAATTCATAATTGAAGTAATTTCATTACAGGGTTAATGGTAACACCTTTTGTACTCTAGCCTTTCTTTTTCTATGTCCAAAATAGAGGTCAGTGTCTGGAGGAAAATATTAATTGATTAAGAAAATACACTTCAATTTATGGAATTACAAATTGTATTAGCATATTTTGTCTTTCTTTTGGCCTATAATATATACAGTTGGAGGACACAACTTAGTAGTCTCCATATAGCTAGGCTCACAAATACTGGTACATTCAGGTTCCAGCAATATTGAATAAACACTTCTTATCAGAGCAGATATAATGAAAAATGAACCACTTACAAACCATTTGATACCTATGTTCTTCTTGACAGAGGTTTTAGATGTATTCCCTTGTAAGTAATTTTTCCAAAAAGAGTGCAATGTGGTTGTGAGCAATTGTTATAACATGGGCTGAAGAAGGATTACACTGTATAACACTCAAGATTCAATCTCCTCTTCCACTTTGCTTGTAAAGATTTCAAGCTATTATACATTGAAGTCCAGAGAAACAATTGTATTGACTGAAAAAGAGTGCAGGACTGAGGTACATTGTGTGTCACTGAGTTTAAGGGAAGGATGACAACTTACTTGCCTCTGCCTTAAAAAAACCCACAAAACCACAGAACTAAAACAACCAAACAAAAAAATCCAAACTTTTGCTGTTGTGCTCCTATTTAAGACGAAGCAGTGGATTTGTTTAAATTTAGTCTGACCATCTGTGACAGACTTCACATTCTCTGTTTAGTAACAGTATGACATCCAGGCAGGATCCACAGCAACATACACTCTCCTGAAGTTCTTAGCGTTATTTCTAAATGCAAAGGCTTGATCTACCTTGTAGCTGGAGGCACTGATATTCCTTCATACGTCAATAGAACAGAATAGTAAGACATGGGATGTCCAGTTTCTTTGCCTCTGCCAAAAATATCTAAGATTGTCTTTTCACTTTACATGGTGAAACCTTATTAATCCTTGGACGATATCTTATTCTTGATTTATTCCTCTCAGATAAATAGGAGGAACAAGAATGAAAATGATTTCATAATTAATTTTGAACTTTCTGCTTTTTGTGGCTCAATAGGATCCCTGTTCATTTCAAAAGTTTCAAGCAATGTTTATTTGACTTAAAATTTATGGGAAGCTGACAATCACTTTGTCCCACTAAAGGCAAATATTTCTTGCCATCACATTCTGTACACTACTATAGCTGAGTTTACTTTATGGAAAGGCTACTTTACTAAGACATGCAGTCAATGTGTGAAGACCAGCAATAATGAGGGAAAGATGGGTAACAGGATAACTGTGAAACTGAATTGATTCTGAACATGCCTGGAATCAGAGCTTTAGGAGCCTGAATAACTTTGATGGGGGTGATTTAGGACTAAGGTTCCAAATCAAATTCCTGAGTCTCTTTATTTCATGTTAGAGGTTTGATGGACTACTTCAGACAATGTGCTACACCTTGCAGTCTCTCTGGCAGTAACATCAAGTTAAGGCCATCACCCATCTTTGTGTTATCACTGTAAGAACTGTTGGAACTGATCATTCTATTAATTTCTTACAGGAACTCCCAAAGTTCTTTAGTTCAGTTTGGCTCTGCTTATTATTGACTCTAATTCTTATCTGAGCTTAGGGATAATGTATTTATTAGTGAATACATTCATTTTAAATTGTCTTTCTAAAGAGATAAGCATGACAGTGAATTCAATTTGGTGGTGAACAGCTAACCAATCCATAAAACAGACAAGTCTATTTTATAGATTGCAAGGATAGGCCAGAAATACCGAGGAGCCCTTTTGAACACTTGTAATTGACTCTTTCTGAATTGTGCCATCTGCTCTTTTTTAGGTGAATGATTGATTAACTGAGCAATATATGATTAGTGGCTTGCCTTGCTATTGTACTGTACAAGTTGTTCTGGAGTGCGCTCTCAACAGACACCATCTGTGTGCCTAACAAATCAAGCAGGGCAACATTCTCCTCTGTGACATCCGTAACCCCTAGGGTTTCCGTCAGGTTACTGACCTCTTTGGTATATGGGACTGTGGTTGAACAAATCTGAGCAAAAGTTTTTTCTTCTGTCTGATTTCATATTATTATTGTGTCCTTCCTTACTCCCTCTTTCTCTCCCTCCTTCTCTCCCTCTCTCCCATTCTCTTTTTTGCTCTACTTCCCACTCTCGTCCTCTCCCTCCAGGCAAACCAATACATTTTTCTTTAATCTTGTTCACTAAGATTCTGAACTCCGTTCCTTTTTATTATTATCATTTATTTTTTATTTTAATCATGATACCATTACTCAGAAGCAGATACCCCAACAGGGATTTCACTTGATGCTTGAAGTTTGAAGAAAAATTGAGATTACAATGAAAGATATTAGCAAACTTTGATGATAACTTCAGAATCATAGAATGGCTAAGGAAGGACCTCCAGAGGAAGGTGCCTCTGGAATTCATCTTGCCCATCCCTCCTGCTCAGAGTCACATAAAGCCAGTTTCCTAGGATTGTATCCAGGTGTTTTTTTAATATCTTCAAGTACTGGGACTCCATGAATTCCCTGGGCAACCTGTGCCAGTGCTCAGTCACCCTCACAGTAAATCAGTAAAGCAGGACCCTCCTGTGTTTCAGTTAGTGCTAATCTTGTGTCTTATCCTGTTACTGGGCATCACTGAAAGAAAGCCTGGCTATGTCCTGTTCACATCCTCATTCATGACATTCTGCCCCTGAGCCTTCTCTTCTCCAGGCCAAGCAAACCCAGCTGTCTCAGCCTTTCCTCATGGGAGAGAAGCCCTCAATCATATTTGTGGTCCTTTGTTGTACTCCCTCCACTATGTCCATGCCTCTCTTGTACAGAGGAGCCCAGAACTGGATATAGGCACTCCCAGTGTGGCATCTCAGATGCTGAATAAAGAATCCTAGAAAATCACGTCCATGCAAACAATTCTAGAGCTGTGATTTTAAAATGTGCAACACTATTCTTACTGATGTATTCTTGCTCTTGGAGTAAAACAGGGTTATAGACATGTTCACAAAACATGGATTCTCATGTTGGCTAAGCAAAGTATGATCAAATGCTTAACGGATATAAACAATAAAGTGACATTTCTAGGATATTAGATTTGTTATTGATTCACAAAAGAGCTTCTCATTAAGGCTTTGCTATTTAGTTATTAAATATATGTAAACTAAGACCATCATAATTCATTCTTAAAATTTTCTATTACCAGTCATGAAATCTTCATGATATTATCCCAGTCAGTATTGTTGTTAAAAGTTTAGAAAGCTGAAGTTACTATTTTATAAGAGAAAAAAATATCTGTTCAAGAGGTGTAGGGTTTTTTTTTTTTCCTTCTATAACTAGGCTTCATTTTTAAATATAATTTGAGAAAAAATAAAATGCTTCAAATTCATTAGAATGTAAGCTTCCACCCTTCCCTTTTTCTCATTACTTTTTGCTGTATAATCAAATGTCTGTTCTTAATGTAAGGCCTATTGACTGGTCAAAGCTTAAACACGTCTGTAACTGAGAGAAGACTGGAGTATATTTAATTAGGTGTACTTATATTGAGACAGAAGGGAAATTGTATTACTGGGTCAGATAGTTCCCAAATGTTGTTTCATTACAGCTATAAAACATTATATTTTTTATGCTGGCAATGGACCAGTTAAAATATGGCCAGTAAAAAGCTATGAGCTAGAAAAGAAAATCTAAAAATAACATCTTGTTAGTGCACGTATCTGCTTCCTGTGTAGGTTCTGCTTCAGGGTTTTACTGCTGTCAATACTGCTGACAAAAAGCTGTAAAACCACAAGCTGTGCTCCATTCTGCCTTGTGCATCATCAACGAAATTGACAGTTAACACTGATTTTAAAATCTGTATTGCTGATGGGTAAAAATGTATATCAACAAATATCCAATTGCAAGACAGCCTGCAGTCCTGTGCTAAAAGCAGAAGGGATGGGAAGAAAACTAAAAAGACAATCAGAGAATGGAAACCACTGTTGGATAATGTCTTGAAAAGAAAATAATCTTTTTCCACTATGACTTTTTTGAAGATCTTCTCTATCTCGTAGCTTACAGATCTGACTTCCTATGTCAGACTAATTAATATAACAAGTTGGGTGAACAATGACCCTGCTTTTCCCTCAGCCTTGTTTTTTCTCTTAGCACACTGATACAGCACAAATCACTGATACATCTCAAAGCAGAGCAGTACAGAACTAAGTTTAAATACTAATTCCCCCAAAAGGCAGTTGCTAGTTCATGTGCTTTCTTTGCAACAATTTTAAAATGCCTGTCAGAGGTAGGCAGTTTGTATTATCTCAGAAGCAATTTCATGGATAAATGTCAGAAGGTAGGAACCAAACTGAGCTCATGTAGTATAACTATTGATGTCATTTGTTCATTGGCCTTCAGCTTTAAGTCTTAATCAGACTTTGGTGAGGCCACACCTGCAGTGCGGTGCCCAATTCTAGACTCCGCAGTACAAAAGAGTAATGGACATACTGGAGCAAGCCCAGTGAAAGGTCATAAAGATGATGAAGGTGTAGGAGCATCTCTCATATGAGGAAAGGCTGAGAGAGCTGGGACAGTTCAGCCTGGAGAAGAGAACATTCAGGGGGCACATGGATAAGACAAGGAAGCCAGACACTTCTCAGTGATATCCAGTACAAATCAAAGCACATATATGTCCATCTAGATTTATAGAAATACTTTTTTATGTTGTTTCAACATTGGAGCAAGGTTACCCAGAGAGATTGTGGAGTCTCTGGCCTTGGAGATATTCAAAACTTGACTGAATATGACCCTTTTCAACCTGCTATAGCTGGCTTTCAACTGGTTAGATATACTGTGATTAATGCACCTCAGGGTACAGATGGCACTTCAGGGCATGTTGTTGGCTCATATTGAAATTAACAATAATCAAAACCCCCAGATCTCTTTATGCAGGGCTGCACTCCAGCCTCTTGACCCCCAGTCTATGCATACATTCGGGTATCTAGGATTGCACTGTTCCAGATGTAGAGTACAGCATTCGTTCTTGTTAAATTTCATATGATGATTGGTGATTACTCAGCACCCTAATCTATAAAGATCTCTTTGTAAGACCTCTCTACTCTTAAGGGAATCAATGGCTCCTCCTAATTTAGTATCTTCAGTAAACATGCATAGTGTGACCCAACTCTGTGTCCAAGTCATTAACAAAACCGTTGTGAGAATTGGCTGTCAAATTGAGCTCTGGGGAACACCACTAGTGACTGGCCGTCAGCCAGATGTTATCCCAATTACTACTAGTCTTTGAGCCCAAAACTTCAGGCAATTGTTTATCATAATGTGATGGACAATAGGCTGGACATTTTTTTCAGGAGGATACTGTGAAAGACAGTATTAAAAGTTTTGATAAAATCCAAATTATGATATGTGCTGCCTTCCTTTAATTCACTAGGCAGGAAACCTTGTCATAAAAGGATACCAAGTTAGTAGGGCTTGATTTTTCTTTCATGAACCCATGTTGGCTTTAACCAATCACTGGATTGTCTTTCAAGTGTTTTTCAATAACTCTCAGAATAATCTTTTCCATAATTTTACCAAACACCAAAGTGAGATTATCAGGCCTATGATTAGTAGTGTCTTCTTTTCTGCCCTTCTTGAAAATTGGAATAACATTTGCCATCTTCCAGCTGACTAGGACCTCTGTAGATTCCCGAGACTGTTGACAAATAACTAAGGTAGGGCTTGCAATAACATCAGTGAACTATTTCAATACCCTGGGATGGAACCCATTGGGCCCCGTAGATTTACGTGCATTCAGCAAATATTGTACCAATTCAAAGTCAACCAGGAGCTTATATTCTCCCAGTTGTGGTCTTCCAACCCAGGGATCCAGCAGTCCCAGGGCCCATCATTGCTGTTAAAGACAGAAGTGAAGAAAGCATGAAATGTCTCTGCATCATCTTCATCCATATTTGTGAGGTGATCATCAAGTAACAGACCAATTGTTGTTTATTCCTCCTTTTCCTGCCAACATACTTAAACCCTCCACCACCACACTGGCCAGCTTCAGCTCCAACTGAGTTTTGGCTGTACAAATTCCCTCCCCATTGTGGTGAACAGCAACACTGTAGTTCTCCTGTGTAGCCTGACCTTGCTTCCACAGTCCATTCAGTTTCTTTTCTCATCTGAGTTCCAGAGGAGATCCGTGTTCATCCAAGCCAGCCTTCTGCACCTCTTGCTTGACTTCTAACACATTTTAATCTCATAGTCTGCACTCTTAAAAATGACCAGCATTTGTGGACCCCATTACACTCAAAAATTAGATTACCAGGGACCCTTACTAACTAGTTCCTTGAGCAGCCTAAAGACTGCTCTCCCAATATCCAGGGTCGTAGCTCTACAACCTTAATTTATCTATTTTCTTTTACTCTTGCTAAGACAGTACTTATCAAAGTCTAAATGGATTCAACCCATTGATTCTAAAAAATACTGGAACAAGTTCTTGATGGAAAAATTTTGTCAATGTAATATAGATATATTATTCCATTCTAGGACAGTGAATATAAAGACATCAGCATACTTTTTCTTTAATGTTTTCATAAACGCTACCTTGCTTGTTGCTACCACAGGTGTTCATACATTAAGCCAACTGTGGATTGATGGAGTATTTCATAATTACATTTGCAAAATTAGTTTATAGTGTTAGGAAGTTAGGCTGTCAAGTACTAATTTAAACAACAAAAATTAAATGATACAGTAAGTCATTAAAATTTCTCACTGTTGTAGTCATGATTTATTCAACTATAGCTTCCAATCTACCATCAACACAGCATAAAATCTTGAAATGGAAAAAAGAGATAGAAAAGGAAGTAACTATTTCGATTTCTTATGTAAATTCAAGAGCTAAGTAAATTTTAACTTAATTTTGAAGTCAACAGGATGAGTAAAGAGCATGTAAACTAATCTTGAGCAGTCAGCCAAAATTAAAGACTGACTTAAGTTTGTTCTGTCTATAGAATTAATGATTCAAGTTTAGCCAACATTTCAATAATCTATATTTTATTTGTATATTGCTATCAGTACAGAGGCAAGATTAACAGACACAAGTGTATTCTACTTACAACAAAAGTTGCAAAGCAGAAGCAATATAGTTACCACATAGTACAAAACCTTACAAGATAATTGGAGAATAATATGTTCTGATGTAGAGAACTAATACCACAAGAAACTTACAGATGTTCCATGTTATAATTATTATTTGTACAAGGTTTTATACAATAAAGTGAGACTAACAGTAAAAGCCATAATCCGAATGTTATCACTAATTGTGAAAAAATCACATGGTGTCAAGTTAAGAGGAAAATGTCCCATACCTTCAATGGACTGTGGACCAAAACCTAATCAAGTCGGGTACACCACTGTCAGCTATTTTATTCCTAGATGATAGAGATGTTAAAAGCTGTGGTTTTCCTGTATTTGTCAGAGCACACACAAAGAGTTAGTAAACCAGAAGAGATTCATTTCCTGTAATGCACTGAATAGATCTGTCTATTCTAATGTACTTGAAGTCTGACTCTTCAATTTTCTAGGGTTTAGTCACTATGTCTAAAATTTGAGAAGTATTTGAACCATCAAAAATTGTTGAGGATTAATTGTAAAACTTATCACTATTGTACTTAAAAAAAAATTTACTTCCTTATCTTCAATCAAGAAGAAATAAACATTTTTAGTAGATGTGGAT
>JAOXJM010000012.1:98645829-98656829 GCA_026413425.1 Tringa solitaria | reverse complement strand
GAGTAGGGGAGGACTGATCTCTTTCTGTATATGTAATATTATTCTCCCTTTTAAAAATATGGTGCCTTAAATGTTTTTAAGTGAAATTAGAATGTTTGTTAACACAATATATGCTGATCATTACTTTGAAGACTCATTTACAATATTAAGAAAATTGTTCATTACATACGGTTTGAAGATCTTGGAAGTCATTATCTTGAAAAAGAAGTAAATAGTATTTCAAATTCACAGAACAGCTATAGAAATAAACTGAATGTTCTAGATGGGTAAATAGCAATGCATATATGTGATCAAATTAATCTCTGTCTACATTGTTTTGATAGTTTTTCTTGAAATATTGTTGCTGTACTGAATGCAGACATTACCTAAACCTGTTCAGAGGTCTGTGATTATTTCTAATCTACAGCTTAGCCACGGCTATCTGTTGCAATTATATGAAAGCTGAAATTCAGAAGTCAGCAGAGTCTAAACAGGACAAACAGGACACATAGTTCTTTGAAAAGAGGAATCTATTGCTTATTATCCACTGTTTGGTCTCAATATTTTTGGTTTATTCTTGCTTAAGTATTTATTTCATGTTGCTGGAATTGCCATTTTGTAGGAAATTCCACATTCTGAACAACTCTGGCATATGCCTGTGAAATTACTCTGCCTTTTTTGTGCTGATATTTTTGATATTTTGTTTTTCTGAATCTCTTCCAAAATTTCAGCAAACTGAGGATATGACCCAGAAATCAGCACTGTTCCAATTTCTTTTCTGTACTAGAAGGAAAACATGGCTTTGTAGTACCTAACTTGTTAATGAAAAAAATAGACAGAAACTAGCCATTATTAACATTATTGTTCATCTCAAGATTTTAAAATGTTTATTAAAACATAATTTAAAATTTTATAGTATTTGATCTGGAGTATTTGATGCGAAGTATTTGATCCACCCATCATCGACTCCACCTGTTTTCTTTTCCAAATACCTGTTCCCTCTGTTTCTCTGCAGACACAGGTCATCTCTGGTTCCCCAAATTTTCCTGCCAAGGACTCATTTATGACACGACTTCATTTTGGTGACCTCTTTTTTTCCCACCTTGTCCAGACATCCAAATGCACGAGAGAAAAGAGGGTAGAGGTGTCACAGTGCAGATATCAAAGAAAAGAGTAGGGCCTCCTGATGCAGCAATGTCTCTTGACCTGCCAGCAGCCCAAACTCAGTCCAGGGGAAGGACCCCTTCTAACCCCAGAAAGAACTTTAATTTCTGAAAACACAGCCCCACACTAATTTTCTTTATGACTGCTGCCTGGATGATCCATTTCCCTCTTTCTCTTTTCTTGTCAACACTAACCAGGGCTCATCTAACTCCCTATTCCATCTCCTCACACTGATTAAATAAAATCCACCAACACTGCTATTACCTCCTTTATCTTCTCACTCACACAACTATGACTTTTCTTTCAGCCCACTCTCTCTTTCATGCCAGATATTTTTAGTGTGCAGGTTCAAGTTATATATCATTATCGTGGTTAAATTAAATCAGGAATGAAGCTGTTAATAATGAAATGAATCTTTCTGTATTGCATGTATCCTTCAGCTAAGCATATTTACTTGGAATCTGCACAGTGGGAAAGACTAGGGAAAACTATAGCAAGGCATCTATAGTATGTAATCAATCTCAGTAATTGTCTTACATGTCTGTGAATTATGCTCCAAATTATTTTCCTTGAGCAGAAAAGCATCGTAACTTATTTTTTACTGATGTCTGAAATTTCTCAGGAAGTGCTATATGTCTGGAAAACTTTCACTTAAAAATAAATAAATGGTTCCCCTTTCCTTTTTCTCTTTTTTCCCCCTCACTTTCCTTTTCTTGTTTTTCTTTTCTTTTTTCTCTTTTTTCATTTTTCTCTTTTTTCTCTTTTCTTTTTTCTTTTTTTTTCTTATGCTCTTCATGCTCTTCCTTTTTTCTTTTTTTTTTCCTTGCTTGTGGCCAGCATCCTGGGCCAGCCTTTGTGTGTGTTAGAGGCATTTCATCTAACTGTAAGCATTCACAATATAATATCTATATATCTACTATAAATATCTACTTCTAAGCAGCTCACCTAGATCTCTCTATAGTCAGTGCAACGAATTAGGCATTTCCAGAACACAGTTTGTTACATTTAGTTATTCCTAGGGAAAATGAATTATGCTCTATGGGGACCTGTCTCTTTCCACCGACTATAGAGCTTCAGCTCACATAAACATCTATCCTCAGTCCACTCCTGCTCCATATTTGGATATGTAGCCAATGAGACATATACAGTATACGGAAAAAAGAAAAAACACAGGGAGAAAGGAAACTCAAACCTTTCCACACAGCTATCCTCCTCAAAGAGATAATTCTAAATGCTAGGGATCACTTTTTTTTTTTTCCCTCCTACGAATAGGTTTTTTTATTTGGCAATCTTCACTGGGGTCAAGATCCCACAGGCACCAAACAGCTAGAGCACTCTTTTTGGAGAGGATGCACTGCCCTAACCACAGAGATGACTTTCCTGAGAGAACTCTCAAGAAACTCTTGCTAAAGGAAAAAGAAATTCCAGATTTGCTGGACTGAAGAGAAATCATGAGAAGAAACTCATTACAGATGAAAAATCCTGGATTCTCATCCCAGATTAAAGTATTATTTGCATATTAGATATAGTTTATAATTGTTTAATGAAAAGGAACTTTAAGTTAAAAAATAACAAGCTGTGCCTATTGCCCTCAAATGACTAATGTCAGCATCTGAAAGGCATCAAACAATTTTTATTTAAAAGCATTATTTCCATATTTTTTTAATTGTATCTTCTGAATTAGATAAACTTCGTCTTCTATAACACTTCACACACAGATTAGAAGTGAAATGGATTCGTCTCACTGACAAAAAGCAAAATATGTACAGAGAAAAAGTGGCCTGGTACTGGACTCCATACCATAAAAAAGACTGTGTGTATGAAGAAATGGATTATTTCTGTATTCTATTTGACTGAAAGCTTTCAACAGAAAGCAGCCTTTACTTTTGAAAAATGAAAAAAATATCAAAACTAAAATCAGTGTTTCCTCAGTTACCTTATATGTTACAGCCTCTCCCTACCTAAGCATACTGCAAGCTGAAATCCCACTTTTACTCTGAACAAATTGGGTGCAGCAACAGAACTCAACCATCCGTCCTAACATTAGTCCCAAAGGCATTCCTGCTTGTCCACAGCAACCTTTCATGGTCATCTTCAAAAAAATATGGACTGCTTCACAGGAACAGAGAGACCCCTTCTGACACAATAGACTGTGCAAGTCAGTCATCCAAGGCAGATCAGATTTGAAATCATTAATGCCCAATGAAAGAGAGTTAGAGGGAAATGAAAGAAATTGAGGTTCGTAGACACTGTAAAACCTTTCAGCATAGAACTTAATCATACTACTGTTTCACCACAATAGCTCTTAAAGTCAATGCTTCTGCCCCATGGGAGCTCACTACAACATAAGAAAACCATCAATGCCTCTGCTCAATGCCTTTTTGAGTACTTACATGGTGAAGAGATAGCTGCATTTTTTTGAAATTTGGCCTCCTCACACTGCAATCTATTACTGAGTGGTCAAAATTTGCTCACATTGAGAAACTAACCCATTTGGAAAACTATTCTAGGTCAATGGAATTTTATTTTTTTTCACTTTAAACAGATTAAAATGAACTGAAATTTTAATCAGTTTTGATCAGTTCCTCGTTGAAGGTCTAATATATGTATCAGAATGAATAATGCCTTCTTTATCCTATTGATCAGCTGACATTTTAGCTTGCTAATGAATTACAGCTCTAAATTCTAGCCATGGTAGATCATAAAATCTTAGATCTTAAAATCACAACATGCAAATTTATCTGAGAGTAATCTTACAAATATTATGCATACTCAAATTGTTCTCCATAAATTCATAAAAATCAGTGTTTTTAAACTATTTACAGTTAAGTTAGTATAGTATTTTTATTTAAATATAAAAAGCTCTGATACATACCTCTGGAGCAGAAAGAAAATAAATGTAATCAGCGATTTATAGATTACCCTATAAAATGTACTCATAATGAAAAAATCAGGATAGGAATAATTTATTAATGGTAGTATTAAAATATATGTGATATTTTAAAAGGCAAGCCTCTTTTCTAGTAGTTCCTTCAAATGTATAAGAGAATTTCTAATGCAGTTGCTGAAGCAAGTACCCTGAAACACTGACTGAAATAAATATATGAATACGCACACAGACCAAGCTAATTGAAACTTAGAAGACCTGTAATAGAAAAAGTAGCTTATTAGGGTCATTACAATAGCTTGAATTCATTGGAGGAGTTAGAAATAAGTAATAAGAAAAACTCAGAGAAAGAAATGGAAGAGAATTGTGCAAAGATCAGGAAAGGAAACATGGAAAAGGGGTGTGGAAGAGGAAAATCAGGCCCAAGAAAAACTGTATATTCAAAATGAGCAAGAATGAAAAATATTTCATAGAGCAAGTAATAATCAACTATATATTTAGTTACTGTACAAAGATTGCATCTTCTTTTTTGGTTTCTCTGCAGGTCTACCAATATAATTAATGTTTCACTAAACACAGTGGATTAGTCTACTGTATGCGCTGCAATTGCAAATAAAATTTAGTGTTCATCTCTGTACTGGGTCTAGCTAGGGCAGAGATAATTTTCTTCATAGCATCCCAATATGGTGCTGTGTTTTGGATTTGTGACCAAAATTGCGTTGTACCAGTGTTTTGCTTACAAAGCATCAAGGCTTTCTGTTTTTTTCCCACTCTACCCTTGAAGCAAGCACATTGAGGATGTGTAAGGTGGGAGGGAACACAATCAGGACAGCTTATCCAAACTTACCACAGGAGTATTCCATGCCATATAATATGCTCCACAATAAACTTGAGGGATAGAGATGATCTGGGTAGGTAGCCATTGCTTGGAGACTGGCTAGGCATCTATTTTCTTGTGGGAGGTCGTAAGGGATTGACTTTGCATCACATGTTTTGTTTTCTTTCTTCTTCTTCCTTTTCCTTTGCTTATTAAACTATCCTTGACCCATCAGTATCCTTGGTTTTCATCTTTTTATTCTCTCTTCCCATCCTGCTGATAAGCAAGGCACACTTAATAGTGGTCTGTGTGGTGTTTCGTTGCCAACCAGTGTTAACCCATAACATCCTCTATGTGAATGTTGTCTAAGACTTCCTTGCCATTCAGCCATCACCAACATCATCAGGAGTCCAGAATAACTTGACTGAAGTAATTTTTATCAGCTTACTTTAGAAAAGTACTTGCAATGTAACTTATCCAGTTAGGTTCACAAAATCAGGTCCGTTGAGCTAGGCTCATCTATGATGGGCTAAATCTACAGTTCATCAGTAGAGTGTCATGAAATGTTCATTTTGCTCATTTATCAGAAGAGACTATAGAAAAGAGAAAAAATGAGGCAAAGTTACTCCTGGAATACTCTACAGATACACTTAACTGAATGCTACTTACTATTCTTACTACATCTTACAATTCTATTGACATATCTGATGCACAAGGGTATCCATGGAGTGTGAGAAGATAAAGGAATAGAATTAGGTAGAAGAAGCTTACAAAGCAACTTGCAGTAGATCATCTTACTTATTAGGTAGAATGGTGGTTAGTTGAAAACCGTACTTTGATAGTTTAAAGGTTTGTAAAAAGAGTTACCTGCTTCAAGTTTGGCAAAACAAGAACTATGAAAGTACAAAGTTCAGTGTAATATTAAATATAAGGAATAATAAGACAAATGCATAAACATCTGAGAAAAAGGCAACTGTGCCAGGTTTTAATTGCTCTTATACAACAGGAGTTACATGAAGCTGCTATAACGTGAAAACAGAGAATTTGTATCCTTATTGTTTGAAAAACCTCCTCCTCCAAGTGAAGGCAGATATATTGCTTGTGTGGAAAAGCACGCTTCAGTTGGATAACACTACCTGCACAGGCTGTACTAAGCACGTGCTAAAGATGGCTCTAGCACTACATATAGTCTTACAGACAGCGAGAGTTGTGTCCCATCACCTTTGTAGGTAATGCTGTCTCATGAGCTCTCTAAATTACATAAATAAAACAAAATATGTCCCTTTATCTACCGTTGAAACTAATGATCTTTTGATGGATAATGGTTCATTAATTTTCACATATGGAAAATATCCTGAGAGACATTGTGCTCCTGTAATTCCTTTCACTTTATTGAGATTTCCTGTTTTTTCTACATTCACATTGTAACTTATCAACACTAACTCTGTGTTCTATTCTTATAGCACATAAACAGAGTGATCATGCAAAAGACTTGCATTTACCTTTATTTTTCTTAACAACAACTATGAATCAGTTCCTTTGAAACTTCGACAGGTGCCCTGGTCTCCCAACCAATTATTTGCTATCTGCTTCTTTATGAAAGTAGCAGGAAAAATTGCTCATTTGTGAGCAACCAGTGTTCATTAGTCAGAAACAGGAAGAAAAAAAAAGATATTCAAATCTGTTTCTTATAGGTGGTAGCCATCCTTTTGCATTTATATATCTTTAAATGGAGATTGCCTCCTTTGACAACTGCCTGACTTAACTTAGAAGGTGATTATGTTGTGCAGTGTCACATTAAATTCCATTAATAAACTGAGACATTATATGATATCATCAGAATAGAACTTCTAGTAGTTTTTCAATATTTTAGATGTAAATAAAGCTGATATGTTTGTTAATTCATTAATCCTTCCTCACACATATATACTATACATTTTCCTTCATCCAAAAAGTCTTCCTAAATTTCACAGCCAAAGCTCAGTTCATTTCTTAGGATTACTTTATTAATTTTTAGCGAATAAATGGGCATTTCTGAAGAAAAAAACAATAAACAAACAAAAAACAAGTAAAAAAACCAAATTGTTATTTATACTTGTTTAACAATATGTTCTCCACAAATTTCTCTGTGAAACTGTTTACATGAGAGAAATAAATGTTTGTCACTTTAGAGATAATGTGAACAGCAACTGATGGAATAAGAAATAGTTAAGAAAAAATTGCTCTCTTCACAGTGGCCTACAGACAGTAGATAGAAAGCAGATGGGCCTGAAGAGAGCAGGAGGTAACAGAATTGCCATTATTCATACCTATGACATAGACTGGTGCTTTCAAGAACAAATTTTGTGAATTACTATACCTGATAAAAACGTGTTGGTTTCTGTATAAACTGAACTCTTCATTTTTCTCATGATGATTATAGACCTACTGACTTAAATGGACTCTTGCAATATATATTGCAGATCCCTGTGACATTTTCTTTTTACACTTTTTTCCTTCTCACCAACATAATGTGATGAATTTGGCTCAAGGTGACAAACACTGGTGGGGAGTAGGTTCAATACATCAGCTGAGAATGATCAGTATTCTGGACAGAGAATCAATTTACCTTGGTTTTGGTTTTGTCCATGTCCCCCCTGCCCAATCATGACTCTGCCACTGTTTAGTTTGAATAACGAATAAAAATAATCATTATATTAGCTTAAATAAATGCTTTTTCTCTTTAATATCCTATGTCTAAAACAGAGACAGTATCACCTCAAAAAGTGTGGTTTAAGTCAGAGATGAAAAAGTTATGCTAACTTAATAAAACTAGAAACAAAATATGAAAAAGACACTCATCAAGTTCCCAATAATGGTATAAAAGTGTATGCTGCTGTTGTTGCTATTTTTTGTTGCTATGCAAGTCATAACAAAAATATTTAAAAAAATATATAATCGTATCAATATAGGCAGGCTGAATAATGTCTAGATGGTGTGCATTCGCTTCATATAGCCCTCAAGTCAGGAGATCCTTTATGTTGCTATTCCTGTTAATGGATTTGGGACATTGTCATTCAGCTGCTATCATCCTTTTTCCTTAGTCTAAGTCAAACATTTTCTGAGGCCATACATTGCTATAACAAGTTAATGTTATAAGCCATACTGAAATACTCTTCTGTAGTGTCATCGGGTTCCATAAGGAAACTAAAAGGCTTACAATTTTAAAATAGTTGATGTCCTAAACAAGCCCAATAGCAATTTAAAAAGAAATTTTTAGTTGAAGCACAAACAGGGAATTGTAGGGAGAAAGACTGAGGTTTTTAGTTTCAACACTGTCCCACCCAAAGATATTTATTTAGTCCTAATTATTTTTTTCTATGAAAAGCTACATCTTGCTTATATAACTGTGAAGTGTACCCACAACAGGGTGGCAAAACTGCAGATGCTATTCTATTCAAACAGTCACAGTAAGGAGCACACAGTGTGTCAGAGAGTCTACCTGACATCAATTTAAGAAGTTGACACAAAGACGAAAGGGTCTGTGGCAATTGCTTTCTGTCCCATGATCAACCATGCACCACCTTCCTTAACACTAGCAGGCTAAAAAACTACATTACAGACACGCTGCCTTGCAGAAAGCAAGGATAAGAAATGTTCAGTAGTGCAACATACTATGGCTATATAGGCAGTATTTTGCTATATACTAGCATTTTTTTCTTTCATTAAAACAACTTGCAGCATAACAAGACTAGTGAGCTGCAACTGTGCATGCTGTTTGCCAGAATACACACAGTATTTCAACAATGAGCAACACAAAGTAGGGGGAAAGAGCAAGACAGAGAGAGCTATTTCATAAACTATAAAGAGAGGTACTAGTAAATATCTGCATTACAATAACAAAGATGAATGTAAAGGTCATCAGTGAGATCAATAGGACCAAAGCAATCCATTCTTATGACTTTAACTGTACACAGCTAAACCTAGTCCAAATGGTTTCAAAACACCTAATTGCAAAGCTTTTCTCTTACATTGTCATAGCACCAGAATAAATGGCAATTAATATTTCAAAAAATAACCTGAGATAGTGTAATATAGGTGAAATCACAGACTTTCATAAATGTGTTTATTTTAATAATTATTTATGAATTACTCATATTTTTTAAGAGGAAGGAGATCACCTAAAACCGGTGTCATGGCTTCCTGAACACAGGACATGTTCCACACAGTTTAATCTGCAAACTAAGGTGTCTTATCTGCAACATTTGAATACTCATCTAGAAATTACTTTCTTGATAGTAATGATAATATGACACCAGAATGGTAGGTAGTCATCTTTTGATTGTTACAAAAACCTTTCAACTTAATTAAAAGATTCTCTGCTCAGCACAGGGAGAAAACTTCAAGTGGTGCTATTTTGACACTGAGACAAATAGCTCAGATTACTTTAGATGAGCATCTCTATTTTCATTCTTCATTTACTTTATTAGAGAAGAGGAAATCCTTACAGCTATAGTAAGATTAAATAAATGCTGCCAATAAAAAGCACTGTATGATTAAAGCTATCAAGAGTAAATTGAATAAAATTAACAGAATCAACTTTTTGAATATACATTTGCTTACATTTTCTGTCAACTCATTTCAAGTCTTTGATGACTTGCTTTCTATTCAGGAAGTACTGCTTGTAAACTTTTCTATCCTCCAGACAGTATCAACAAAACAATTGAAAATATCTTTAATTGGAACATTGTTTTCCTTGTGCTATAAGTACTGACAAGGTGTGAAAAAAAAATATTAACCTTTTTGGAATCTGAGCCATTTTCTGACTGATGAGTTAGTAATTTCTCAGACATATAGGTAAATTCCTGCCTTGCTTAGGCTTAGATGCAATTTTCAGGCATTTTCTCTGTCTTGAAGAAAGATTTGAGAGTGTCAGACATAAAGCACAAACATCCCACATTATGCAGATAACTAGTGTAGCCATTTTACATTACACCACAAATTTTTATTCCACTAATACTGATTTTGTCTTAATTGTCCTGAGATATCCTTTGAAGAGGTTGTGGCACCACAAACACAACAGCATTTTCTGTCAGTCAGATGTTCCAGAAGTGATATCACCTGTAACCTTTTCAGAGCAGATACTTTGCACTACAGAGAGCACAATAAATAGAATAGCTTTCTCTTATTCAGTCTAAAGTTTTCAGGTTAACTTTCAGGTTAAAGTTTTCAAACCTATTATAGTCTGAACAGTAAGGATATGATGCTCAGGGCTGAGTGTTTCAGCAGGACACAGGGCATGAGAACTATTATGAATGAGGGTCAAAAGAAATGTAAAAAAACCCAAACACCTCCACCAAAGAAAAAGGGGAAAAAAACCCAAACAAACCACTGCAAGATGCTAAGTGTGAGCATCTCCAGATTAGACCTGAATTAGCCTGGCCAAAGACAAAAGAGTGTCATAGAGGTGTCATAACTGAAAGAAAAGAACAAAGCTAAAGGTTATGCATCCCAGAAGAGAGAGATATAAAATAACACGAGGAATTAAATATAATGGAAAAATTCCAGTAAAAAGGCAATGATGTAATGCATGTACTAAAATACTCTGAACCATCAAGTGGCTGAAGAAAATATTTCTGGTCTCCTGAGTTTTGAAAATATGATGAGGTAGTTGAAAAAATAACAAAATATGAATATTATTTTACAAACTTTACATGGATTGCAAACTTTGACCAACTTTAACTTTAATTCTGAATTTTCCAGCAGCAACACTTTTTGAGCAGCCACAAAAATAGGAAAATTTGTCTTAAGGGATCATCCTTAGCACAGTATATTTCCATTATTATATGATCGCAGAATCTCAGAATGATATGGGCTTGAAAGCAACCTCTGGAGACCATCTAGTCCAACCCACCTGCCAAAGCACATCCTCCTAGAGCAGGTTACAGAGAAACTTGTCCAGGCAGGTTTTGAAGGTTTCCAGAGATGGAGACCCATCACCTCTCTGAGCAGCCTGTTCCAGTGCTCTGTCACTCTCAAAGTAAACAAGTTCCTCCTCATGTTTAGATGGAACTTCTTCTATTCAAGTTTGTGCCCATTTCCTCTTGTCCTGTTACTGAGCACCACTGAAAAAAGACTGGCCCCATCCTCTTGACACCCACCCTTTAAGCATTT
>JAOXJM010000012.1:98612187-98626823 GCA_026413425.1 Tringa solitaria | reverse complement strand
ATGCTGAGCACACAATGATGATAATGATCTTAGTGTTCCTCAGTCTTGGGATCTCTGTTCAGGTGATTTGGACACAACTCTAGAAAGCTGTCGTTGTTGAGACGGACACGACATGCGTGAAGTTGTAAACAAAGAACGCCACTTTATTATTTTAACAAACTCCTCTACATCCCCCCCAGGAATGTGCGTCCATACATAATTGGTTCACCCAAAGTCCAGTAGCCCATGACCGGATGACATCCCCCTTCCCTGCTCTCTGCTCCAACCCCAGCAACCTTCCTCCACTGGCAGTCCGACAGCCCCCACTCCTGTCCACTCCCCCCCTCCCAGGACCCCCAGGTCCCCTCAAGGACGTGCAGGTGTCCACTCAAGGCCGATGCCAAGCACCCACTCTGATCCCTCGGAGCAGCCGACGTCCCCCACAGAAAGCAAGGTCAAAAACTATAGATTTTAGAGCTTGGACCTCCATCCTGAGAATGAAGACATCAGCAAACCTCTCTCCCTGTTTTTCTAAATAACAGCTTGAAAATGAATGAAGCACCTAAAAGAGTGACATTTTCTACAGCCTTCTAAGGTATCCAACAGGGGAAATATAAGCTCAGGTTAGATTCAAAGATGAAACAGCCTGATCCCACACTACCTGTATCCTAAGATGGTCCGCCAATATCCCACAAGCAACTCGGGAGTAGTCATGGTCTTTTCTACTTTGATTACACTGAAATGTTAAGGTATATTGAGAAACTTAATGTAAAACAATCATTTGGGGCATGCAAGATAACACCTACTGAGATAAATGGGCTTGTTCTAATTTCTCATAGTTTTGGTATCAGTCTGCAGGTGTGAGTACGGATCACTTCACTAGCATTGAGCAAAAGGCTGCCTTCTCCCTTATTCCTGAAAAATAAAACTAATTGTAAAGAGAAGATACAATTTACCTCAGACAACTGTGAGGACATAAGGCGGATCTAGTTAAAGCCTCACTGGTGGGAATTCTTGACATGATTAAAATAATACTAGCATTGTGAAAACAGACAGGCTTAACTTGACCATTAGCTACTGAAACCATATAAACTACAGAAAGGCATAAGACACCTTTAATCATAGCTTATAAAATATCCTTGTTTAATAACAACCTTTTCCTTTTAAAATAATCAGCTATATCTTTACTATTATTTATGGTAGAACACAAATTCTGAGGTCAGAATTTTGCCATATATGCTCTGAATGATAAAATTTAAAATGATTAATTAAGTGCACATTAGAGCAACTTAAGAGATGGATAGAAAAAAACTGCGAAGTTTGCAAGGAGAGGAATAAAAATAGTATTTCCAGTGCCCTAGCCTCCAAACTTCAGGTATTTGATGAAAGCCAAAAATTTACTCTCTGATTTCCATCCATACCTTCAGATGATTTAATTTGCTATACTGGCTACATCTGCAAAAATCATGGAGACAAAGATAGACACAACATTTGGAAATTACAGGAGAACTAATGTGGTAATTTTATTATTTATAATTATGTGACATAGTGAACTACTGTAAATGATGCATAACCATTGAACACAGTACAGAAATATCTTTGACATCGAAATCAACTGAAATAAACTCAACAGAGCTGTTCAGAGCAAATGTTGTGTTACAGATACATTATTTACAGCTGTCATCATCTCAATGGAGGCTACTTGATTTCCTTTTAATATGCCAGCCTTTCTAAACAACTTTATGAGAAAGAGAATGTTTCTTTGAACATTTTATGTAAATATACATATATACATACATATATACATTTAATAAATATTTTATAAATATATTTTTTAAAAAAGCACATAAATAAGAATTGAGACTTCTTGGTTCCCCAATCTTTAGATATTAGTTTACTCTACGACTATAGAGCTAAGGTAGCCCTGGATTATTTCTTAATGAATAGAGTTCTTTTTAAGAAATACAGTTGCAATCTAAAGCAACATAAACTAAAGCTCTTTTTTTCCACTTTGGAAAATAACAGACCCTAAACCCTGGCTCTTTCAGGTAATTTAGCACAGTACCAGTTGTATTAATATTTCCATTTTATTTATCTAAATCAGCTATGCATTGAAATAATTCATGGTGCCATTGTACCAGTTCTTGCTAAACAATAATTACTGAAACTGACACAAAATAGTTGATTTGTAGGTGGACTTAGTCTTTAAATGGGTCTTGTTAATGGAAAAGACTCTTGATTCATGAGTGTAGTTTAATGCAAAGCAATTTTATGCCATGGTAAATTACCATCAAAGCATAAAAAAGAAATGAAGCCACGTTGTTCCCAAAATTAATCAAAACTGTCCTGAAAGATTCTTGATTTGCAATCTAAAATACAAATTGACAGAAATAAAAACTTAATATAAGCCACAGAACTAAGGCATCTGAATATTTGGCAGGTAAGTACTGATAGAATGTATTTTATGGGGAATTAAAGCTGAAGATAAAAACTAAGGGTATTTAAATATTTTATAAGAGCTCTGGAGTGGTGAAGTTTTCCTCTACAGACACCAAATTTACCCTTGATTTCTTCTCAGTATTTTTACCACTGCTTAAAAAACAGTTTGCAGTTAACAGAAATGCTCATCAGCTTGTACCACCGGTGGTCCCAATGTACTTTCCTCCTGCAGAACTGGAAATCCTCACATCAGTGTGCAGTTGCTTCTCTGTTCCTTTTCATAGCAGACATTCCAATCACAGCTAGAAGGTCCAATCTTTGAAGTAATATACAGTATCATTACCTCTTATGTCTTACTTAAACAACAAGAGACAATAATCTTAATGAAGCTTGGGGAAATATTGACATGTAAAATGTTAAGATATCTGTTTAAATTTTCACAGAATTTATTCTGTAAAGGAAGTCAATATTGCACCATAATATTCCTGGGGGTTTTTTTGTTGCTTGTTTAACTTCCATATCATTTTATGGATTATATTAGAACTCTGATTTCCAGAAAACTGCCCTACACCTAGGGATGCTCAGCGTTAGGTTCACCGTTGTAAGCATTTCCACAGACAGTGAAAGAAAAGCCAGTAAGAAACCCTCAAGCTCTGTCAAAACCTAGGGATCAGGAGTTGGGGACTCCAGATCAGGCCCAGGTCTGAAACTCCTTTCTGCATCTCCTGAATGTCTTGGTTTCCAAAGAAATGAAGCCCAAGAGAAAGAGCAAGGCAAGAGCTGAGGACTATTTCAGCATGCTCCTAGCCTGGCTAACCAGGGAGATCCTGGCTCCTGAGAGTGCTGTGGTGCCTATCTGAGGGCATCATTGGGACAAGGAGAGCCTCATATGAGGCCAGAGCTCTACCACCCAAACCAGGCTGGTGAAACCAGGAACCTCCAGCTGCATCATGAGCTCTGACAGCTTGCAGGCTCTCCAACTCTGGTGAGTGGAGACAAGGCAACTCAAGGAGTTTCCCCGAGTTGGGGCAGTTGGCTGATTCCTTTGGCTTTGCAAAAATCCAACAGGAAAATTTTCCAGAACATTTTACTACAGGTTTCCTTTTGATGCAAAAAAAACCTTTATTTATTTTTTTAATAAATAAATCTATATTCTTTTCTAAACTAGAATGACAATTATTTTTCAAATATGAATGTTTTCTTTGAAACAGAAAGTCAGCTTTACTCACTTCTAGTCAGAACTGAAGCAATGCCAATCAAACTTTAGTTTGCATGTACGAAAATCAGTGTTTGTCCACCTTAGTGAGCAATTTTTCATCTCTTATCTATCTTTTTTTCCAGCACAGTCGGCTTCTGCAAGGGTAATTATTGACTTTTGTGGATCGCTCAGATACAACCATGATCAATATGATAGCAAAGACCATAAGAAACTTAATTCATCCTGATATCAGAACTGAATTTACAGGAAATAAAGCTCTTGGCTGCATTTTGAACAATGATGATAAAATTCTTACAGCTTCCTACCAAGTGGGTATCAGGCAAATTTTGTGCAATCAATTAGGAAGGACTCCTGTCAGGGAGAAAAATAATTATTATATATTATACAGAAAGTCAATGTAGTAAATCAAGCAGAATCCAAAGTACAGTTCTATGCATCACTCGAGCTTCTACCATCATTTGGTTGCTGCTTTGCAAACTTAACATATTTCTTTTCATATAGCTAAATCATGAAAGAGTATTCTAGTTGGGGCCCATCTCTACATCACTCCAATCAGCCTAAGACTTGAAACCCTCATTTTAAATATTGGTAATCTTTATTCCCACTGAGAAAAAGTTCAGATCCAGACTTAAAGTCTATAATTGAAATCTGTTTACTTCTACCTCATGTAGAAACAGAGAAATAACATTTGTCCTTTCTGCACAGGAAAACTTAAGTAGGAAATCCTGATTTAATGGAGTATCAAGCTAATATGTACTGTACTAAGGAAGATTTTGCAATGCATTTTGCATTCTGTAAACAGACACAGACTGAGTGTAATGGAGTTCAAAGTGTCACATGAAGTCACATCCGAACTGTAAAAGAGCAGTCCATTTTAGAATTAATATATTATTTGTCTTGTTTCTGTTTCCAGAAAAGTCATTCTCAGTTTTTCTGCTGATTTATTAACAAAGTGAAAATGGCATCTCTCCATTTAGTGATCAGTCATTTAGTGATGGCTCATGAGCAAATGTAAAAACTTTCTGTAACCTGAGGGGAGAAGGAAGACCTCTAGACTACGATCCTAATTGATTTTTACTATAGGCTCTTTCACCTTCTGCTACAAAATTGGTTTTCAAGTAGCTACTCACACATCTAGGAAATTAAATTGCTCCACTGAAAAGGAAATTTCATATTCAGATTCTTTACTTGTGTTCATTTATGGTATAAACAATCACATTAGAAGTTACACATGATATCAAAGGACCCACCGTTTTAGCGTGCTTTGAAGACAGTGCACTAAACCCAGTAAATACTTTTAACAAATCACTTACTTTAATTTCAAACTACTGTACAAATGCTTCTAACAAATGAGCACAGCTTCATGTATGTGTGTGCAGAGTCTTCTGGCTTAAGCTTCTTAGCTTAAAGCAAACTGTATACTTGACCTTTACTTCAAAGTAAAGTTAAAGGGCTGCATAGATATGCTGCTCCCAGAAGATTTAAGCAAGGTATAAGAAGCTGTCTTCCAGTGGCTAGGTTAATTCAATGTATAGCCTCCGTTCTTTTAGTGTGAAAACTTGAAACATTAACTTTATGGATTAAAAAATGCAAGTTAATAGAGTGCTTCATCCCGATTAAGTATTGGCTTTTACAGCACACTTGGAGTAACAGAGACCACCTGGGGGGGTGCAAGTGCTACAGCCCAGAGCTCCCCTCTGCAGTGGCTGATGAAGAGTCTGGGACCTGTGGCTGCCACCCTGCCAGGCTGTGCTCTGACAAGCTCTTGATGGGCAGTGACTAGTTTAAAACTAACTTGCATATACTTATATTTTGAGGATTTTCAGGCTTACATCTATATATTTATATGTAGGTATACTTCCAGTGTTGCTGCCTTGATGCTTTTCTGGATATCACTTGATATGCCTTTCAGAAACTGTCACCTGGGGCTACTGGAAGTCCAGGCAATAAAGGCACCATATCTCTGTAAGGACAGATCCAGGAGAAAGAAAAGGTATTGCTCCATACCGACTCTTCATTGGTTGCCTTTGTATGAGAAATTATGGAATATGGTAAGAAAAACTAAATCGTTAGACAAGATAGATATATATTTACCACAGAACTACATGGTATGATCAGTATTTAAAAGCTTAATATTTAAAGATTAAAAAAGTTACTTTTAGAGGGCCACAGTTAATAGGACCAATTGAGCAAAACACACTTAGCAGTTTATACTTATGTTACATATACTGGTCAGCAATTTAACAACTGGTCTTGGTGTTGTATAAAAGAAAGAAATTAAAAGCAGACAGCTCAATAGTAGAACACCCTAACATCTGCATGTTATGCTCAAACCGTTATGAAATAAGAGGGATTCTTCTATTTTCATCCAATATTTACAACAACTCTGATTTGTCCTCATACCATACATATGGGTGTACACACACAATTAGGTAGACGAGAATTTGATACAATATTGGTTCTAAAAGTCAACATATTCCCATAATCACCGGTAAAAAAAGTGGTGCTGGAAAACCCTCATTGTTTCCCTCTGTTGTAGAATGCCACATCAACAGATATTTAGTGAAGGGAGTTAAATCATCAGCAAGAGCTTTTCTGAAAAAGCATCTGGGATGGCAGGTAGCCATGAAAATGCCTGCTTTGCAAGTAAAATATGGCATTCATGCACAGTGATAGTCAGTGTTCACTTTCCACTCACTTTTCCATTTAAAAAAATGAATGCTGTAACTACTCAGTCAGAGGACAGAATCTTAAGTATTCAGCCACGTCTGTCAATCACACACCACAAATATATGAGATACAGCAAAAAGGTGAACACTTTGCAAACAGACACGTGAGCATACAAATTATTCAGTGGATGCTTAACTATAATGCTTACAGAAACCATTTCACAAAAGATTCATGTGCATGGAAATGGAGTCTAAATTAATCAAAATTTTCACTGTTGCAGAACCATGCAATTTAAGAGCTCCAACACATTGCCAAAGAAAATTCACCTTTCCATATTCAGTCTGTACTAAAAGACAGCTTATAAAAGAAAGACTATAGACTATTGAAGACAATAGGTCACACTGCTGGATACAATAGGCTTAATTTTATTTCCAGTGTGATCCTATCTGAGTTACACCTGAGATTAATTTAGTCTGTTGTCTGTGTAGGACAACATTAGAATGAATATATCAACCTTTTAAACCTGGAGTTCACTTTCATGCCATATTGACTCCCTAGTATTGTGTCTCTTGCTTAAATAATGAGTGATGGGTTAAGTTTACTAGTGGTTATTATAAGTAACAGACATTTGACAAAGAATATGTTGCACATGGATAATTTACTTCCTTAATAGCAAAATTTTGAGAACAGCAGCAGCTTTGTTTGCATATACCTGGACCTGTGCATACAAGCACTGCTATGTCTCCTGAAACAACATAGAACTCAAAGATCAGTAATGTGACAGTACCTTGGTAGGTCTCTCATCTGCTTATACCAACACAAGAGTTATACAAAAGGTTAAAACAGAGGATGCTTAAAACAGAGGATGCTTAAAACAGAGGATAGTTAAAACACATGGTCAAAGATCAAAATAAGTTATGGATACTTTCCTTTTGCCTCAGATGGATTCAGAATTTACCTGATGATGTCCATGGACTGTCTTGAGAAATGGTACATGCTGCTTTGAAATGAGATTAAAAGCTATTCTTCCATAATATGTTAGCATTACCCACAATGTTGATATTAAGCAAGTAAGATAGTTCCACCCTTTGTTGAATACCATCTCTTATGACTGCACTGCTATCTACTAAAATCCAACTAAGCTAAAAAAATAAATAAAAGTTATGTATTAGCCATACATTTATGTTTTTCTCTAGTACAAAAGATGTTAGCATATGGATTACATGATGGTCATGAGCAATAGGCACTATCAAAAGGTTTAAAACTTCAATAATATTTGCCAAATTAAGGCATGATTGTCTCTCTCTTACCTGTTCAACTGGAACAGATACAGTCTGGATCTATAGAGAAATGTTATAACCTTTTTTTTTTTTAATTAAAAACTTTAGCAAACATTTTGCCTCACTAAGGTCTAGAGGATGTCTCAAGAGAACTTTAAGACTGTTTTACGAGTATTTCAAGGGGGAAAAAAAAGGCTGCTTTTTTCCAAGTTATATATTAGTTTTCCCTTGGTCCGGTAAAAATAAAATTAATGTTGAATATACAACCATATTGCTCTCAGAAGTGTCACAAAGTGTTACTGACATGCTCTATGCAAATTAACATCTATAATATAGAAAAATCTAGAAAAAAAATTTTTAGACTTTAGTAGAGTCTAAAAAAGGATGTTTTGGTGAGTAGCAAGGGAGTTCTAGCATGTGCTTATGCAAGTAAAGCAAGTAGAGCAAGTGTGCTTATGCTTTAAGGAAAGTACAAGTGAAGTCACTCTTCAGAGAATTTCTTGTTTCCTGATGCATAAAAATTACTGTTATGCCATCACTCCCCATTTAATCCTCTCCCTAATGTTCAGTAGTTATAGTGATCATGTCAAGCTTGAAGTGTTGATTACAAGCATTACTGTATAAGAAATTAGAGGGTTTTTAATGCATATTCCAAAACGAAGAGACAAAATCCATGGCTCTATTAGTAAGGAAGTTATTGTTATTATTAAGCCAAAACATAGCAGATTTGTGGTCTTAAATAAAAAATATTGTGAATGAGCAAAGTTTAAGAAAGAAATGAGGAAAAATGTCTCCAAGGAGACCATTGTGAACATGTTCTTCAGTGGACATTAAGACCATAGGAGTTCAAAAGACAGCTACTTTACACAGCCATTGAGTTTCAGCCAATATTGCTCCATGTAAGTTTCTTTCCACAAAAAACAGGTTTCAGCTGCATCTTGTGAATGCTTCTTAAAAGTGCACACTTAAAGATCTACTTATTCCAGCCAAAAATTACAATTGCATTCAATGACAGCATAACAAATTTTAAATTCAAGTAAACAGCTTAATAAACAATGTTCACTTCACAGGTTTCAGGGTCACAAAGAGCTCCAATTTGACGATGCTTCTGTGAGAGGACTGCACTGATGTACTCCACAGCACTGTCTGTGGGCTGTGTGGTTTGGAAATCATGATTATTGTGCTTCTTAACAAGTCTATTTACAACAAACCCTTCAAGTTTTTCCACACTTTACCTTAAAATCTGTGATGTTTTGTCCAAATACAGGAGGGGTGCAACCTTCTGCATCCCTCTTCAAGAATTCCTGTGTCTTGGATACCTATAAATCTGTAGGTTTTGATATATTTACCACAGGCTACTATGTTTATCAGCCAAGTCAGTATCAAGAACCCCACAGAGCCACTGTATCTCAGAATAGCCTTTCATACTATTAATGGCTTCCATTTTTTGTTCACTGAGTCATAGTTTTGCTTGACAATTATAAGAGTTAATTGCATGCTTGAAGTCCTCTTTCTAAATAAACAGATCAGATTGATTACTACTATATATTTTACATATCTTCTACTTTTTTGTCAGCTCAGTATAGCTAATGAGAACATTTTATATTATGTCAGAAAGCTCTATCTGCACAACCTCAATAACAATGCACTGTATTAATATCCCATTAACAATTTTGTTTTATGAGCTGTCAGTCAGCCAACTTTTAATCCATTGATTGTGTGTCAGGTTGATTTGGAATCAAACAGCTTCCTTAAAAAAACACATTGTAGCAAAAGGTCAATTGTTCATATAAATCTAAGACTAATACATCAATATTTCTTTTTTCAAGCAAAATAACCACCTGAAAAAACAGTATCAAGGTAGTTTGGCAGACTTTATTTTTCATAAATCCTTGATGGTTACTACTCCTTAGTATCTAATTAAGCATTCAATATTATTTTCTTTTGTATTGCTATGAAAGAATTGAAGTACCTAGATTATGGAGATTATCTTTAGGAAATACTGGTTACCACCTTACTGCATATTATTTGAGCCTGCATAATAGAACACATGTATCTTAAGTATTGACTACTAAACACTCTTCAAAAGTAATTTTAAAGTTTAAATTTTTCCTCATCATATGACTACCTAGCCTTCTTTTTATCCAAATAAAGAGAAAATTATTTTTTAGAAATTTCTGTCTTTTGACATGATTATTAGACATTTCAATTTTTTTATATAATAATGGACAATACTGTTTTTTAAGGCTCCTTTCATTCCATTAAATAAAGCTAATAAAAACTCATATGCATGCTAAAAATGTTAATAGAAAATGGAAAGTTTACTTTAGATATTTGTGATGGTGTGCTCTGCCTCCCCAGGCACCAAGCTGACCTTTGTCTCCTGTTACCCAGCCCAAGTGAGAAACAGCCATAGTAGTCAGTGGGTGCATGTAGTCATGATGGCTGCATCCTGCTCAACAAAATAGCCAAGGGCTAACTTGAGCAATACTGGTACCATGGTCAATATGCAAATATGACTATAGGTCAATTATCTTACTCCTGTAAATAGTGAACATCCCAAGAGCCCTTTAAGCTCCCCTGCACGGCAGCAAGCTGCATGACAAGATCTCCCCTTGAGAAGGATACCTCAAAGTTACTTCTAGAGATTCAGAGATCCCTTGCCACCGCAGATCCTTGATAAATGACTAATAGCATGCTAAAATTTGAAATCTTAGCTAAGTGATAGAAAGGATTGATTGTGCGTATATAATCCTTTATACATAAACTTTTCACCAAGTCTGGGGACTAGGACTGGATCCATCCACACCTAAACTCCTCTCTGAGAAAGAGTTTAGAAAGCAAGGGGGTACTTTCTAAAACTGGTGACTCAAAGGGAGGGTCTCCCTGACAGTTCTATCTGACCCTGTCCTCTATCCAGTAAATAATAGAGTGTGCCTTACCATCTCAAATCTTGTAAAAACACTGTCGCATTTGTTATTACACATTGTTAAATCCCTGGTTTATATCAAAAAATATATCGCCAATTTTCTCTATAAGCGAAGTGCATCACTCCACCCATGACAATATTCACATGAAAGCTCAGCTGTGTTGATTATTGAAAGTAACTAAATTTCTATTGGTGATAATCTGAGTGAAATCTCATGCATCTACTGCCTCTCTATTAGTAACTCTGTAAGAATTCCAGCAAAATTAAATAGAATTGTGCTCTGATCCCAAAAAAACAATTAAGATGTTAAACAAATAATCCTTCCCTAGATTTTAATTGAAATACATTATCTTTTCCACATAAATGCAAAAAAGGTTAATTTACTGAAACATTAGTGGCATAGTTTTTATTTCTGCAATTCTTGGACACCAATCTTAACCAGATATTTCATAGTATGGAAAAAATTTTGAACAAGCAGGCATCCAAATATCTTAGTTAACTTCTGTGAAGAAAGACGGGGAGGTGTGCATGCATTGTGTAATTTCAGTGTTATTTCAGAACTCAGTGATAGATCACTGAAAAATAGATGCCAAAGCTATTGTTATTTTTCATCCAAGTTCTCCAGCCCTGAAATGTGCTTAGATTGCAAGCCTCTTGGGGCATGAATCAAATTTTCAATCTTGTGTATGTTCAGTATTGTTGTGCATAGGAGGCACAATAATTAGTAATACCTGATATTCTGAACATTCAAGTAAATTAATTTATCAATAACCACTAGTTTACTCTGCTAGGTTTTTTAAGATGAGAGACATCAGTAAGGGTTCTTAAAATTATGTTTCAAGTTCAATTCCTACTTTTTAAAATATGAAAAAAATTCATGGCCTTTATAATTATTATGCTATTAATACTGCATTAATTTCTAAAAACATAAAGATCAGACTTAGCTACCCTTATTTACATTAATATTTCCGAAGAGTTTTATGAGATAGCGTGGAGCACTACCCTTATGTCTTGGATCAGTCAGGCAAGATTTATAGACCTAATCACCAGCATCATCTTTCTTCTATTTTATATTGCAAACATTGTTCCTGTGCTTAAGTTTTCAACTTTTGAAGGGATACTTACATACAGCATCCTTTGGGGTACTTTTAAAGATCAGTCTAGTATTATTCACTTATTGGCGTGAAAATAACAGTTTAATTCCTTTGAATCCTTTAATTTACCATCTAATTCTATAGTTCAAATAGATGCTGTTGCTGAGCAACAGCATACCTTAAGAAGCAGAAAGATATTGCAAGATATAATTTCCTGCAAATCTGCTTTTAATGAAATAACATAAGATGTTTATTACAAGCCTTATTTTTAATAGTTAATGGGTTTTGTGGACACTGGGCATAATGCCTGCTATAAAACTAAGCCTAGATTTGCATAAAAAATAGTATAATAAAATCTGGACCTGCTAGCCCATAGTGATTTTCTAGGGATAATAATTTCAGCATTAACAATTTTAACTGCACAGAAAAAATTACACAGTACCAAACAATGCCTCCAAAGTATTCATAGAGCAGGTGTAATGAGGTGCATTTACAGGAAAAATCTCAGTGGTTCCTTTTTTTTTCCTCAGAAAAAAATCTGCACTTTACTAGACACGTGCACTTTTGTAGAATAAAATTACTTTTAAAAATTAAACCGGAAAGAACAATGAAAAGAGGAATATTTGGAAAATTTAAAAAAAGGATGGTATGGAAAGTCTTTGGTATATGGGGTAACAATGCCACCTAAAGCACTATTGTTTCTATGTATTGATACAGCTAAAGTTAGTGATCAGAAGCCAACTGACAAGATTAAGAAAAGCAATCATTATGACAAGCTTAAAAGAAAGACGTTCACCCTCAGCAAAGTTTGCTTCAAATTTTTACTGCTCAAGCTAGTGAGTATCATGTCAATTACTTAAACAAATAAAAAAAAAAAAAAACCAATAAGGTCTCTGCAATTTTACCTACAACCTGAAGTAAATCCATGAGGTCCTTGGCCTGGTCTCATAATTCATAAGAGAACAGACTTGTAAGGGCTACTTTCTTCCACACTGCAGTTCTGCAAATAGGTGAATGTGTGCACTATACAGGAGTATAAATATTTCAAAATATATACCAAAAGAAACAAACAACCTCCTCCCCCCCCACCAAAAAAAAACAAACCAAAAGAAACCTCCAAAAGTTCTTCCATAGTATTCAGTACCTAATTTTTGCACTGTAAAAATCTTCTCCTTCTGGCCTGTGTCGCAGATTGAGAAATACCAGATCACATAGAGCAATAAAATTTGCCAGCATGGCAAGCCTCAGGAACCAATCTCTCTTCATTTTTCAGATGATATATATGATATATGAAATCTATATATATCTATATGATATATAGACACAGCAAGAATAACAAAGAGTAATAATAAAGAGCAGAACTGGTAGATTAATGTAATTATTTCCTGACTTTTCTCTCAAAATTAAACAACACTTTTCATTCATCAACAGCGAGGTGATAAATGTAAGAAAAGAATGATGTATGACATTATTTAGTGCAAGTGCATCAGTAAATATCCTTAAAGTATCTGTAAATAGTTATTTTTATAAAAAGCCTACTATCTCTTTTGCACAGAAAGCACTGCTATTTCAAAGCCATTTGGCATGCTTTTATTATGTAAATTAAATGAGGTTGATAATTGCCATCAACATGTAATGCCAGATTACAACATCCATATCGCCTTATATTATAACACAATGCATTTTTGTCTTGTGTATTGTCCCAAGAAGCCTGCCGACCATTCATTAAATTACAGACTGAAATCTTTGGGGACAGACATAGCTTTACTAAGGACAAGATTTAGTGAAAGAGTGTAATTTACATATCAAGCTCATCATCATTATACCACATAATCTAAAGCTCTTGTAGGACTTCTTGATGGTTCCACAATTAAAAGCTTGTTAGTCACATCATTCCTCTCCTGGTTTTAATCATAACTCAAATGGTGTGGTACAAGCTACCTTAGACATTTTACAAGGCTGGAGAGTACAAAGCTTGGGGGGAGGAAGAAGAAGAAGAAGAGAGGTTGACTCTTCTTGTCAGAAAACAATTCCCACTATAAGAAGCATACCACTGATCGTGCTGTGTTGGACAGACAGAAGCATTAGGAAGCAGAAATATGCACCCACACATCCACTCTGGTGAGACTGCACCTGGAGTACTGTGTCCAGCTCCGGAGCCCTCAGCACAAGAAAAACATGAACATGCTGGAGAGAGTCCAGAGGAGGGCCATAAAAAAAGACCAGAGGAATGGAGCACCTCTGCTATGAGGACAGGCTGAGTTAGTGTTATTCAGCATGGAGAAGGGAAGGCTCCAGGGAGACCTTATTGAGGGCATTCAGTATTTAAAGGGGGCCTACAGGAAAGACAAAGACAAAGGCCAAGCTGGATGGGGCTTTGAGCAAGCTGCTCTAGTGGAGGTGTCCCTGCCCATGGCAGGGGGGTTGGAACTCGATGATTTCTAAGGTCCCTTCCAACCTAAACCATTCTATGATTCTATGATTCTATGATTTATAAGAGCCTGTCACAATAGGACAAGGGGTAACGGTTTTAAAAATAAAAGTGGAAAGATTTATACTAGATAGAAGGAAGAAATTTTTTACAACAAGGTTGGTGAAACACTGGCACAGGTTGCCCAGAGAGATGGTAGAGGCACCATCCCTGGAAACATTCAAGATCAGGTTGGTTGCTCTGAGCAACCAGATCTAGTTGAAGATGGCCCTGCTCATTGAGGGAGGTTGGACTAGATGACATTTAAAGGTCCCTTCCAATGCAAACTATTCTATGATTCTGCGATCTCTCCTCACTAAAATGGCAGTTTAATAGTATCTTGTGTTTTCAAGTTTTTGCAGCTACTGACTTAGATGTGCAGGAGCATGTATAAATGTTTGTTCACACACTGGTAACAATCCCCACTCCAAAGTCAGTGTATTTACCACATCAAGCAAAGCCAGAAAAGGAGTACTAAGCAGACACAGAGAAACGCAGGCTAGAGACAAGTTTTCGTTATGGCACAGTATGCTTCTGGAATTGTCTGGGTTTGTAT
>JAOXJM010000012.1:98547613-98559705 GCA_026413425.1 Tringa solitaria | reverse complement strand
GACTAGATGATCTTAAAAGGTCCCTTCCAACCAAGGTGATTCTGTGATTCTGTGATTTTGTGACTGACAGCTTTGAGAATCCCTGTTCTGAAACATTTTGCACCTTTGTCATCTTTTCCCTGTTCAGTGCAAAATTCATAATGTCAAAGAGAACAAACATATAAGACATGATTAGACAAAATGATTGTGCTTAAACTGCAGAAATAAATGTGTTTTGAATTCAAATTTCTTCCATTGCTTAAATAGAGTTTTTCTTACTATGTGAAAATACAAAAGATTAAGTTACTTTTAAGTAAATAGAACTCATCAGCCCTACAATATTCATGTTTAGACCTGCTTCTTCTAGGCACTGATGAAATTCATCTTTATTGCTTTCATTCTGTCATTTTATGAAGATCAAATCTATTGAAGAATAAGAAAACAATAGAAAATGTATCTAAAACCTGGATAAAATGTTTCTAATTCAGAATTGCATAGCAACAGCTATTTCACATGCAGTCAAACTCTGATCCGGTTCTTACTAAAATCTTGAAAGGTGAGAACCTTAAAGAATATTTAAAGGAATTTCACATCTTACTTTGTTAGGTATTACCAGTGCCAACCTAATGTTTTATTTGTTTCCCTTGTTGGGAATTTCATCAAAAGTCTAGAACAACTATAAAACACATCAGTGTGGTTGACTTCAAAATGACAAACCCAGCTTTTCCCATAATAAAAACCAATCTGTAAAATATTACTCCAGATTTGGAGCTGATCTTTGTCAAAACTCAAAAGTTAGGATATCAGATTTTAAAAAGATGTTCTGATTGCCATCTCACATGTCACAAACTAGTGGTAGAAGATCTTTAGAACAAAAAAATAATTGATAATATGACCAGTAGTTTGATATAGAATGAGATGTTTTGGCATGCATGTTGCTTAATTTTTTAGCACTCACTGGGGAGCAGAAGAACATAACAGTATATATCCTAAACTCAGAGCTAGCATTTGAAGCAGGGAATATTAATTAAGTTTCCATCTGTAGTACAAATGATCTGTTCCCCACAGATAGCCATACGTCTCTGTCTGTCTTTTTTGAATGTAAGCATTTAAGTGTCTATTTATTAGGTCTTTCCTACTTTCTAGTCCTAGAGAGATGAGTAGGTATCATGTACTCCTACTGGACACCCTCCATATGTAAACACAAGATTAGTTTAACAGTTCCTAAGAGGTAACTGGGGCTTCTAGGTGATAACATTTCAGTGTATAGCAAAAGCAGTCAAGATTAGTTTAACAGTTCCTAAGAGGTAACTGGGGCTTTTTTTGCAGCAGGGTCCCTATGGCAGGGGAGGTGAACTAGAGGATCTTTAAAGGTGCCTTCTAACTCAAACCATTCTGTGATTCTGTGATTCACACTCTTTTCCATCATCCAAGAGATATTAGACAAGTTTCTCTTTTCCCAAAAGCATCAAGCCAGTACACTATCAGCAAAGTTTCCCTCAAGACATTTTGCTTATTCAAACTGCTTAAGAGACATGAAGGATTTGTGAGGTCAAAATGAAACAGAAAATAATATTATCATTCTTCAAGTCAGAAAATTTATCTTGAAGTATCAAAACTGTGAGTTCTAGTTTTTGCTTTTTTAACTGTTCATGCATTTTATATTTGTAATTGAACTTAAAAATATCCCCAAACCTCTAACAGAAAACAAACCTCTCTCATAAATACAGAAGACTAAAACTATCCAAAGATTCACATTCTTTATTTCTACTTTCTTTATGTCCATTGTTAATTTTGTTTTGCTTTCTACAAAAATACAAAAGACCAAATACAGAGAATGGTCAATGTTGCAATCAGTAAGGTCTTCAGCTTTCTAGATAAGTGTTATAATCAATGTGTAAGTAAAAATGGGAACTGACAGTACAGTTGGATGACTTCTCCTCTGAGTTTATTTGAAAAGAAAAATGTGACCTCTACATAATTGCAATGAACTTCTACGCTCAGGAAAGAACCTCAGTGTCTGTGTTCAGGTGGTTGAAGGCTCCTGCCCATAGCCTAGACTTGGATGACAAAGTTCTGAAGCAGAGTAGGAAATAATACTTATTATTACCTATTACCTAAAATGCAGAATTTCAGTGACCTTTGTGAGGCTTCTAATCCTCCGTGCATTGTGTTGAAAAGACTTAAAAGCATCTAATGCTGGGTTTTAAATTCCAACTGGAGACCGGGTGTTTAAAAATTAGGAGCTATGGCACTTTACATGAAGGTAACAGTCTTTCACTAGATTTAACCATCAGTATGAAAAAAATCTTCAGATAAAACCATAAAGTACAAAGTATTTTTCAGCTTTTTCTTGGTATAGCCAGGAAAACTCTTGTTTTCATCCTATATGTTTTTTTTTTTTAAATATCTATGTATCAATAAAATAAGTCAATTCCTATAATAGAGGGAAGAGTAGGGAAGAAGTTAGAAATATCCATATATTATTGGAATCATAATTATTTTACAATGTGCCTGGAAATTTCTATATGGCTTCTCTTCTGTGATAAACAGTTAAGTCAAGCCTGAGTCCTTTGAAGACAAGAAAAGATAAAGATAGGGGACATAAAGAAATTGTTCCGATGATCGTCTTTGGATTTTGTTGCTGGGTTTTTTCCTGTCAGAGGTCTTCAAAATGATTTAGTTCTTAAGGATTTCCTTTTAACTTCTACTCTTTACTTTGTTGACATTTATTTATTCCCCAATGTTCAGTTAGAAGTGTTCTTTATCTCCTGTACACATATCCTAGAAATAGGGCTTCACCAAAAACACTTAGTATCTCTGTCAACACATTGATGAGAAGAAACTGTCATATATTCCTGAGGAGTAAGTATTAATGATATAAGAATATAGCAAATCTTTATCAAGTCAACAAATCTACAATATAAAAATGTTGCTTGTAATGGGGTAACACAATATTAAGTGAAGCAAATATGCTTTTATCATCAGGGATTATTCTATCATGGTCTTTAATTCTGTGTACATTGGTAGTAGTACTATTGTCATGTTACCTTTAAAATTAATTTATTTCTGTTCTTTACTCTGTGTTACTAGAAGGATGTATGTTATATGTCGCTGTGAAGCAGCACTGAAATGTCTATTACCAAAGGCTGGCTGGAATGACTGAAACACAATAATGTGCTTTAGATGATCTTAGGCAAAAAGTATACAGTCTGATTTTGGCAGACTTTTTTGCCTAACGCTCCCCAAAAGTATGTCACTTTTAGCCATCTGTCCACATAAACATATGGAAACTTTATATTACGCTCTCAGGCTTGGCACTTTTTATGTAATTTGACACACCAAGGATAATGCCTGTTGAAACTAAGCCTATACATAAAAGACAGTCTATGGGCATAAGTCCATATTACAAAAGTCTGCTCAAAACCTCAATTAGTGTTGAATAAACAGCTATAATAGAAATTCAAATTAGAACAAACAAGTTCTGTTCACTTTAATCTAAAGTAATCGGATCACTTGGGCTTTTGGCCATACTCTCAGCTTCTGTTGAATGTTTAGTCCAGGCCTCCAGCGCCGGCATGAGCGCAGGAGCACTGTGCAGCCTTCCTGGTAGCTTCTTCTCCTGTCATGCACTCTGGCAAAGATGGCTTACAATACCAGTGTGACAGTGGTTGATGCCAGTCCCCTGGCCTTTCGATGTACTGTGTGGCTAACTCCACATTCTGGGGGATCTGACAACTGTCACAATGTCAGGAGTTTTGAGGACTTTCCTGATGCTGTTTACAATATGTCAGAGGAAGCAGATGTTAGCACTGTCCTATGTCCTGACTTTTGTCTACTGATGTCTTGATGTCAGGTTGTTTCTGCCTGAAATATTTCAGTATGTTCTCATTATCTTCTCACAAATAGAGGGCCTGGTTCTGAAAACTGCTGAGTGCCTTCAATTTCTCAAGTTCAGATTCAGTCAAGTTCAGAAAATACTAGACTTCTTTAGGGTACCTGGGTTCAGCTAACCAGGGCAATTCTCTACCTATAACAACATGCATTGACAGATAGCATAAATTTGATTAGGAGATCCTTGCCTGACAGCATGTTCAGCAGATATGCTGATGACATATGGAAGATTTTACAGACTCATTTATTCAAAATACAGGATCCAGTAAACAAATAAAATACACTATTCATCTGTACTCAAGTTTATGCAAAAGGCATAAATAATGTCTTGTGTGCTTGGAAATGAAACAGATGTCTATACTGTGTTTTCAAGAGCAATTTACAAACAGTGGAGAGTATAAATTAGTATGAAAAGTCTGATTGTGCTTATCCTGAACAAGACTTCTTTCTACAGTTAGAGATACTGTATTAACTAGCAGTAAAAAGTTATTTGATTAAAAAGTCAAATGCAGAAACAAACAGAGCCCAGCCTTTTCACCTCCCTCACTGAGTTTCACATTATACCCACCATTAAGACACTGAATGAATTTATCAAAATTCTTCTGCTGAAACAGCAAATATAGCTGCTCAGTGGGCAAAGAGGTTTTTTAAAAGCCTTTTATTACAATGAATGTAATATTGCGACTCTGCATTTCACCAAATTACTAGAAATTCTATTGTAAAACAATAAAAGAAATGAGGGTTTTCCTTTATTATGTGTTAGGAAATCTACTTATGTTTTGCTCCATAACTGCTTATCTTTCACATTTTAACAACGTAGATTAAAAACCTACCTACCTGCTCTTCTACTATTCAGATAATAGCTTTCATTAAAAAAAAAGCTAAATTATTTTGCCTTTACACAATGTCTGAACAATGTAAAATGTATCACCTCTTTTGAATAAGAAGGTTCAACTGAACTACAGTGGAATTTTAAGGTTTCTACCACAATATAAAAAGCAATAAAACAAAAAAATCTTGTTAATGTCTAACTATAGCTCTAAAACATAGTTTCCTAAACTATGTCTGGTACGCCTTAGCTATTTTCAGAACCACAGACTGAATTATCTAAAATAAGGCACACTAACCCATCTACCTTTGGCTTTTTAAAAGTACTTCTAATTCAAATCTTCCAAGCAAATAGCAATAAATGTTGTTTTTTTCCAGCTTTCTTATTATTGCTATTAGTTAATTTCACCCTTAGGGTATCTATAAATGGAGTATTTTTTAATACTGCTATAGGATTTCTTTTGCATTCTCCAACCTAGCAGCCTGAATCTGACCTTCTTACTCATGAGAGCATCTAAGTCCACTGCTTCTCTCAGTGAGCTGTTTGAGAATACCATCACTTCAAGAATAAATAATGTTCAACATTTGCAAAAGTGTCAGAAAATGGGATCAAGAAGAGAAATTTTTAAAATATAACATCACTATCATGTAAAGCTCTTTAATTTTCTCATGAAAATTTAGCTTGATCCTGGAACAAGTGAATCTTTTTATTACAGGCAGAACTTTCTGGATTAAATAGTTATACACCTGAACTGCCCTACCGTTTTCATTTTAAAAGATTTAGTCAGAGCAAGGTATGCTGGAGTATGGTTCACTGTCAATGCAAAGTTTTTTCTGACGTGCCAGTGGTAGAACATGGTGAGAAAACAAAGAGTATGAGAAGGTATGATTCTTCTGTAAGATAAATGCACCTCACACGTCTTCTCCCTTGTAGTCTGTTTTTGTTAGAAAAAGCGAGTCCATTGCTAAGATTTCAGAGTGTCAGAGCACACTTAGAAGCAAAGATCCACACTGGAGGTCTGAAAGAATATTGCCTGTAGTATTTAGTTTGCTACATAGAATGAAGATGCAAAATCTTCATGGTCACATAGAATGAAGATGCAGTTTCTTATTTGTTTTCTTTAATTACTCTGTGAATTGAGACACATAGATGCATTTAGTCTACTGGTCTTTAGCTTTACTTTCTCTTTCTGCTTCTATTAACTGTTTTTAAAAGAATTTAGGTGACATCTTTTCTAAGAAAGACTTCATCATCCCTGGTTTGATTTAAAGGCAGATTTTGTTATCTGGAAGTTTGGGGAAATTTTTTAGTTAAAATGATAGTGAATAATTCTAAATAATATTTTATTCCATCCTGTTACTTTGGGGTTTTCTTCACAGTCAATTTACCAGAGAGTTCATTGTGTGGAACATAGAAGTAAACTATCCATTTTCATTCTGTCCTATTACCCTGCTTGTCCAAAACAGTAGAAAAGATGGCTCCCATGACTTTTTTTTTTCTGCCTGGAGAAGAAAACCAAGGAAACATGAAACTCTTCTTAGAACAAGATACATTTTGTAATTTTCCTGAACCAGGTACACAGATTACAATTTTGGAGACAAGAAGAACTGCTTGTCCTTCTTGTGGTGAGATTTATTTTCTTGCCTGCAAAAGGTAAGGGGGGTGCAAAGACCAGTGTTCAAGACGATAATGCCCTGTGCATCCTATTGAGCACTACACCTTGAACAGCACAAGATGCTGGCAACCTGGACACAGTCTGTGTAGCTGAGAGGCTTAGGAACACTCAAGGATAGTTACTTGACAGCTAAATCACTCTTATCCCAAAGTATGTTGAAGTTAGTACAGGGGCATGGTGAAATGTATAATAAGATAGATTTCTGACATGGGAAATCATTGTAGAAAAATCAAAGCAAACAATATAGGAATAAGATCCTGTAGAAAATTCAGTAATAAAGTTACTGATTTTCTATAGTATTGATCTCTTCCTGTGGTCTTCTCTGTGGACTTAAATCATTGGAAATATGTAAGCCATGGAACATTTTATGGTGATTGGGCACCGACTAGGAAATTACTTTTGTAAATGACTTAGCTATTAATGAAGTGCAGGTGAGAATAGAGCTCTGCAAATAAGTTTCCCTGCAGCCTTCATCTCCAGTATAATCATCAGTCGGGAAAGGTGATAAAATACGTTGGCACAGATCATCACTAATATTTACACTAGGGGCTGGACTTGCAAAACCTAAAGGTCTGGAAGGGGTGGAAAATGAGAACAGCATTATTATTATTATTATTATTGTTGTTGTTATTATTATTATCAGCTACTAACAAAATATGAACAACAAAGAGAAAGGAAGGTATCAAGCAACCCTTAAAATTAATATAGAAGGTGAAATTCCTTAGAGGACTAAAAAGGAAAAAAAAAAAAAGTTGTTCAAATTAGTGAGGCTACACATACTTGTAGGCCAAGTATTAATATCTCTTTTATTGGAGTGAAAGACCTCAGCCTGAAACTGCACTGCTGCTGATTTTGACTATTAGTCCCCTAAAATGCCATCAGTACCACAGAATCAGCATGTGGATTGAGACTTCCAGTTTTACAAACATGTCCAGCAGCAGAACTGTCAGGATGTATGTTGCTTTAAAGGGTTTGCTGTTGTTTCTGCAAAGGCTAGTCTAGCGTGCCATAAGTAGAGCTGGTACAAAAATCCTGATGAATATGCAATTTCAGATTGTTTTTGCACTGAAACATTAGCTCCTTATCCCTTTTATAGTTGTCTTCATCACTAATGGAACACATTTAGTAGCCTGCCTTTCTTTGGTCAGATACATCTACCTTGTACCTGTGTAACCAGAATAGATATAAAGCCCACAGCCCATGAAAGGGAGGCCACTCACAAGCCCTCCCTGCTTAGCATAATTGGTACCAGCTATTATAGGAGAAAAGTAAAAGGGAACATGAAGCTATTGAAAGATCAGAGTTAAGGTGTAAAAAATTCAGGTGAAAATATGAGTTTTCAATCAAAAGATCTTTTTTTGAAGAATTATGTAGACTTGAGTTAGCATATTGCATTAATCTGTACCTAGAGAATTATTTCAGAAACAATGCATATATGTGCTGACCTATTTCTTGGTTTTAATGCAACACTTTAAAGCCTTTCCATTTGGAATGTTTTAAAAGAAAATATGTTCCAATTGCATTGAGGAAACTGCAGAAAACAACTCATAAATGAAATATTTAATTCTACACCCAAATATTTTTGTTCCATTTCTTTCAGTTCATCCACCATATTAAGAAACCAAGTATTTACACAGAACTATTCAGGTCACTTCAGACTTAGCCTTAGACTCCTAAAAATATCAATCTATAGAAATGGATTTTTTAATGCGTGAGTGCTCAAACTAGTCCTCTCCTGTGAATTTGTTCAGATGTTTACCCTATTGGGGAAGTCTAGATTTGGAGCACCTAGACTTAAAGTCAACCAGTATAATTCACTTAATTGGGAGGCAGCCCTTGCCTCCTCAGGGTGGAAGTGCTCCAGTAGAGTGAATGAAGACAAAAGCAGGGCTGTTGGGAAAAAATTGACACAGGGATAGGACCACCGCTATAGAAAGCAGCTGATCCAGCTCACTGCCACTTCCAACCTGCATCTGAGGAGCCCTTTGGAAAGACAGCAGGCTGCCTGTGTTGTCCTAATTGTCACAGCTGACTTCTGCCCATGAAGACTCTTAAATAGAGATTTAATTATGTGAATATATTCTTCCCAAATGCGCTTTACACTCATTTCACTGTTGCAAGTACAGACATCAGTACATGCAGGCAAACATGGCTGCTCACAGGACTGGAAAGGAGCAGCAAACTACTTCTGCAAGACTGATATGATTGCTGTTACAAGAAGTTTAGATATTTTAGCTCATCCACAGCAGGAGTCTTCAAAAATGTAAGTATTACTTATATCCCTTTTAGTGGTGCAAATAGTGTCTGTTAAGGAACAGATTCCTGTGCAAAAAGTTACAGAGAAATGTGTGGGCAAAACACCTCTCTAATTTGTCCATGTAATGTAAGTATCCATAAATAGGTGACTAATGAGTATATTCACAGGAAGAAAGACTTGTTTACAGTGGTGGACTGAGCTAGCCAAATAAATTATTTGATGCAGAGCTTTTGAGTGGTTTCACTACAAGCTCTCCCTCACCGGCTTGTGTACCCTTCTCCAAAGGAAGCGAGCTGCACACTGTTAACGAGGCTCATCAGCATTCCTGCCAACATAGCCACCTCCAGCCTCACCAATCCTTATTAACAGAGCTCTAGGGCAGGTTGGCACCTCAGCTCAATCATGCATGGGGTCACTTCTCCATGCCACAGCACCATAATAAAGTCCCAAATTAGAACAACATCTTTTAAGCGTACTCTACAGCCTTTACTTAAATTCCTTTTAATGTAGATTCACTGCTCATAAAAGTGAAGGAATGACTGTTCTGGCAGCCTCTGGGCATCATTTGGGAAGATGAAGTGCAGACTTATCTGCATAACTGCAAGTGCACTATCTCTGGCTGTGGCCTTGTAACCCCAGCTCCAGTCTCTTCATCAGAATTAGCCCGGCAGTTCCAAATCCTGCAAATGTTTTATGGTCACAGGCAAATGTCCATTAGGGTCCACACTGAGTTTTCCACTCGTGACCTAATTACAGTTTAGATTTACTGTGTGTCCTGTGAGCTGCCACTTGAGGTGATTTGCACTGCCTGGTGAGTCATAACACTGCCAGTGGGAAGAACTGGAGAGAGATGAAGATGTTATGATGACTTAACAGAAGGCTTCAGTCAAACTCCTGATCCATCAATCACTGTTGCAGTCTGAAGGCCTCGAGAGAGTGAAAGAGTGTACTGATGACTCAGTACTTTAACAGTGTGGTCTCTTCCCCACCAAATGCTGAGTCAGTTTTACGCAAAATAAATGTCTCCTCTCTTTACCTATCACTTCAGCTGCCTCCCACTTGCTCATTTCATAACAATTAGGAACCAGACTGGGGACATATAACCATCAGCAGCAACTGATGAGGGACAAAAAATGAAAAAGATGACAGGCAAGACAGAGACAGGGAGGGAGAACCAATAAATGTATGAGAAGGCAATGTATTTTTCAGCCATGCTTAATTTCTCTACATCACTCATTTAGCCACAGACTCACTGCTATCACACACAGCCCTAGTGCTATCTTATCATTTATTACTGTGAAGTAACAACACTAAAATTGGCAAGCAGGAAGTAATGCAGTTCACTTACCTGAGATCTATTTAACGTTACACTGGGCTTTAAAAGATGTATGATACAAAAGCTGTATCCACATGAGAGAATTTGCCAAGTTAAGCACATTTGTAAGAACCCTCATGAAGACATGGTTGCAGCAGCTCCTGCCAGTTTTTCTAACATGTCACAACACAATAAGCTGATCGTCGTATTACTTGTATGGATCAATGCACTGGAGAAACACTAACTAACACAGAAGTTATTGTTAATTACCTAACACCAATTGCAAATAAGAAAAATTAATATATTCAATTTAGATGCTATGTAGTTATTTATATTAATTAAGACATAACTACCTATATTAATTATATGTAGGCATTACATAAAAGTATAAACTAATGGTGAAATAATAACATTTAGAAAAAATTAAAACCACCAATGAACAGGTTAAGTCATTAAGTAACAAACAAAAGAAAGATCTTACAGAGAAAATAGATGGGTAAAAATTAGCCTAGAAAGGTATGCCCAATGCCACACTCAAACACTCAGGGCCCTTGAGGCTTCAGAGGACCCACATTAGCCTCACATGACGTAGTGCTTGGAGGCTCAAAGTTTATGCAGCAGATGAGTCTGCCCATGGTGATGCTCTCAGCAAGCTGTGGAGATGCACCCTTAGGGGCTGGGAGGCCCCACGTCTTGTTCCTGCTTTCCACAAAAATAGGTGCCTTCTATGCTAGTGATTAAGTCTTGACTTCTGTCCTGCATAATCAGTCTCATCATACTGAAGAAGATTCAGTTGTAGTTTAATGGAAAAAGCTTTCAAATGATAGATAGCAAGAAATGAAAACCAAGGGCAAGAAGGGTGAAGTACTGTCATTTATTCAACATGTAAATGCTGGCTTCCATTCTTTAATGCCACCTTGGCTTAATTTTTACTTTTTCAATTGGACCTCCTCTTTATTCCAGTACTACCTAGAACACACACCTTTATCTGTGCCTATTAGGCCAACATCTAAACTGTCTCTATCTCAAGTACATTCTTCAGGTAATATACATGAAGGTGTGTATATAATCACATCTTTCACAGGCTTTGCCCCTGCCCAGTGTATCAGACAATTTAGCAGCTCTCAATTTTTCATCCCAAACCGCCATTTTAACTTGTCTTGAAAATGTAGATGAAGTTAAAAAATAATGTGCACATTCTTCTGTAAACAACATTCTGAGGCAAGAAAGAAGGGCTAAATTATACTGTTCAAGAGGCAATACTGTAATAAATGTAGGTGACTAAAAAGAAAAAGAGTGAGCAAGAGAAATTATAGCCCAATGTCACAAATAACAAAATGGTTTCATCATCCTTGTATTATTATAATTGCTACTAGTTGTAGCAGTAGAAAATTTCATTACTTTTATGCTTGCACTCTGACCCAAAAAACTATTAAATTATAAAATACTGCAGCTTTTTATATTGAAAACTCATGCACGCATTATGACATTTTCAGGGAAAGCTGAAGATTTTGACAACTGAGCTGGATGTTCTGCCTAAGATCCAGGAATGCACTTTAAGTATTCAGATGCACAATCAGTACTACCCAAACAAATGCTGAAAATATTTTCAGAAAAACAAATGGAATCCATGCTAGAATGGAAATAAATGTATAAATGTCTCCACATAGCTTTGAGAGTGTTTTGACCATTTGAAAATAAGTATGTTCTGGGGCTGAAAAACTTTCCCTTCTCAGTTACATGATTCTTTTCATGCATATGACTAGAGCTGAAGGCATTTGCACATACAGTATCTCTCCTAGCAACGTCTTATACTGTATTCTGGAGACAGGAAAGCGGCAGATCGCTGAGCAGAGCCTTTCAGTCCATGACACTTTGCAGAAGAGTCTTTTCTCTCCCCTCACTGGTGGAGGGAGCTCCATCTGCCACAATGTCTGCTGTGACCACTCAGTGGTCTCAGCAGGCCATCAAAAAATTGTTTCTATTGCCACTGGATTTCTCCTGGGCTTATGAATATGACTTTAAATTTTTTTTGTCATTTGAATTAATTACAGAGAATGGTGAAGTTCAATAATGATGTCCTGGAACAAAAGTGGTGAGAAAATGCTATTAAAATAAAAAAAATTGCTGGCACAGTGCAAAG
>JAOXJM010000012.1:98504840-98519535 GCA_026413425.1 Tringa solitaria | reverse complement strand
CTATAATAACAAGTGACTTCAAAGTAGCATTATAATTTCTACTGCCGACATAAATTGGATATTATTACTCCGGTACAGTTCCCTGAATATTGAAAATACATACATGGGTTGACAGAAAAGAGGTTAGTTGGCTATTTGGGACCAGCTGTCTGATGCATATCTTCAAAAAATAGATTGTTAACTGAAGAACAATGAATTAAAATCCAGGTTAAAGTAATTTAAACTACAGTCAAAAATAGATGCTGAAGGATAACAAAATATTACCATTTGAGTAATACCTGTAATTGGGACTTTAATTCAAAAATTTTCTGTGATAATACAGTAAGACAGTTGCTTGGAATGGTAAAAAACAAAAACCAGGATCTCCAAGGAAGATTTCTTTCATCTGGGGAAGGAGTATTATTTTCTGTATGAATAGTAGGACAGTGCAGAGAACACAAAGTCAGACATGCCTTACAGTGTAGCCAGTCTTAAGAACTGCTGAACATGAGATCCTGCAGAGAGATGAAGCACCTGATGGGTACTCCTGAGAAATACAACAAAAGATCTTAGTTGCACCACCACTCCTCCTGGGGCTGCCAAGGTAGAGAATTGACCCCTTCTTTTGCGCTCTTCATCTCCCATAACAACTGCTTTTGCTTTATCTCGCACTGATAAGCTATGCAGTTTAGAAACCATCTAGGATTCACCCAAAATACCACATACTTTGCCACTACGTCAAAAAGTCATAGAAGACAGAAAGAATGTATCTTACAGACAGTAATATTCATTCACAGTGAGTTCTGACACAGGAAATTAAGTAACATATTACTAGTACAATGAAAAAAAAAAAAGATGGGCTGCGATATAAATGTGGATCAGAAGGTTTAATCTAGCTAAACCAATTGCATTCAACCATGAGAAATTCAGATGTGAACAGTACACTACTAGGTTATTTTACAGAGTTCTTAATTATAATGAAGACCAAGAATATTCAAAAAGAGAAATTGGAGTGCATGACACTCCATGGAGAGGAGATTTTTTTCCAAAGACAGTATTCCTGTTTCTGAAAGGCCAAGAAACTAGCTAAAATAATATAAAATAAAACAAAACAAAACTACCTAACAAAGCAAATGAACTTTAAGTACAATTCCTGCAAATCTATGTTCTTCCAGTCATCTGTGACTGCCCTCTTAATTCCCTTCAGTGCTGCTTGTCTAACTCTATTTCTGGATCATACTCTTGAAAACAATTTCTGTGAATTATTCAGGTGCTTAGTTTACTATAATTAAAAGTAGGATTTATTTTATGATTCTCAGCCCAATCTTAGGCTAGATTAAGTTTGTCCTCTACTATCCCTGTATGGTCAATAGGGTAAACACGTCCAGAGAACAATTCAGCATATTCTACAGAAACGTATTTGAGTAATTCTCTGATAGTGCTCATTTCTCTCCATTCTTGAATGAGAGAGACTAAGTAGCTGCTTTACAGTAGGTACCTAGTTTAGAACCAAATGGCAATAATCTCAGACTAACAGTCCTAATATTTACAAAATGTTGAGTCATTGTTTTAAATTTATCATTTAAACATACGTATTTTAACAGCATTTTTACCACAGTCATTTTAGGTGGTATTGAAAACCATTGAAATAGAAAATAATCATAGCTAGAACTGCATAAATTAAAGTCTCAGCTGTTCACATGACATGAGAAAGGATTTAAAGCAAAGCCTGTATTTATTATATTTACTAAGAGAACATTTTTCAAGCACAGGTACAAGACTGATCAGAATATGCCTTCAGAACCTGAAAAGAAGTTAAAATACCAAAGATAAAAACCTACATTTTTTAAAATGTTATGTCTACTCATATACTACTGGCATTGCACATACATCCAGCCACTCTCTCTACAGCTTGTATTTGCATCTATTTTAAAATGTCACTTAGAGAAAACTAAATTCACTAAGATTTTCATAAAGGTTGAAAGTCATTAATTACTACATTTGTCTCCCAGAAATTACATAAGAGCTAAAACAATACAAAAAAAAAAGCATAAGCAAACAAACAAGCAAAAAATAATCCAGAGTATTTCACATAAAATTTCTGTGCAAAACTGAAGCAAAATGATGTGGTTTCTGCATCTACTGGAAGACACTAACTTCAAAAACATTGTACTCAATAAAAGGTCTAAGCTGCAGTCCTTGTAAATCTCCATACTATCACTGACTATGTATGGAAATGGAATTACTGGGGAACACTCATGAAGATGGCCTCTAACACTGTGAATTTTAAGGACTCATTACTTGAGCATGCACTCTGGATTCTTCAAGATACTGATGTTAATACTTATACCATTCAGACACACAACCATGGTTAATCTGTTCTGACAAAAAAGACATGAGAATATTTTTTCCCATATTTAGAACTAATATAGTTTTCATCATGACATGTGGATCTTCCTTCAATCCAGGCAGAATTTTAGTTTCTGTGGATTGAGCTTCCATCAGCATGTTATTTTTATTTCCTGATTTTTGCTAAGTGGTAAGAAAATGGAGGCAGTGAACAGTTGAAATGCAATGACAAGACATCTCCATTTTCTGATGTGCACACTGCTCTCTTTAGTATCTTCTCTTGTGTGAAAGTATGAGAAATTATTGATTAAAGCTTGGTAGAATTATCCATAAGAATGAGAGCTTGTCATTAACTGGACTGGAGATGAAATCTTGACCAGTCTGCATTTTACTTTTTCTTTTTTTCTGATCCAAAACCAAACATAGGTTTCAAAGCAGAAAATATTGTAGTCCATCTGCTTATTGTGCTTGATCTTGCAGTGGCTTCTAAAGGGATTGCTCAGACATCTGAAGCAAAACAAAACCTGTGTAGGAAATGAGGAATAGAAGAGGGAATGAGGCAAAATTATCAATGCCAATTAAAGTTATCAGCAGGCAAAAAAAAAATATAAAAAAATACAGTCCCTGGCAGAAATTAGGTAATAAAAATTATCCATGTATAATAAACTCTTATAGAAAACAAAAAGTATTCTTGAAAGCATATGAGATTAATCGCAGAACTTCTCATTAAACAGACAGAATCTTAAACCAGTCAACCATTTTACCAAATACTTAGCAATTATTTTTGAAAATCAAGTAAAACTTGACTAATAGGAGGATACCATATTTTACAGTGCTACCACAATGCATACAAAATGATTGTCACTTCTAATGTTTTTACATGCAGGTGCTAAATCACACTATTGAGAGTTCTAAGTTATGTTTTGTTATTAAATATGTTATCTAGATAAATACACACACACTTACATGTACCTATGAAATAACCTGTAAAAATCTAGATGCCATTTCTGCAACTTTCTCCTATGAGCATACATAAGAACATCCCATAAAAGAAGACAAGGAGCTTCCTGCACATTATCGGCTTTATCTTATGAAAAACCCAAGAAAAACTATAGCAATATTGCAATGAAAAAGATATGTAAATAATAAGAAGATAACCATTCAAAAAAGGATTCTTTTCAATTAATATCCAAGAACATCCTGTGAAAGTTGAGTTTCTACCCTAATGGGTGTCCGGAGAGGTATTTGATATAACACCATAAACCTTCCTAGAGAATGCAGGGTAAGGAGAGATATGGCCTCATTGAACAGGAACACAAACAACAAGAAATGACAAATGACAAAGAATTCAGCAAACCCTCACAGCAGGCAACAGTAAGTCTGATCACATGTCAAACTTCAGCTGACAATCCCTAAGACATGCATGAACGACACAGGTAAAGTTTTTGAAAGATGACTGCCCAATTTAAAAGTATCTTCAACACTTAAGATTTGATTGGCACCACCATGGATAGCTTTTTGGCATTCAGCTCCTGAAACAGAAAATGAAAAACCAGAAAAAAATAAAGAAAAGGTCATGCAATACCTTTGCCGTGAAAGAAGGAAGCTCCTACCCTGTCTTCTTCATTGGCAGAGCTTGTGCACAGGGTCGTTACGTCCACTTCTTTATGGATGCCTGAGACAGACCATGCTGGCACTTCTGAGTGGTTATTGAACCAAACCCCTGGGTCTTCTCCTGGTGACAAGGAACAAAGTACAAGTGCTTGCACTGTCTTGAAGTCTAGCCCTGTACCATGAGCCTCTTGTGCTCCTGGTGCTGTATACTCATAGAGATGTGGTGATAAACTCAGGTGAACTGCCTTGCCTCTCAGAAAAAAGCAATAGCTACATAAGGCTGTCAACAAGTCCTAAGGCTTTGGGGGTTTTATTTTATGGATCTGGGTCTGGAAAACTTAATGCAATATTTTTTTGCTTGCTTGCCTTAGGAGATTACATACAAATACAGACAAACAAGGTGTTTTGGAGTAGGCTAGGTTAAAAACTTGCAGCCTATCTCTGTTCCACAGTAACTGCTGTCACTTTGTGGGAAAAGCTGCTGGTTTTCCTCTTTTGGAGAGCTATTTAGTGTGAGAGACTAGTTGGGGTGAAGAAAAAGGAGGGGGGAAAGAAGGGGAAAAAGGGGGAAGAAAGGGAAGAGGCCAGCAGGAAAAGTGCAAATTCGTGTCTGTAAGGAAACAGTTGCTTTTGAACACCCAGAAATATATGAAAAGCAGCAGCGCTGAAAATGTCTTGAGGTAAGAGTAAACAGCAAGTCAGCTATAATATTTCAAGCACTATAGCAGCAAGAAGGAAAACAAAAATAATAACTTTGATATGATATTAGGTGCCAGCAGAGGTGCATCCATCATAGATTAGACATGTATTAAGACCTACCTAAATGGCAGAGTTGTGGTTTAGCACCATAATGCTGAGATCTGGGCATCTGAGTATACAAAATGTGGGGAATTCAGAAAAGAAAAATCCACACTAAGATGCTGAACAATCTGGCTTTTGAGGAAGAATCCAAAGAATGATGTAAATTTTATATGTCCTGGCTAGTATATTTCAATGAGGGAAGTCCTTGAAAAGTGTGAATATAAAGCAGCGAGAAAAAAGACTTAAACTGATCCAAGGGGGCATAAATACAATAAAAGGAGGATTACAGGACAACATGTAATTTCCTAACCCTGAAACTTATTCAGCTATAGACCAATCTCCTAAAGCAGTGGAAGAAAGCTCATCACTCCAATTGCTTCACTCTACATTCTCTTGTTGCAATATGATAGAAAATTACTATTCCAGAAGTAAAATAAATCCTATTGTTTAGCAAAAAAAAAAAATATATGGCATGTACAGGACACCTAAACCAAACCTTTAAAAATGGCCCGGAAAAAATACTAAAAAATACATCGCAGGGAATAATATTTTATTGGCAAAGAGAATAATAAGGTGATTGAATGGAATTACCACACTTAGAAGCCAGCTATGTTCATAATACAGAAATTAATACGTAATAGTGTCTTTCACTGAAAGAAACTGAGATAGTATGGAAATAGATATATGACTTCCAAAAACTGAGCAGCAAAACTAATTGGGACAGAGCAGATGTTTTTTTTAAATCTTACTTTAAGACTTACAACATCAAGTGAGGAAACTCAAGTCACCATAGTGACACCAACGAGTTTCTATTTATCACACTGAAAAACTATTTGCACTCTTCAGGGGCGAGGTGAGGGGAAGAACCCTGGAAAATATCCATTTATCCTTTTAAATCTATCCAGGTAAGGGACTTCTTACCCTCCTAAGAGATACTGTAGTACAATCCAAGCAGTCAGAGTACAAGGAGATGATCGGAAGGTAAACCACTTTGGAGATACTAAGAGCAGTTGCAGTCAGTCACACTCTGCTCCATACATAGCATGCGTGTGAACACAATCTAATATAATAAAGCTGTTTGATGAAAGAGATAAATGAGACAGAACAAACAAAAATACAATTTTTGAAAAAGCAGCTTCCTTTAGCAGCAGCAGCTTGTTAGCTTGTTCTCTCTCTCTCAAAGGAAAATCTCTACCCTCTACCTCTTTCAACTTTTCTTTTTTTTTCATATTTTTCTGATATTTGCATCCAGTAAAGTTTCAAACTGAAATGAAACCTGTTCTACACTAGCCCACATGACTACAGAGACTTGGTGAACTGTTTTCTCATTTAACAACAATGGACAGCACTAGCAAATACCCCACGGTTCTCTGGCCATAAGGGCCCCTGAGGCAAGAACTGCTTCTGGTTTTGAATGTGGAGGAGCTGCAGTGGATTATTGACTCAATTTAAGAACAAAAGATACAGTAACAGAACTGGGTTCCTGAAAGGAACTTGAAATTAACTGAGATTATACAACCCAAAAAAAGAGGTGATAACAGGCTTTCTTGGATTTAATGGATAGATAACTAACTGCTGCTAGAGAATTTGAATACCATGACACAGGCTTGAATAGAAAAGGCTGAAAAATTTATTCTGTGTAAAAAAATACTTTGTGCAACGTGACCCAAACAGTGTGATATGTTAAAGCACATGGCTGCATAGAAATAGAAAGAACATATCAGGAGAGAAAATAACTTAAATTTTAAACAGAAAGCTTATTGTTCACTGTGTTTCCGAGGCTAAGATGAAACTTCGGCAAATGTCCTAGTTTTACTGACTACATTGGCCTTGGGGCAAGTACAGAATAAGAGATTCTGTTTAAGAACTTTATAAGTAGGTATTTACATGTAAAATTAGTCCTATATGTTATTTCTTTTTTTGGTACCTTCTTTCTTCCTCCTTTGTGAACTTACATCTGAGCAAAGACATTGGAGAATGAGGCCCAGAAACTGTACTGTACAGGGAGATAAAGGGTTATAAACAGCAAATCAAACAAACAAACTAGCCTGGTGCCAAACGGAAGCAGTACAGAAAAAGAATTTCTGTGTATCTGCTTCACAATCCCCAGTGTAATTTGGGGCAAATGTAATGTAATTTGAAATAAAATGTCTTTCTTTGCAATGAATGATAAACTAGGGGTTACATGAACTTGGCTATTCCATATTTAATATGAGCATACATAGATACAAATAAAGTGCATTTACACATATAAAATTCGAAAGAAGTATAGCTCTTTTAAAAATTTGTGCTTATCCCCTTCACTCACTGCTATATTTTAATCAGATTGACCCACAGCATATAATCAGACAGATTCTATTAGGAAACATGTAAGACCTTATCCATTTCATCTAGAACCTAAACTAAGTTCTTCCAATCACTTTAACTTAATTACTAACAGATGAAAGATGACTTGTCTAATACAATTCCTGTCAAAATCTTTCTAAATCAGGCATCTAATATGAGCTCTGAGGAAACAACCGTGACACCTTAAATGCTGACTTTAAAAAAACTTACTTAATTTGACCTTTTTTTATGTTCTTACATTCCTTTTAATAGTTCAGTGTTTTTCAATATTTAAACATTGTTTTATGGAAACTTTTTATTTTAAATTCATTAATTTAGGATTAAAGTTTTTAGCAATGCTATGTAATACCTTTGCTTCCATTTGATGTGACAGGTCCTGGACTTGGGTCCATCTGCACTGTCACTGATTAATAATCCTGTTCATTTTGACTCTAATTCTTGAAGTAATCTTAGTACTGAATTTAACTTAAATTCCTATTTAATAAACAAATGAATCCTATTTAATAACCAGATTGAAACAGGTAACCTAACAAGAGGAAATTTGATTTCTAATACAGATATGGGAGATGGCGGTAGAAAACCCACTAGTAACCGTCTTTCACATCCCTTTGCTATGCTTACATATTAACAGAGAGTTCAAATTAGAGGGAAAAAAGTTTTCAAAAAAATCAAGTAGTAACTATGTCTATATCATTGACAGACTCCACAACAGTGCATTTAGGGATCCATTCCTCAGCTCACTTCGAGCACTATTCATTGTATATGCAAACATAAAGGTGTTATACAACAGTGAGTACAACCTGAAGATGTTTCTGTTTCTTGGCTGGTGAGGTTGGTCTTTCATATAGCCAAAGCCAGAAGTTATGACTCTTTTCCTTTTATTTTTTTTTGAAAGGCTAGAACTCAGATAATCCAAAACAAGCATTTAGGTTTCGAAAGCAAGAAAAACCTATACCAGGCAACAATGAGAGTGAAGAGTTCTCTATACAATCAGAACTCATGTATCTGAAGCATTATATTTGATTGTGCTGCAAAAAAGACAAACCGGTTCCTACTGCAAAGTCCATAAGTGTAATCTTTCTACACTTTACAGAAATTACAATTATCTACATTTCACAAAATTTAAAATTAGGTATTTCTTTTACACAGACATTAGTTCAAAATTTAAGTTCATGTGCACATACAATGAAAAAACCAAACCTTTCATGCTTCTGCTCTTGCCCCAATGACACTTTATGATTGATTTCAATTTGAGATTCCTATACTTAAGAACAAAACATGAAAAATTGTAGAAATATTATCTCCATTGCTTTGTGATATGACAAAAAAAGAGCATACTTAAATACTTTTCTGAATAGAAATGCTTTCTTAAACTATATGTATAGGTGTAAATATTTGCTAACTTTCAGTTAACAATTTTCTCATAGAATACAGAGGAAACTTCCCTATTTATTTCAACACTCATAATAGGTTAACCCTGTCAAAATCAATAAAGTTCATTTGGATTGACTCCAGTAGAAGAGGATTTCCTTTCTTAAAATTAATGGATATATTTCTATGGAATTTCAGAGCAGAATTTCTAGCCTATGACAGAACATAAAGACTAATTTTACACCTTTGAAATTTTTTTGCAAAGTTTTCTATTGCAATCCAGATCATTTAGGTTCATCACTTATGCCAGTTTGCAGTATAAAACAATTAGAAATTACTGATAATTGTAACATAGCTTTTTTGTCTGCAGCCAAAAAAATATAACACGGTAGGGGGAATACAGTTTCCTAAAAATCAAACAGGGAGAGCTGAGCATATACTATTATGGCTGACTTTAGGTAGGACATAAAGAAAATATGATGATTTTTTATGAGACTACCTAGATTTAGGTCCCAAATTTAAGGAAAAAAAAAAAAAAACAAAAACGAGAACAAATGATCACCAACACGGTTAGCTGGAGTTAGCAATGAAGCCACACTGTTTCATGATATAACTGAGTTACTAGAAAAACAGACTTAGTAGGATAGACTTTGCCTTTCCATTTAGCTTTAAACTTACTTATGAGCCTTGTGCAGCTTTGGCTCTGGCCTTGGCTATTCAAAACCTGCTGTAACTTATGGCAGGGTGCAACAAAACCCTGCAGAAGTTATGACGCTGTTTGAAGAATGTAAAGGACTGGAACAGTTCTGACTACTTCCCTCTATCTTATAATTTCAGTCAGGACCATCTATTATGTTGGTAAAGAGTAATTCTAATCAGTTTTCAAAAAATGTTTAAATAATGTTAAAGCCACACAATATTGTTAATTCATTTAACTAACAAAAAGCTAAACTGAACATTGAAAGGAAAAGGTAATCGGACATTAGAATTTCAGGGAGCATCTTTTTTCAGAGCTAAGTCTCAAAAAGGAAGGAAATCACAGAAACAGAAAAAGTTCAGAGAAAGCAGACAAGGATAATGAAATGCTTAAAACAGCTTTTTCATAAGGATCAACTACGGAAATTCCAGCCTAGGAAGTCCTTGAGTCAGAAATTACTGCTGGGAGACACTAGGAGGAAATATGGTCAGATGAATCCTCCAGTGTAAGCTTTTTCCTAAGAATCTGCTTTCTGTCAATGTCAGATATGTGATACTGAGCTGAATGGACCTTTTCCATCATCAAGTATTCCTGGATTTGTAAGACCAATAAATGTAACCCAGAAAGAAAATGTACAAAAGCAAGCAAACTGGTTCTCAGTTGTCACCTTTACCTATCCATAAATTGGACAGGTGTTTGTGTTTCCATTTGCAGGAAAGTTCATTCTTTATTGCTTTCAGTTCTCAGTGTGTCTGTGTATGTGTGCATATATATACATACACATATTTATATGTTTGTATATCATAGTGGGTTTTGACTGGTTTGGGGTTTTTGACTTTTTTTTTGACTGTGTATCATAGCTGGCTTTGTGTCACACAAGCTTACTCTGGATCAAATAATTTTTATTAATATAAAAGAACAATATAGTAATTTATTTAATTTCCTGATATTCAAAGAAATTAATCTAATCTACTTTAATGACACCTACCTGGATGAATTAAATTTCAATTGGATTTTGATTAGGAGATGACTAGAGGGGCTGCCACTAAAGGAGAACAAAATAGCCAGCAATACTGCCCTAGACAACTGTGAACAAACCACAAGCCAGAGGGCAGCACTGCTCCATGGCATTTTCAGTGCCTTTGTGATTGTAGCATATTTTACCATATACACTCAAGAATTACGTCTTTGATGCTTTTGTCCTCTTGCAAGAGCACTCTCTAACATGTCCTACCTTACAATTACCTGAAATCCTTGCATGTGTTAAGTCAGAGTGTATGTTTAGGGATGGTCTATGTAAAGACTAAGAGATAGTTCCCAATATGTTAAAAACAAATATGATAAATAAAAGTTCCTGAAAATAACACATAACTCAAATAAAAGATTACAAAAGTGCAAGAAATTAATTTTTAGGTAGCAAAACATATATACCTTCCCTACAGTGGAATGTGAATATATGACACAGTTCTGACCTGGACATTAATGTGACCAATAAACTGCTGCTGAACCATAAATTCAATCGTACTTTCATATGAACATGCTTATATGGAACAGGAAAAATAAAATCAAGGTTTGTGAGACAGCATATATAAAAAGCTCACATTACAATTGAGCAAAGTACAAAGAGCTAGATACTTCAGAGATGTTTCAGATAAGCATCCAAAAAAAACCCCATTATAGAACACTTACACTGAATTCTAAATCATTTTTGCAGCCATAGTTAATTGGACATCTTACTTCCTAGGCTGCATAGCAGTTCCTGAGTTATTTCCAAATTGCAACACATACATCTATGCTTAAATTCCACTGCTTTGAATTTATCTTTTTCAAGTTCTGTTTTAGAAATGTGGCTGACCTGGCAGCTCCTGCCTGCTTGATGTTACTAAGCTTTAATTCTGAAGAGCCATTAAAATTCTGCTTGCTCTACAGTCCCTCACCTCACTGCCACAGGCTCACAGAGAATGATTGTGGAGGGAAACTCTGTATGAACAGCTAAAATCCAGGAATAACCCAGCTGGAGTTCAAGTCTCCATTTATATTTTCCTACAGTGAGAGTAGAAAATGGTGTACACACATGAAAATAAATACAGTTGAAACTATTGCTATGAAATAACATAAGAGCATTTTGTACTTACGTGATACCTAATCATCAAAGCATTTTATACACAGTATTTAATCTTCAAATTACTTCTTCTAAAAGTATCATCTTCCACATTCTCCATACAGATAGAACCATGCTAGTGGTTAAGCAATGGATTTTCAAAAAACTAAGTTTACGTTAGACAGCACTTTTAAAAAAAAATGTTTTTGTAGTAACAATGCTTAGTTGTAAAGGAAATACAGAGCACATACCAAATACACAAACTGAAAATATGAGGAGAAACTGCATTTACTTCTCTAAAAGGTAAAAAACCAGCCCATCTGCCCTCAGTGTTGAACCACCAGAAAACAGAAAATGGAAAAAGTAAGGATTACTCCAGTTACCTTGGGCTAAAATATCTGGACATCAGTGAAATGCCTAATGTCTAACTCTAAGGAATGCTAGCTGGAACACACTTTAAATACGTTTAACTAAGAGACCTGCCTGGTCCTTTATATTTAGATGGGCTTTCCTCACACATCAGCAGTGCCAGCAGAGAAACTAGCATTTGGGAAACTGTCAGCCCTTTATTCAAGAGCATCTATGAATAAGCATATAATTGTCTTTGAGTCAATTCGGCCCAAAGGAAGTTCTAATTTATAAAATGACTTCTTAATCAATTCTTTAGCATAGAAGAGAATTGTAACCATCTGAAAACTGAACATTCAATTTGAACTGTCTGCAGCCTTGAACTTCTGGACACTGCTGTTCATGAACTTTGGAAGGGGAGGTTAAAAATAGTCTTCCAAATCCTTAGAATTTAGAAGCAAAAATTCACCCAATATATGTGCTTTATTGGCCTTCCATGAGCCTCAGTGCTTCCAGAGCACACTGCAGAAGTCCTGATACCTATGCTCACAGGTGCTCAGCAAAGGAATAATTTATTAGAACAAGAACAACAAGAAAAACAAGACTTCACTTGCGACAAATAAGCAGAAGACCTGGGCAAGGAAAACATTTTATTTATTGGAAAATTCAAAAAATTCTGATTTCTACCCCAAATAAGAAAAAAAAAAAAGAATCCACTGTCAAAATCTTAAAAATGGTTAAAAATTGATATTTTTCCATCCCCTGGCCTTTTTAAGTCTCGAAGCTTTATACGAAAAATTTTTCATTGTGAGTTATTGATCGGATGTTCACTGCAAATCACAGATCTTTTGCAGCCTTTTAAAACTTAAGTTTACAAAGAGGCACACAAATTTGTACAGTTTGTTTACATATCTATTTTCTTTTCACAGGATATTACAGTTATAAGTAGTCAAACAAGGAAAGCTGTCTTAGCTGCATTAGTTGCTCTAGGTAACATTTTTTTTTAATCATCGTTTCAAGAAAGCAGAGTACTGTAACTCAGAAAGAGAGTTCAAATGATAACACTAAAGTCTTGCAGTGGTAAATTGTTACTTTTAACATTATTTCCACATCTAATCAGAATACTTCCTCCTTTCCAAACATTTTCCTCTTTATTACCATTTTTGAATGAGGAGGATACTCTGCCTTTTCCATATTGCTTGTAAAAGCAAAGTATTCAGTCAGGACTGAAGTTAAAGCTCCTTCACAAGGGAGAGGGAGGTGAATGTTATTCTACTGTATGCATTAATTCACTTTTCCAGAATATTTTGAAGGGTGACCTTGAGATAGGTCAATGACAATTAGTGCTTGTTCAGGAGACCAAGTTGCTTACCAAGATCCCCTGTTTTGATTTATATATTTTAGAACCATAGAGAGTTATTTACATATAATGACATGATATATTTAATGCTGTGGTCTACACAATGTTTTTACACATGTAGGATGCTATATAAAAAAGGTAGTAGCCTACTGCTTCAAAATAATGTATGAATACGATCTATGGGAAAGTACACGACATTAGAAAGCCATAGTAGGTACATTTACTATGTGGTAAGAGCACATTAAGTCTTGCTGTGCATTATTCACAGTTTTATTGCTTTACCTCTGATCGTGGTCTAAGTTCATGTGACCTGAAGTGATTTATTTGTAGGAACTTTAACAACAGCTGCATACCCTCACATATTCGTTAATATCAGAAGCACAAGTGGCTACATGAAATTGAAAACGTAAAATGGACAAATGTAATTTCTTGGTGAATTTAGTGCAATAAATTAACATGCAAGGAATTTGCAGTAAGCTGCTGTTATGAAGAAATCAATAAACACTTGTAATAAAAATGGTAATAAGCATGATAGTTCAGTAAATAATGAAAAAAGTGGATTATATGTTTTATTGGACTAATTAAGAAAAGCTTTATAGGCTCAAATGTTCTCATCAAAATTGAAGAAATTCTTTTTTGAAAGAGTCATGAAAATAATTTCAGTTTTCTTACTGAACTCAGTAAACTAGCATAAACTCATTGAACTGTAGTTGTTCCACAGACTTTATAAGGTTTATATTCTTTTAAATGGGATTTTCATTTGTTTGTTGTAAGCTACAATGTCTAAAAAAAAAAATAATTCCTCACCTAAAATCCTTTATGAGTACAAATATTGTACTCATATTGTGCTTGGTAGTTGTATCAAAAAAGAAATATCACAGATTTTTAAAAAACATATTTCTAGATTAGAGGAGCTTTTCTCTGTCAGAGAGTTTGTTGCCTGGATCAGTGCCCAGCTATGACTTAAGATATACATTCAGCCTGGAGCAAGCACATAAAAGAGTGAGACTTTTCCAGTTTTATTGGATAGGGTAGGAATTACATCTTTGCTTTCCCTTATATAAGCACTTAAATTGTTTTGTTGAATCAAGGTGGAAATAGCTACCCAGAAATTGTCTTACCTGCTCCCAATTAGTTTAATAACAACTGTCAAGAACTCCAAGTATTCCGAGAAAACATTTACCCTGTCACCCTTCTATTTCATGTTTAGCTGTTAGTGACAAACTATATTCCTGTACATCCACAGTTTCAAATTATTTTCTTCTAATTAGCCTTACTCAAAACCATCTGTGACCAATAGAAATAACGAGAGTTTCAACTTCTTTTCATCATGCAGCCTGAACTTTATGTAACTTGTCCAGAAGACTGAATGTTTATGGCATAGCTTGTCCTAATGCCTCCCAAAGCCATTAGGTCTCTTCTGACATGTAAGAAAACTAAAGGGCTAAAATAGACTACCTGTAAGATGCAGATGTCTTTGAAGACATGGAACTTTTACTCAGATGGAAGTTCAGATTGTGACTTCTTACTTTCATGAGTGCTAAAACTTCTCAGATTTACGTTTCCTCAGTTAAAGCTTTAATTTCATTTTATTGGGTGACTTTCATTTTTATCCTGGAGCAAGGATCAGCTTAATTCTTGCCTGGATGGGCTAACTAAAAGAGGTAAAGGAGAATGTGTTGTTTTACATGAAGAAGTAAAACCACATCCCAAACCTTGTTTCAATTGC
>JAOXJM010000012.1:98486278-98498434 GCA_026413425.1 Tringa solitaria | reverse complement strand
ATGGTTGGACTCGATGATCCCAAGGGTCTTTTCCAACCTAGATGATTCTATGATAGTGAAAATAGGCAGATAAACCTATATAAGAAACATACAAAACACCCTTCCTTTCCAAATTCATTATACAAAAGCCATTCATATCACTTCCTGTTTATTACAACCTGCTTCCTTATCTGACAGTTGAGACAAATGAAGTAATGCACTAAAGTTCAAAAGACAATGCCAGATAGTAGGATATAACTGTTGTCTTTGTGGATATATACTATAGGTGCCAACATATTGATTTTGTTTATTTTCCTTTTATTTTTCCATTCAACACAGTTCAAAGACTTTCCAAAACACTATAGTGAGATCGTATCCTTCAATGTGCATGAAACATTTCTTGCTGATGCCTCTCCTATAGCTGGTATTTTTCATCACACTGTAAAAGCTCCATCCTCTAATCCTGTCTTCATATAAATAACTCAATCCTTCTGTGCACTCCCTCAAAGCATAGAGATATGTTACCCCAGAAAGTGACTAAAGAGTAGGTGCAATCAATTTGTAAAATTCAGCAGCCTAGATCATAGAATTACTGTAATAAAAGTTTGAAGATCTTGAAAGGTCCACATCCATATTCAAAAGCAGCATCTCTAATATCTGTATTATTTCTTCCAAAATTTTTTCTGCCCTGCCATGGCTGCATCCCTTAGTGAAGGCACAGTAACCTTCCCGCGACTGTGTTCCAGAATTTCACTATTCTTGTAACGTTATGGACATAGAAAATGGACAAGTTCTCTTCTATTTACAGCAACCCCTTATGTACCTTCCTGTATCTTTAGGTACCTGAAGACTTCGTCTCCCCTCATCCTTTCCCCTAGGGATTCCCACTTTTTGACCTAAGATGCTCAGTGTTTAACAGGACTTGATTTTTCATCTATTTATTTTTTTCAGTGTTCTACTCTGGACTAACTCAAGTTAGACCAAATCTCTCTCAAAGTACAGTGACAAAAACTGGATACAATAATGCTCTGAAGTCTTAGGGGAATGGAGGTGCAGATTACTACACCTGCCCTGTAGAGTTGCTTCTGTTTTGCGACTATATGATTGATTGCATTCATCATGATCCTTTAATCCTTTCTAGAAAACTTACGAGTTGCTCATAAGTCTGCATTTGTGTGCTTCATTATTTCTGTTGACCTGATTGGATTTCGTTCAGCTATTTAAGATTAATCCCTCTGATTTAAGACCATTTTGAATACCTGTTTTATCCTCCCAGCATCCTTACAATCCATCCTACAAATTTAATACAAAAGTTTTCCTCTCCATCATCCTGGCTTATGAAACACTGAGCAGAGCTGAAGGTAGGAAAGTTCCCTCTGATGTCCTGTCCAGGACCGCCTTCCTTTTTAGCTGTGAGTTACCGATAAACATGATATCAGAATCGTGCTCCTCAACCACATAGGAAGTAATTTCTTCTTACTTATTTAGAAGAATGCTGTGGAAGGTAATATTGTTAGACTTAATATCAATATGGTATGACTTCTAATGCTTCCCTTATTGACCAGGTCTATTCACTTTTTGCAGAAAAAACTTTGAATTGTTTGATGTCATTTGTTGACATGTCATATATTACTCATGCCACAATGCTACTCATCTTCCTGTTGTCTTCTAAGTGTTTCATATCTTATTTGTTGAGATTCTATTCTGCAATTATTCTCTCAATAACCCTCCTAAACTGTAGAAAAGTATTTCCAACCAAATGAGAACTCACACATTTTACCAGAGCACTTGTATTCACTTTTCCCAAATAAATTCTCAGAGCAGCTTCCTTCTTTCCAAGGTTTTTTTCATTTTTTATTTTCTATTTCAACCTCGGCTTTCAACTACTACATTTGAAATGTCCATATATCTACAGTTCTCCACATCCTCATTCGCACACTTGACTCAATGTCTGTTTTTTTATATATTTCAAAGACTTGAATTTTGCTCTTTTCATTTCCAAAACTTTATGCATCTTTGTCATGGAATAGCTGATCCACACAAAAATAATTGCAGCAATAATAATATCTATTTAACAAAAAAAAAGGAAATAATTAATTTTTCGTGTTTTCTTACCATAGAACTGAGTGATACCCAAATTCTTATAAAATAAATTTTCTTTTGTTCCCTATTCTATAGAGGAACACAACATCAGTTAGTGCTGGTGAAAATCACATTAAGTCTTGTTTCACCCACTTTTACAATGCCAAGTTATTGAATTATAACTTTTCAGAGATTTGTAGAAAGTCAGAAAGCACATCCTTAAAAGTATGGGTTAGTCAAGGCTACCACTGCTGCTGCTGCAAAAAGCAGATGAGAGAAGAAAATGTCTATACTATCTTTCACTAAACAAAGGAGAATGTTACTAAGGAAGATGCACCATTATTCATTATAGGAATATATATTCCAGCATCAGTTAAGGAAGCATTGTTATGTGGAAATAAAACAACTCACTGCTTTTTCTATTCCCAGTTTTACCTCTCCTCACACCCTTACCCACAAGTTCTTCTTTGCCTCTGCCCTGGCTCCACAGCTGATATTCAGTAATTTGAGTGCTGAGTGCCTCTTGGCGACCACAACTGTGCCACAGAAACAACATTGTCCTCCACATGCATGCCCTGGCAGAATCATGCACAGTCCAGCTAATGTCATTAGCATGGGTATGTACAGTATGTAGGTACAGAAAAAAACCCACAAGAAACAATGACGCATATCTTCTAGTCATGGATGTGTAATCGTTATTATCTTGAGACTTTAGTGAGACTCATTAGCAATTTACTACACTGGAAATACACTGCTCTTTAATTAATAACAGTGGGATGCTGAATATAAAGCTATTTGCAACCTATTACAGAGAACGTGTAGTAAAATGGCAGGAAAGATAAACTGCCTGCAGAATGATTTTACTTCTACCTAGGATCAGGAAATAATGAATGCTATTAGAGTCAAGCAGGACAAACCAGCTACAGTTGCAGATAGTTCAGTATTTAATACACACGTGTCCTTCCTAAAACTTACATTAATTTATTTGCAAATTGAATGCTGCTTATTCTAAACTCTGGCGGTGACAGCACATTTTAGGTACATTTTGGAAGGCTTAAGGGAGAGGAGTCCTAATGCTTTTTCATAATGTGAGTGACATAAATTGATCATGCTGTACTAATATTCTCGTTCTAAGGGCAACGACTAATGGGCAACGTAGACATAGTCTTTACCCTAAATGAGTTTTCAGCTATTCCAAAGAGTTAGCAAACTTGCCTCTGTCACTCTGATGTTGTCAGCTGAATAAATTATTATTATTCTATCATGGTGAATAAATGGAAATACTTACCTGCATTAAAAAAATAAAATAAAATAAACCCAGGTAGTACAAAAAAGTATTGCTTTTTAAGTACTACATGTAAGAGCTTCACAAGAATGTCTCAAATAACTGTCACAGCCATAAGCAATATTAAAATATTATACTTTAAATAGAGGACATATATGCTCACAAAGGCAAAAATTCTCCTTCATTTCCACAGCACTATTTCTGCAAGGTTTTTTTTTTTCTTTATTTTCTTTGGAATACTTTGAATCACACATCCTAGCTCTCCAAAATGTCATGTTTTATCTCTGAGTTTTCCTAACGATCACATCATTGTCTGGGGATTTGGTTCCTTGTTAGCCTTTAGTCCTAAACAGCCCTGCTGAGCTCTGTTGCTTTCTAATTATTTTAAGCATATCAATTAAAGCTTCTCCTTAGTGTTTACATCAGAGACTTCTGTGCAAGAATGGCAGAAATCCTCACAAAAAATCTTCAGCTCAGTTTGAAGATTGGTGACAAAGGTCATTAAAGAAATGACTGAAAGAGAAGGGTTTCTTTCTATACAGTTTTGAAAAGGAGAGAAAACATAACGAGAAAACTACTCCAAAGCTTCACTTTCATGGTGCTAACTGTAGCCCTTAAAAATACCTGATTACAAGGAATCTATTCAAAGACCTTTCTTTTAAATGGAAATAAAATAACATAGAAAAAGAAAGGGGTCCCCACACACCACCATCCCCCCCTCAAAAAAAAAAAAAAAAAAATATATATATATATTTATACCCACTTCAACCAGATGTCTGCTGGAAATACCATAGAGGGGAAACAGTCTAGGAGGTTACTGGAGTGTGTGGAACATAACAACCTAACACAGCTGGTAAGTGAGTGAGCTAGGAAGGTGCCCTGATAGACTTGTTTGTTGTGAACAAAGAAGGACTTGTGAGTGATACGATGGTTGGAGACCAACTTGGGTATAGTGATCATGAAATGATAGAGCTTTTGATTCTGGAAGAGAAGTTGGGGGTGGGGAGGAGGGCAGCAGGGCAGCAGAACTCCTACCTTGGGCTTCTGGAGGACAGTCTAAGAGTTTAACCTGTTTAGGAGCCTGGTTAATAGAGTCCCTTGGGAGGCAGTTTTGAAGCTCAAAGAACATCAAAGCTGGAGATTCTTCAAGAAGGAAATATTAAAGACATAGGAGCAGACTATGCCCATGTGCCAAAAGACGAGCTGGTAGGGAAGAGTGGCCTCAATGAACAGAGAGCTTGGGCTAGAACTCAGGGGGACTATAAGGACATCGTGAGGTTATATAGGGAGGAAATTAGAAGAGCTGAAGCCTAACTAGAAATTCACCTGGCTGCTGATGTAAAAGACAATAAAAAATGTTTCTGTAAATACTTTATCAATAAAAGGAGGACTAAGGAGAATCTCCATCCTCTACTGGATGTGGGGGGAAACCTGGAGAAAAAGGATGAAGAAAAGGATGAAGTACTTAAAGCATGCTTTGCCTCAGGCTTTAGTAGTAAGACCAGTTGTTCTCAGAGCACCCAGTCCCCTGAGCTGGAAGACAGGGACGAGGAGCAGAGTGAAGTCCCCATACTCCAAGGGGAAATTGTTAGCAACCTGCTACGCCACTTAGACATACACAAGTTTATGGACCTGGAAGGTACCCAGCCAAGGGTACTGAGGGAGCTGGCAGCAGCGTTCACCAAGCCACTTTCCATCATTTATCAGCAGTCTGGCTAGCTTGGGAGGTTTCAGTTGACTTGAGGCTAGCAAATGTGACTCATCTACAAGATGGGTAGGAAGGAGATTTGGGGAACTGCAGGCCTGTATTTTCTGGCCTAAGTGCCAGTGAAAGTCATGAAGCAGACCACCTTGAGTGTCATCACATGGCATCTACAGGATCAGGGCCCAGACAGCATGGGTTTGCGAAACGGGTTTATGGGTCCTGCTTGACTAACCTGATCTCTTTCTGTGATAAGATGACCTGCTTAGTGGGTGAGGGAAAGGCTGTAGATTTTGTCTACCTAGATGTTAGGGAAGCTTTTGACATTGTTTCCCATAGAATTCTCCTAGCAAAACTGGCTGCTCATGGCTTGGATGGGCTTACTCTTTGCTGGCTAAATAACTGACTAGATGGCCAAGCATAAAGAGTTGTGGTGAAGGGAGTTAAATCCAGTTGGTGGCCGGTCACAAGTGGTGTTGTCCAGGTCTCAGTACTGTAGCCAGTTCTGTTTAATATCTTCATCAATGAACTGGATAAGGGGATTGAGTGCACCCTCAATAAGATTGCAGATGACACCAACTTGGGTGTCATCAGCCTGATGGGCTGAGGCCAATGGGATGAGGTTCAACAAGGCCAAGTGCCAGACCTGGTTGTCACAACAACCCCATGCAGCACTACACACTTGGGGCTGGAAAGCTGCCTGATGGAAAAGGACCTGGGGGTGCTAGTTGACAGCCAGCTGAATATTGAGCCAGCAGTATGCCCAGGTGGCCAAGAAGGCCAACAGCATCCTGGCCTATATCAGAAATGGAGTGGCCAACAGGACTAGGGACCCTCCTGGTCTTGGCACTGGTGTGGCCACATTTCTAATGCTGTGTTCAGTTTCAGGCCCCTTACTAAAAGAAATATATTGAGTTATTGGAGCACGTCCAGAGAAAGGCAATGGAGCTGGTGAGGGGTCTAGAGCAATAGTCTTACGAAGAACGGCTGAGGGAACTGGGGTTGTTTCACCTGGAGAAAATGAGGGTCAGGGGAGACCTTATCACCCTCTACAGCTACCTGAAAGAAGGTTGCAGTGAGGTGGGTGTTGGTCTCTTTTCCCAAGTATCAAGCGATAGGACAAGAGGAAATGGCCTTAAGTTGCACCAGGGGAGGTTTAGATTGTACATTAGGAAAAATTTCTTCACTGAAAGGGTTATGAAGTATTAGAAAAGGCTGAGCAGGGGAGTGATTGAGTCGCATCCCTGAATGTATTTAAAAGGTGTATAGATCTGGTACTTAGGGACATGGTTTAGTAGTGGACTTCACAGCACTAAGTTAACAGTTGGACTTGATGATCCTAAAGGTCTTTTCCAACCTAAAGGATCCTATGATTCTAATTAGAGTCACTGGGTTTGGCCAGAAGGTGTCATATCTGAGTAATGAAACATCATATGAAAAATCAAACAGTCCTCTTTGGAGTATTTCTGTAATGTGCTTGATTCCCCAATGGGAATCAAGCATGTAGAGGTGTGATACCATAAAAACAGTTATGACAACTAATTTATTTCATTGTGTAACTTTATTGCAAATTTTAATTGAATGTTTTAGAATTTGAAATCCAATCTAAGGTTCAAGCTAATTATATCTGTATTGTGGATAAAATATCTTTACCTTTACCTCTTTTATTTATTTTCCCAAACAACAGTTGCAGGCAATTCCCTTGTTCTCTCATAGGACTGCTTTGCATATAACTGTTTTTGCATTCACAGCCCTGAATCCTCTTCAGGGGTAAGCAGGAGATATTATGACAGACTATCCATGGTAGGTCAGAACAAAGGTCTATTGTGCCCAGAATCTCATCTCCCTTACCGGTCAGGACTGCATCTTTGCAGGGGTGTATAGGTAAAGAAAAAGCATATTTAGGCACTTCTCTCACTAGAGACTCCTTTTGGAAATACAACCGTTTAGGGTTGTACCCACATTGTTGTATTTAATAGCCCTTAACGGAGCTTCTTCCCTTTGTTCAGCTAATTACTTTTTGAACTGATTTATGTTTTGGCATCCAAAAATCCTGCAGCAATGAGTTACATAATTTAATTACATATTATATGAAAAGCAGTTTACACTTCTGCCTGATAATTTACTTGGGTGCTTGCTGGCTTTCATGTTATGTATGGTGAATAACAGCTCCTAAATCACTTTCTCCCTGCCATTCACTACTTCGAATATTTTAATTATACCATCCTTGGTTATCCTTTTTCCAAATTTGAAAAACCTTGCTTATAAAATCTCTCCTTGTATTGAAGCCATTTTCTACGGTTTGTTAACAAAGTAACCCTTGCCAGTACCATTTTTAATTCTGGTGATCGCAGCTCAGTAGAACAGTGAGTTTTATTTTTTTGTAATTTTGTAGCAGAACAACACAGAGTAAACAATGTGCAACATGGGAGACTTCGCAAAACTCTGATTGCATTTTTTGTTAACACCAGTCTTTTTATTTCCTCTTTGGACAGTAGTGATTTCAGAAAGGTATCTTCCCTGCAATGTCATGGCAGCTTAGTCTTTCTACCAACCTTGATGAGGGAGTTTTTCAATGGATTTTTGCAAATGCATGCATTCGGTACCAACCATATCAAATTTATGTGTGCTCAAGTGATTTCTTCATATAACAAATGAATGTGACATATGACTTCCCTTTATAAAAGCCACAATTACTGTTTCTCATTCTATTAAATTTAGCCATATATTTATTAATGTGACCATTTTCTAGCATTTAAAAAAATACACATATCCGTGACTACATGTCTATAATCTTTTCTACTGTTGTTAAAACATGAAACTAAAGGATGAGTCCAATGTATTGAGTTGTACATTGACTTTGAATCCTAGATTTTAGAGGAGCAGTTTTACAATTTCTTCTTACTTTTTTGCTCAGTTTCTAGCACTAGTGGATGCTGAAGCTCGGTTTAGAATTTATTTGTTCTAGAAATTAGACATTTCCTTGTTATGAGAAAGTTACTTTTTCTTCAAACACAAAAATATCTGCTAAGTTTCTATTGACATGTCTTTTAGATGAGCAGATTGAACAGCTATAACATTTCATAGGATAGTTTATTCAAATAGAAGGGTGCTGTTTTCATTAATCTACAGATGCAAGAAAATAAAACATTACCAATTATACTCAGTTCATACTTCAGGTTTGTTCTTTCTGTGAAAACTTCAAACTCACAGAAAGTGTGAAGCTGAAGTATTAATTTGTCGTGTTACAAGTCTTCATCTTTAAATAGTAGTCTCTATTTCCTGTATCCATTATTTTACCTAGTTTTGCCATGAGATGGTGTTGTGTTATTTTTGGTTAACTACACTTACTCACCTGTACACATAACGGTGTTTAGCTGTTTACTATCTGTATACAGTCTTTCATCTAGCACTTTGTAATTATGTTCTGGAAAGATGATGCTAGGTGAAATTTATCCAAAAAGCACAGTCAAAATTTACTAGTGAGATTAAAAAGCTAATAAAGTTACAAAATGTAGATCATCCATATACTTGGCAATTATGCTGTCAGTCTATGATTAGATTTCTATATAAAGAAGCCATAAGAAAAACTGTAAGAATGTTGCATAGCAAACACTACAGACATTAAAGAAAGCAATAAACACTAGACAAGTATTTGCAAATTAGGAAGTAATGTTACAATAAAGGTCTGAATACTACAACTATTAATATTGTTATAAAACAATGTGATTAACACTTCAGTACTTCTAGTGAAAAAGAAATTACTAAGAAAAATTATTTTACTGCTTGACAAAGCTATAGTTCCTTACTACTTAACTTTTAGGTCTGAAAAACTTTTAGAATTTAAGAAAATTTTTACTGTAAGAGACAGATGTTATTCTTCCATTAACCAATATCTTAAATTTAACCCAAATATTTAACATATATCTTGATCTAACAACTGTTCATTAGCCGAAGTTCACTAACATGTTTCATTACATCCTAAAATGTATCACAACAGTAAGTTAATCCTTTTCTTAACTTCAGCTGTTGAATTCCACACCCTAATATCCCTTTCATGCTTTAATGCATTGATAGATTATTTAAATTGCAAATTATCTCCTTTAGTTCTAGGATCTCCCCTCTTGGCCTTCCTTAAGCTTCAATTCACATCTCAATAAAAAAGAAATTTCATCATTTGCCAGCTTAATTTTAGTAGCAGAATTTTCCTTTGATCTCTCTTTTATGTGGCACTTAATGCCTTTATGTTTCATACAACATCATCTAACTGTTCATTTTATGTGAGTATCTGTCCACTTTAATGCTAATCATTTTCTTGTCCATCCTCCTCTGTCCCTTTTTTCCTAATGTTGTAAGTCACCATCTCATAGGTCTTAGCATTACACAAGAATTTAAACAGTTGTTTGTTTTACTCACTATTAAAACTTTGGTGAATCAGAGGAAAAATTTAAAGATTGAAGCTTTAGCTGTCCTTTTGAGAAAAAAATGTAACAAATTTTAATTTTTACTCCTTTTCTTTCCAGCAGACCGTAATTTAAGTTGAAGTTTATGAATATAAGTTTATAAATGTTAAGTTTATAAATATTTAATTTTTTAATGAAGTAAAAATATAAAGGAAATGTGTATAAATAAACCCTAGCCCCAGGACTGAACCTTCATAATCCATGAATCACTGAAGCCCAGAAACACAGAATATAATAACAAACTGATGTTTATAATTTGGCACAGGCACACAAGAAGGGTGAAGAATAAAGCTCAAGTCATTCTGAGTTCATAACCTTCTCTTTCTTCAGTATACTTCTTTTATTTCTCTGTACATAGTTATTTTGATGTTTCTTAGAATACGTCGGTTCATATGTAGGAACTCGGCTCTGGATTCACATTTTTCCATTTCACTCCAGACACACATATGTAACAAAAGCAGCAGCTGTCACAAGAAATGAAAACACTGAGCTCCTGAGATATACCCAGAGACATCCAGTGTATTAGACAGTAGCACTCATACAATTAATGATATGCAATGGTTCAAATGGGAAAGTGCTGGAGGAAGGGTAAAGCAGTCCCATCTCTTGCATGATGTTTGGCTTCCCTAAGAGCCTGCACACAGGTAGATTTGGGAACTGTGCCCTGAAGCAAACATGGCCACCATATGAAATTTGTGTCAAACTTGCTCTTCTGTTAATGAGGGCAAGAGCAGTGAGGTGAGGAGCACCTGCTGGAGGATATGGCACACCATGCACACCAAATAGGTAAGTGGACAGCACTTGCTGGAAGATGGGGGATAGGAGCCTGGAAAAGTAGTTAGGTGGAAAGAATTAGCAGGGGGCAGGTTGGCGGGTTTCTTATTAGGAAGTTTCCAGGCACATACTTAGGCACAAACTTTAGTAGGCAGATGTGGCAGCAGCTCTGTCAGAGTAGTAACTGGAGGTGGTGGCAGAGGCTGCTCCATAGTGTTTGTCTCCTCTGAAAGCCCCTACGTGTATCCACCTTGATGTCAAGGTCTCAGAACAGGATAGAGTACCACCTTGATAAAAGTTAGAAGCACCACTAGAGGGCATTAAAAACACCATAAAAAAATTACGTTTAATACCAACAGCAGTGCGTGAAGAGATATAAATGAGAAAAGCTGCAAAGAATGATCTAAAAGATAGACAGAAAACATATGGGTCCTATACAGTGAGTGCTCAGAGAACTATAACTAAACTCAAGGTCTGGAGCTAACAATGCCAGCCAGCTTCCACAGAGAATACAAGAGTTAATACTAAATTCAGTGCTCAGATAATTAGCTAATTTACATATTTCAGACTGTAGGCCATCTACTTAATGACTAGTGAATGTTATAAAAAGATAACAAAAGTTATGCTGCATACTGCACCTAAAGATCAAATGATGATCTTTAACTTCATTGAGGGCAACAGAAGCAGCAGTGGGTAGCAAATGCTTTAGTATTGTCAGTAGAGGTAAGGAAGTTGTTGAGAGGTCTGTGTAAGTTGAGCAGAAGGGCAAAACAAAGGGTGCCTGCAAGCATTGAAAAAGCAGAGTTCTCATCTCTGTTGTAAAAGTTAGACATTTTTCCTTCATATTGGCTGAGCTGTGCAGCAGAACAAAAGACACAAAAGAACAGGCACCTTGTAGGTAACAAGATCTGTCAAGTATTGTCATTTAAAACGTATGCTAAGTTTTTCTGCAGGCTTTCCCCAGCACTGGAGGATTTGCTTCCCTGTATTCTCTGATTTATCTTAAGAAAGACATCCAAAAAAACCCAGGAAAGGCTGCCAGTGGTGAAGTCACAACATTTCTTTTTGAAGACTCGAAGTCCCAAATGGTCACACACTGAACCTTCCTACCACAGTTTGGTCTGCTTAGAGGGATTGTATAAAAGTTTTATTTACTGTTTAGAGATATTCTTATAGGGAGCAATGTCCCTCTAGATAATTTTATTTTGTTTCTATTCTGCAAAAATCTGCATGCAAACATGTTACAAGGGGTAAAGCCAAAAAGGGCTGAGCCATTTAGGCCAGTAGTTCAAGCAGGACCACAAATACTTCACACAGGAGTGCAGAGATACAAGTAAATGGATGACAGCCACAGCTGAGAGAAAAATACAGTATTTCTCATAATGGGAGAGGGAAACTGCATTAATAACATTAAAATTTTTATCAGCTAATTTTTACAAGAAGAGATTTAAAGTTGAGGGGAAATTGCTTACAAGATTTGTTGATTTTTTTGCTGCATTCTTGTAAATAAATGATATCACCTACCACAAGCTATGTGGTCACATGCATTTTGCTAACATTTCAGTCTACAGATACTTACAGGTTTAAGTATTTACTTTAGTAGACAACACAGCTGATTTTACCTGTTCTTGACCCTTTCGAAGTATGGGGTTCAAATGTAGTGCCCAGCAGACCACTGTGACAGAGAAGAGCTCTCAGCTTGTGAGTGACCTGCCTGAGAGAGAAATGCAGATCCTTTTCATCTCCTTACATTACCCAGACTTTTGTTGTAATTTCCAACTCCAGCTTCTTGCTATTCAAAATTCAAAATGTTATAGAAGGTTCATTTTTTTCCATTTGAAGTGTATGGCACCAGCGGAAAGACCACATTC
>JAOXJM010000012.1:98473467-98485889 GCA_026413425.1 Tringa solitaria | reverse complement strand
GGTATCATTCAAGAGGTGCTTTTTTAACAAATGTAAAAATAAAATATTTTACTTAAGATAAGCACATAGTAGAATCAATATAGTATATTATATGTAATTTGGTAGTTTATGAAGTCCCTTACAGTGAAATTATTTTTCATTTTAAGCTCTGTCATGACAGTAACAATATATTTAACATTTCTGCAACTCTATTTTACCCTAGGAAAAAAATATTAATTTTTCTAATTATTCCTAATTTCTTTTCCTAATCATGAACATAAAGAATATTTCATATTTAAAGAAATTGATAGAAGCATGACTTAAAATGGACATTAGCCCACAATCTAATTCAAAGCCATGAGAGTTGTAGACATCCTTTGAATCTCTCAGTACAAAACATTTTTTCACACAAATATTCCTTATCTAGCTTTCTATCAGGTCTTCAAACCTCCAGCAATCCTTACAGTTTTCTACTAATTCTTTTTTTTTTTTTTTTTTAAGAGCAAAGGGTCTAGTCTGGCATTATTAATTATCTTTGTAAAAATTAAAAAAAGAAGTCACATTTGGAAACTGCTGTCCACCACTGAGTTGACAACTCTGCCCATTTTTTTCTCTCTTGGTATGCTTTTAGATGACTTGCCATTCATGCACTTTCAACAAATGTATATGTCACAAAATTCAGCAAATACAAGACCAGATGTATCTAATTCCTAAGATAATATCAAAAACATTTGCAACATTTAGTGTGCTGTGACAAATACAAATAGTGTTCATTCACTGAAATACGACTGAAGACGCGAAATACATCAACCTATCTTAACAATGCCTAAAGAACTTAAGTAATAACACCCAGCTATGTAATACTTTCTTAATGTATCTCCTCACCCTCATATGTTAAAAAAAAAGCTTTCAAAGCATAGAAAATACTTCAAGATCCTTTGAAATGTATAAGATGAAGGCAGTCATCCTGACATTATCCTCAGTATTGCTGTATATATTCACAAAATGAAACAAATCTGGTAACACTAAAATTCTTGTGGAGATGACAAAAAAAAAAGTAACCTTTTATTAACAAAACTTCCAGATCAAGTGGCAACAACTCTGATTTTTTTTTTGTTAGTTTGTAGATTCAGTGGTTTCCCAAAAGTGAAGGTTTATAGTATAAGTTACAAAGGGTGATAGATTGCCACAGTACAAAAGGAGTCATTGTAGTATATTTTTAATATCATTTATATGTATACACATATGATCCAAACGCAGATTTGTTCTTGTCTTAGAGATAATCAAACATTCAGTTGACTGCTCCAGTTGCACAGCAGTCAACAGCTATTGGAAATGTTGTCATACCCTTGGAGGCAGCAAGCCACAGAAAAGAATATACCAACTTAAGGGAATCTTCAATTGTTTCTTCAAAAGAAAAAAAATTTGGTGTAATGTCAATAGTTGTGTGTTTTTCAACTGAGGATCCATATATTTAATGATTCCTCAGTCTTAGAATACAACATTGCCTTGACCTAGCAGTAAGACAATATCTTTGAAGTACAATGGCTAGCAGTCTGCAAGACTTTTTTTTTTCAATGGCTCTCTCTGTTATTTTTAAAATTTTCCCAGATATTAGCAATAACAGCAGTTTCAAAAGTTCTTCATGCTGAGAAGCTATACTAGAATTATTTCAAATAATACTCTGTTATTATGCAGACCTAAAATTGCAAACATTTTTAAAGCTATTAAAAACTACCTCTTCATGTACAACAGTAAGTTTGATTTCAATTAATGCTCTCTTTACCATTCCGGGTAAAATTGCATTTCCATTCATCTTGTCAATTGTAAAGTCTTTTCTTCTAGTGTACTGCCTCCCTTCCTTGATGAAATGTTTCTACCACTGCCAGAATTGTGATCCAGTTTCCAACCATTTCTAACATTACACTAGTATTGATTGGTAGATTTACCCTTGGACGGTGATCATTCTATTCGTTCTGTGTTGCTTTGTATTAGACCAATAAAACCTAGATATTGTGCCTCATGCGGCTAGAATATAACCCCTGAAAAACATATGGAAGAGGGTTCTCATCAGAAATTAAAATAATGACTGCATAGGATTATTCAAGTTAATTTTCAACTTTTCTGGAAGTATATTCAAAATGTAGTATTTTGCATTGCAGTGTCATCTGAAGCAGTTTGTACATTGAGTTTGTAAAGAAATCTAAGATGGTTTTATTTAAAGTATTCTTTATTGTCATGAAGCAATTATCACTAAAGGTAGCTCTATATCCAACAGTCAGAATCCTCTGGGGAAATGATAAAGTACTTTCCGGTCCAGCTGTGTCAGCTTCACCAGGTTCTTGTCTTCACGTAGAATAAGGTAGTATCAGAAGGAAGTGAGACCTCAGATCATATGAACGTTATTTTCTGTCACAGTTTTGCCCTGAAACTCTTATCCACATCTTCTTTAATCTGCAAAGAAACTTTTTTTCTCTTTTCGTTATTGTCTCCAGGCTCCATGACCTTGAAAATACACCAGTACCACAGCATAGTCTGTTAATGGTTGGACTTCTCCATATGTAAGCAACCAAGTCTTAAATCTCCATAGAAATTGGTAAGATCTGTGCCTTGTCCCTGTTATAGTACTAAATGGACCCAAAGCCCATCTGTAACAAGCAGTTAGTTGTTATTCAGATAGGAATTGACTCTCACATATGTTTTCTTCCTTGGCTGACATTTCCTTACAAAATTTACAAACACAAGTAAAAAACTATCTTGGATAATATCACCCAAAAGTTGGCATGAATCATATAGTATTAGTCAATTTTTCTTTTCTTTCTGAATGTTGAAGTTAATTATTTTAAAATGCCAATGTGTATGTTGGCTTAGTTGTTCATATATAAAGATGAGATTTCATCTAAAAGCTGAATTTGTTTCTTTTTTCCCTTGCTCATTAAGCAGTGCAAGGATAAACAACAGTGATGTAAAACAGGAGATGAGCATTCACTTTGAAATGTCTAACAGTAGCTAGCTGGAAGCCTCCAGTATGGCAATTTCTAGATTTATGCATAAAACACTGGAGTTTAGTGGGGTTTATTTTTAAAGATAAAAAAGAGGAACACTGGGCTTTATTATCCTCTTGCCAGTAGTCATCTATTATCTGAAAATCAAGCTCTGAATGAATTCAATCAATCCTGTAAATTTTATGACTTTTCCCACTGAAGTTGTCTGCTTTCTATATGAGCATGGGAGAAAGGTCATTTCTCTGAATCACTCATCCTTTGTGCCCCAGTGCCAGTGAGATTATCGGGGTAACATGCTTAGATAAAACCTCCTTTACACAAGTTGTGTTTCCTAACCTTTTTAGCTCAGGGATTATCCTGATGTATGGGCAATACCTTCAGGGGCTGTAAGCAGGAATTCTGTCTGCTTTTCTGAAGACAGGAGAGGTGGCACAATCCTTCCTGTCATACTCTTCCATTTTCTCCCTAAATCTAGAAAAAATGTTCAAGTAGCACATTCAAAATATAGGCACTTGATGTCTCTGAATACTGCATAAAGATCAAATAAAACACATCTGGAAAAAAAGCTGGTACTGAAATTGCACAGAAGCCTCATCCTTTGTCAGCTTTCTTTAAAAACTACTTCAACTGAAGAAAGACCATGATTTTTCAAAACATTTTCATCTGGAAGCTTGTTCCTAAGAAAAAAAAGTACTCCAAACAGAAGGAAGAAAAAACTAGAATGCTTTTTCCTTGTCTGTTTTGTAGTAAAAAAAAAAACCCACACCAAACCAAACATCTCAGCCATAGACTATGCAAAAAATAAACTGTTGACAGTTTTTTCACAGAATGGCATCTGAGCCAGAGATATAATGGTAGCTAGGAAGTAGTAGATATCAATGTTACTTGCTTGATAAATCTTACATAAAGAAAAATTAACCTTGTTAATGTTAGTATCATTTCACAATGTCTGCAACATCCTAAGCCCAAACTTAGATCAATTACCTCGAAATTATTAATGTTATTGTGTACACTTGCACTTTTCTAAAAATGGCGCTTAAAGAAAAAAAGACAACTAATTGCCCCCAGTAAATCCGCCACTCTGTTGCTGGAGTTCTTTGAGTTCTTTTCTATAAGTTCAACGTCAAAAATCTGCAGGGTGCAGTAATTACACCAAGACAGAAAAAAGTCCCACATAGCAATACATTTCAGTCTAAAACCACACCTCCAGAATACTGATGAAGAGGAAAAATAAGAATGAGAAAACAAATATGCCAATATTACATACTGCTGCAGTCCCCTTGGTGGGCTATATGATACTACTTCATGAATAAAGATGGAGTAAACTACATTTGTAGCATAATAGCATAATAAGAAAAGGTAATTAGTGCCATCTATTCACCACAGTTAGAATTTGTCTAGAACAATTTGATTACTTTTATCACATTTTAAACTTTGAGTAAGATTTTCAGCTCTGTAATCCAGTTAGTGGTAAAGTGTGGAGAATATAAGTCAGCTTCCCAATATGATTGATGAGTATGTGCTGTGCAGGAGAGGAGCTGGAAAAAAATACAGAACTCATAATGTAGTCACCGTCTGCTTGCTTTAAAGCAAATCTCTTCTAAATCAGTTTGAATCCTTCAGCCAGACTAAAATATAAGCTTAGTATCTTCTCTGAACAAACAGGAAATGGAAAACTATTCATAGGAAAAAGGAACCCTTTTTTTTTTGTTTGAACTTAACACTGTGATCTTTCTGATATGCATTTATTATTTATATTTGGTTAACTCCCACATCTTGCTGAGAATTCGGCTCTAGTCATACTGAGTGTTACACAAACATGGAGGTAATTACAGCGACAGATTATTTCAAATTCAAATATAAATTTATTGACAAAAGGTTGAGTGATACATCCTGAGACAATGACAAGCATAGGGATGTAAACACCCAGACCCAGATCTGCACTGCCGCTGACATCAACGCAGCCTTGGTAAAGTGAGGCAGAGAGTTTGTGCCAGGGGCATATAATATCTGTCTGTGCTAACCAAAACTCCCAGTGCTACTCCTAGTCTAAGAGACTCTGTATAAGGTTAGAGACTCATTTGTTTTCCCTTCTCCTGAGAGCTAGAAGCCAACTCCATTCAGTTCCACAGCTTGATCCCAAGTAGTAGTGGCTTAAACAAACAAGCAGACAAGCCCCTCAGTCTCTTTGAAAGCAGTGTGTTATTTAACTATGTCTCCACTGCACACTTGTAACCCACAGAAGTGCCAGGAAATTACTTGCCCCCATTGCTATATTATGATCCAGGCCCTGCAAAGAGGGGAATGTTTTGCAGAAAGAAGATCATGTCATCTTGAGCTGTGGTTATCATGCTTTCAAACTTCTTTTTTTTGTTTCCTGCAAAATTAAGGTTATTTAAGAACTTTATTATGATGATGATGATAAAGTTAGAGCTTTTTATTGTCTTATTCTAAGAAAAAAGATTTTTCTGTTGATGGAAATGTGGACGCTTTTCCTAGATTATGAGATAACTACTTATATTGCATCCTGTTATGAATAATCACACTGTTTTCTGATATGATTTTTTTATAAACATTCATGTGGTGTGTAGTTTTGCTCTGATGATATAGCTTTATGTGCCAGAATACAAATTATATTTCTTTATAAAATATTTAAAATACTGGAGGATTAGTCTTTTTATATTTAATATCCACCCACGGTGTTTTGCGGACTTCTTTATGACATTATTTATCTTCATTTCTGTAAATGTTGAGGAATATGAGGACTTATATTTTTCCCGTCATTTCCTCTGGTGTTCTGCAATTTTTCTTTCAAAAAGATAGACCTATAAAAACAAATGGCAGTAAGGGCAGGGAATTGTCTAGAGTTGCAATCTAGGAAGTGAAATGAGACAATTTAAATAAAATACTTATTTGGATCAAAAAATTGCCTTAACAATACTCTAAGCCTGCAGTTTCAGGTTTACATGTCTCTAGCTGCAGGGAACCTTATTTTCATGACAGATGCTTTGGCCCATCCTATCATCTATAGAACTGGGTGTTTAATGCACATTCATAGAGTGGTTTGATTCCCTTGGAACACTTATATATATTTTCTTTAAAGAGATAGTTAAATAAGTGTTGTATTTATAAGTGTTATTTTTCATTTAAGGATTTTGATTTAATTTTCAAAACATAAAAAAAATTACTACTCCTGTGAATAGATGACAATTATTTCCTTTTGAAATAGAAATACTGAAGCCCTGAATAATTTATTGGACAGGCCTAAAATTCCAGAGGAAATATGAAATTCTCCTAGTAATTAAATGAAAACTCAAGACTCCTTTTACCTAAATACCTTAGCTTTTCATGACATTTGAGCATTTCATAATACTTAATGATTTCATGACACAGTTCCTCTGCAAGGTCAGCAAGGATCCTTGATTTACAGATTAAAAAAATAACATACATGATTATATGAAATATAGGCACCCGAGCTAAAAATTTGTTCTTCAAAACTGTTGCACTTTTGCCTCTTGTCTCTGGAGGTGTCTGATACACTCATTTACTTTGTCCCTGATTTTAATTACCTTCCTCTATTATAAATTAATTATTTTCAACAGGAGAGGATGCAAAGACAGTTGTCTGATAACACTTTCTGGAGAGAGGAACAAAGTAGCAGGAAAGCTAATCAGCAAAAGAAGGAATTCTCTCTTTCTGTCTGGAAACATATTTCACAATAGAAGATTCTGGGCATGGACCCCATGTTGGGGATAATAGTATCAGACTGTTTAAGGAGGTGACCTATCTATGGTCAGACTACCTATAGATACATTTTTTCCTGCAGCTGAGTACACTGGTTTTGTGCAATTCCCCCATGAGAGTTTTGGAAAAGATACAAGGGGACAGCCAGCCAAAAGCTAGGCGCACAACTTCAGGACAAAATTACAGAAGTAATTTTATAAGTAAAGAGAAATATCCAAAACTGAATTATTGCTGTGGCAGGAAACTTAATCAAGACTTATAAACTGGTTGGTTAAAACAAAAACCAGTTCTCTATTTATTTATTTTTTTCTGAAAATCAGTATTTGCCACTGAGTACAGGATAGAAACTAGTACTGACTCTCAGTGTGACCCCAGACAGGTCATATTAAACCAGAGTCTTTCTTCTTTCAAGTAATCAGATTTTCCACTTAAGTCAAATATTAATATGAAAAAAATGAACAGCCTTTAATGCTGAATTAATGATTCAAATACTCCTGAGCATTAAGGCATTGCTCCAATAGTTTTTAGGTATAGTTACTGCATAAGATGAGAAAATGTCAATTAGCATAATGTAAGTCAACAGAGCATGTAGTATGGCAGGGAAAAGATTATAAATGTGAATAATAATGTGAAGTTGTCTCCAGATGGAAGAAACCCCAGAAGGCAGGATTACCCCATTCCTTGTCAGAGCAGGCCATAGAACTGCAGAGGGAGCCAGCACCCTAACAGATCATGGGACAACATGTTGTGTCCATGCTGACCAGGGCAGTTGACTGCACCTGGATTAACTAGGTAAACCAAGAAAGATTTGTGTGTTACAGCTCTCGTACGATTTTGTGCAAGAAGTGATGATATTTCTCTCTGCATTTTCCCTGAGTTCATTCTGGAAAAGCTGTATGCTGTTGGGCTGTCCACAAACTTCAAATAACAATGGCAATGAGGGACTGTATGGAGTACAGAAATAAAAATGTTCTGAAAAGTGGAAACACTTCTTACAGTCAGAAACTTCAAAATGTCAATCTTTCAATCTTCTCACTCTTTTTCTTTTCTTTGAACAATAAAAAATATACAAATTATCTGCTGTTGAGTGTATAAATGCCTTTGCAGGCAAAAATTAAAATATTTTTAGCAGGTAAGGATGGATTACATAGCAGAATGCAATGTAGTGGGTAAGCAGGATGATGCATTACTGGGCACTTGCCCAGATTAGTTAGGTCTGTGGAGAAGTAAAGAGGCTTGGGCAGATTCTTTCAATGCCACAGCTATGTGGCACAGGTGTTTATTCACACATCACTGAGTTCTGTGGATGTACCCTAGTGCAGAGCAGCACAAACAGGTAGCAGTTTGAGCTGAAAATTACAGGATAGAAAATACAGTATATCTGCTGAAGAGCACTACTATTGCTTTTTTTGTGAAGCAGCTGTTTCACTAAGATATATGTCTCATTCTTCCCTCAAATAAGCAGATGTAAGTAAAATACATTCTGTCAAATCTACTTGAACAAGTTACCAAGAAAAAGTGGTAAACATCAGATTACCTAAACTTTTCAAATGCAGACTAACTTCTTTATCAAAGACACAATTAGTCAGACATACATTCTCAGGAGTAGCTACAATGCAACTGGACAGCTTATTTTAAACCAGAAATCGAGATAAGTAGATTACTAAAGTGCTTCACTTAAAACATATGACTCTCTGAAGTTACTTTGAGAACTACAAGAGCCCCAGGCTGCATTACAAACTTAATAGGTAGAAAACCAGCCCTTGCACCTCATTCTGCTCAACAAACCTGAGCAATGTGCATCTGATGTCACTGCTGCCTGTATTACAGGTGTATTGTTATTTTATATACAAGGCTCTTCCCCACACCTTGTTTCGACAATATATAGGAATAAGGAAAATGCTTTTAGCTACTGGCAGTCAGACTGAAAAGTGTTACAGTAGCTATTGAGAAATAGAGTAGTCATATTTTTTGTAATAAGATATTTCAGAAATATAGAAGCAATAATGAAAAAAGTGGGGGCACATCAATGTAGGAAAAGAAAGGCAAGATAGAGGGTAAGGCTGTCTACCATGAACACAGAGAAAAAGGAAAGCAACTAATATGAGAACTGATAAAATATTTTTCCTTATTTTCTGGAAGCAGTGAAATCATTTTAAGGATATATCTGAAAGACGGGAAAAGATAGGAGCTTAGAAAAATCCAGAACAAAAGCAGAAGAAAAGGCTTGTTGAAGTTGAGAATTACAACTAAGAATTATTAGAATTCTTCCTCCTCTTATTGAGATTTTCATCTATATTGAATATTGTGTAAAGTGTCATCCAGAATTGCATGTAGACTATCATATTTGGGTTTTTAATCAGAAAAGGTTGATGTTATGTTTCTACTTCCTATATCAATTTCTGTCATCACTAATACCTTTTCTCTGATAAGAAACAGTGCTTCTGGTCATTAATCCTCAGAAATATATGCTTACTTCCTTCAGAAATGAATATTATTAATCTTTGTTGATTGTTTCAGATCTTCATGTCCCTGTCATCACTGCATACAGGAAATGTGTGCTATGTAGCAAAAGGTGAAAGCTTTAATTAACATTCTTTCATCAACCCCACTGGGTTTAATATGTTTAGGTTATTAATAAAAATTGAGAAGTGCTGTAACTCGTTCTGTGTTGCACAAACCCACATTTTCAAGGAAGTTACACCTAACCCACAATGCTTTAGGCTAGAACAAACAATATCACTGCAGATCAAAGGACTTGAACTTGCCCTTGGGATTTACATAGACTACTCATTTAGTGCAGATAGAGGTCATATGTGTGATTCCATATTCATTGGCACAATAGAAAAATCCTTGCATGCCACATGCTCTTTCTTGTTCTTTTACAGACTCACAGAATGGCTGAGACTGGAATGGACCTCTGGAGGTCTTCTGGTCCAACTTCACTGCTCAAGGGCAGGGTTTATAAAAGCTTTTTTTAAAAAAAGTGAGGTAGAAAGACTTTTGCAATATCTAATCAAAAGAAGTAGGCTATATTTTGCAGAGAAAAAAACCTAAATGAGAATACCAACTCAGATACCAACTTTTTACACTCCCTGCATTAAACACTTTGTACCATTACACACAAATTGTCCTAAGAGAATGTTGTTAAAGATTTGAATGTTACTTGTATTGTGTATGTAAGTATAGATGATTGTACTGGCTCAGACAATGATGCATTTCGCCTAGTATCCCATTTCCAAAAGAGGTTTATGGCAGACAGCAAAGAAAAATCAAAAGCCCAGGACAAGCAAGTGGTCATATTTTCCTTCAGTGAAAAGCTTGCAAGCTTTTTTTTTCTGAGCCTCAGGTGCTAGGGTTGTCCTCATCACCTTAAGCCCTCATCTCTGCTGCAAGTGAAGCACATGAGCCTACATTTTATTTAGCAAAATAAACTGTAAAGAGTTTGAAGTATTCCACACATATCATTACATGGAAAAAAAAAATTGATGCTATTGTTGAATGAAATTTGGATATGAAAATAAAATCAGATTGGTGTCTAATATGTCTAAAATAGACGTAATATCACCACAGAAATGAAAACAGTTATGCTTTTTTCTATTTCATAATTGTTCTTTCTATGTCACACACACACACAAAATTAATTAAGTAGCAGTATCTCCTAGATATTTTAACACAGTTGTATCTTCTTTTTCTTCACAATCTTAAAAAACCCTGACATTGTGATCAATATGACTAGTCACAAATGTCTCAAGCTATATAGAAGGAGTAACAGACAAAAGACAGGGAGAGAAATTAAGACTCTGCTCTAAAAATCAAATAGACCATTACCAAAACAGTCTGGAGACATGAGGAGTATTACTGTCTAAATGGAACAAAAGCCATAAATAAAACAGGCCTTCACTTTTACTCATTTCCTTCATGTTTATTTTTTGCATATACTTTTGTGGAATTGCGGAATAAGGGTCATAAATGATGCAACACATAATGTTTGAATAAGGAAAAGCTGTATTCTTCTATACTATTAAAAAGCCAAACAAAGCAACAACAAACCCTACAGTGCACTCAGCTATATTCATAGATGAAACTATAATACCAGAATTTCATTTTTCTTTTTGTTTTTTTTTTTTTTTTCTGTGAACAGTCGTGTTTAAACTATTACTCAGCATAGATAAATCAGCTTAATGGGACTTTCTCGAACTAGGTCTCTTTTGGTAACTGTTTTATCTCATCTCTATCAGCATTAGTGTTGCTTATCAGGGAGAAAAAAAATAAAGACAAAATAACCTATGTTTTTAAAAATTAGTGATGATGCTACATACGCATCTCTGGATTCATAAGAAATCAATATAAACTTGAAAGTTTTGTAGATTCCCTAAATATATTCTGTTAGTCCAATAAGAAAATGCCTGTTCTTATTTTGTTTCGTACTCAGAAGTCATTTAACCATGCGTATGCAAATAAAAAATACATTCATTTTGACCTGAACACATGTTGCATGACCGTGAAATCTGTGAACAGGTGAAACGCGATTAGCAATCCTTGTAATTAATATTTAGGCTTCTCAGTAACATCTCTAGAATACTTCCAATTGAGTCTGCTGCAGTTTAGATCCTTTCTAGAAAAATAAATACTCCTGGCTTTCTGGGGCTTCATGTAACAATCTTTGGGGGTGGGGTTACTTTCCTTCTTTGTTTTATTTCGTATTTATGACAAACACTGGATTCACCCGTCTCCAGCAATACAACTTTTTTTTCTTTATAGTTTTTGGTTTGCTTTCAGTTGAGGTTTTTTTGGTACTATCCCAGCAAAGCACTTTAATACCAAGGAAACAACCCTAGTGACATGTAAGTCTCTAGCCCGTATTGAGAAAACATAAAAAATCAGTAACTGGGATGTTAATGCTCCCTGGCTGAAGTATAAAGAAATTCCCACCATCTCACTTTCCACAGATCTCTAAAACTAGTGTGCCATCTATACCTGTATCAGCATACTTTTTCTGGCAACAGATGCCATATTTAAATAAATAGATAAATAAATATGCAAGAACAGATATGCATCAAAAGCCCCAGCAATTTAAAGCCATCTTATTTTGGTACTGAGTACTTCAACTAATCATTTCATTTCAAAAGTATTTCCCTATTTCCCCATTTGTGCATTCAAAAGAATTCAGTTAAGCAAATACTGGACTCAAGTAATGGTTTTTCTATTTAAATGAAAAATCTTAACATTTTATCATGAAAATAGTAACACTACAACCTTCATCAAACCTTTAGATTTAAAATGAAAATTTTTAGATGAGTGCTGCTAATGATCCCTAAGAAAATCAAACAATACATACCATTCCTTTCATTTAGTTGAATGTGGCCTGAAAATTTCTTTAAATTAACCAATACATAATGAATTTATCTTAAACTTGCACAAAAAAAGTACAATAAATTGATTTTTTTTACCCAGCATATTTAATTACCTATTTTTTTTCATTTTTTCAGGTATGAGCAGTGAGTGTCATATGTTTGTGGAAAACACAGTTCTCTGTTGTATCGACAAGGACAAATTCCTGCCTTTATTTCTTTGCTTCTTAAAAAATGACTTTCTATTTATTGCCTTTATGTTTATTAGATAGACAACATCAATAATAAGAATTTTATTTTATAAAATAAATACACGGGGATATATTTCTAATGTGATAAT
>JAOXJM010000012.1:98425394-98440366 GCA_026413425.1 Tringa solitaria | reverse complement strand
ATGATCTTTAAGGTCCCTTCCAACTCTAACCATTCTATGATTCTATGATTTTCTCTCTGTGTGTTTGTATAAATTACTAGTTTTCAACCACTTTAGTATTGGAACATTGAGAAATTACTCAATGTGATACTCATTGTATCAAATGATGCAATCTAATCTAACAATTTGTTCCATTTATTGACTTTATACAACTGTGTAGAAATTTTAGTTCTCATATAATCAGAGGTGAGAGGTTTCTGTCCACATAAATGTGATGATCTCAAGTGAGACAAACATTTCATGAGCAAGCATTTAATTGCCATTGGGAAGTTACCACTCTCTCCAACTGTGCTCATCTATGTATGTTTACCTCTTACATTACCTTCTGCAATACATATTCAAAAGGAAGCAAATGCCTGCTTAGCAAAAATATGAAAAAAGACCACTAAATATTACAAGATGCTCTAGCTTCCATCTTGTTACACTCATATATGTGTTCATAATTATAATATTACAAGAACCCATGCAGCGATATTTGGTAAATGACTACACTGTAACAGGTTTTTTTCTATGTGTCATAACTCCGTTGCTGCCTTTTAAAGAACCCAAATATAACAAGAAACACATACAATATAGACAATAAACTACTAATTGATTCATCTTACAGTTCACACTATGAAACTTTTGACAGTAATAAACTTTCTCTAGAACCAATTTAGAACAGGAAGAAGCAAGCTGCCAAATGTACAATACACATCATTTACATTGAATCCACAGCCACAATTTCACTTTCATTTCTTTCTTGACACTTCAGGGTGCCAACATAGAGTAAAACTATGAGATATTAAGAGAAATTCATTATTATATGGCATTTGGACCAGAAATAATTCACTTTTTCTATTAAGAGATTCATGCATTCAGGAATTCTACAAGGTTATATAAAGGCAGATTCCAAACACCAAAAAATTATGTGTGTTTCTCATAACAAGATGCTTGAGGACAGAGAAATAAAATCCCTACATAGAGTATAAATGCTTAGCAAATCAGCCTCACTGAGGATATTTTAAAGAAATATCAGTGACATGCTTGATTATTCTGTTATAAAATCTTGTATCAAGGTACAGATATACATACTGTTTCAAAATTCTTACAAGTCTTTTCTTTCCCTTCCCTAGGTCTCCCTATAAATAATAGATATTCACTACATCTTTTAAATATATCTTTGAAAGTGCACAGGGAAGAAGATAACAGCTGGGTGGTTTCACCACAGCTAATTTCTGTCCAGCTAATTTTCTGCTGAGTATATGCAGGTTATTTGACTACAAACATGCTTGGTTTGTAGTCAAACTATAGTATTGTCACAACCAGTAAGTTAGCTAGAGAACATTAACATTGTGATAACATTGAGCTTCTAACATGTCTGAATCATTGTTTTAGCAAGTCTGTCTTCTGCAAAATTACATGATTGAGATGCTAATGTGAGGATAAAAAGAGGGACAAAAGGATACAAAAGGATACAGATTTCTATTCTCAGATCTGATGACATGGAAAACAGGGATTGGAAGACATATAATCCTTCCTTTCCAATGCTATAAATCCCATTAGTGAAACATCTTCAAAGAAATTAACTATTCACTGATCTGAGCTTAAACCAAGGAGAATAGGTGATAGCACAGACACTACTACCCTATGCAGTAAAACAGCAGTACTTGCAGGTGATTCACAAAAAAATCCAAGCTGAGCTGCGTTTTTAGAACTACCAACTCAGTAAATCTGCTGACCTCAAACTAATAACAAAGATATGGTGTATTTTGTCATAAAATTACTGTTTCAAAGAATCTTTACAATAAATTATAAACCCTAGCACAATTCTCACTTTGAAACATCACTGAAGTAGGGGAATCTGGACTAATTTCAGAACACCAGCAATATTTCCCTCACTTGAGTTTAGTTTTAATATCATTTAGAACATTGCATTTCCTCATCCATTAGAGATTAATTCAGTAGAAAAAAATTAAACTTCTGTTCTGATTTGTTGCAAATTCACCTACAAGCTTCAAAATTTTGGTTTTGAAAAAACGATTGCTTAATATGTAATTGCAACAAAGCACCTAAAATTAAGGTTTTGTAGGGTTTTGGTTTATTTTTCCTTCCTGGGACTTAGTAACACAAGATATTTTAAAATTCAGGGGAAACTACTAAACAAACAACAAACCTCCAATCTCAGGCAGAATAAAGGCATAAGGTATAGTAGACCAAAAAAAAAAAGAAAAGTTTGGAAGTGGAAGCAACTGCTGCTCCAGCTTCTGTTCTGAAATATTTGTATTGTCAGTTCTATGCACTAATAAATTATGTAAAACTTTAGCAGTACCTGAAGCCATAACTGAAATTGTTTTGAAAGGATTACTTTAAGTGGAAATTTGCCAAGACAAATCACCCAAGGTACAATGAATGAAAGCCAAACACAAATTAAGTTTACTTACCATCATATGAACAGTGCTTGCAGGAGAACTATAGATAGTAACACTTGGATAAAGGGTGTATCTTCATTTTTTAATGGATGCTTTCTTCTTAACAGGTGCCACATCCAAACAAAATCATACATACAGTTAGTTCCTACTGGCCTACTTATTCTGCCTACTCCAAACAGTGATTTTGTTTAAGAGTTTATAGTCACACTTCCACTTCTTCATTTTGCTTTGGCCTTCATACCGTACTAGATTATATTACTGCTTTCTCTTTCCTAACCTAGTGCCATTGCACAATAAGAATTACTGGCAGTTGACATGTTAGAGAGTTGCTGTCATTATATATCACTTCCTTTGGGCATACTTCTTTCTCCATTGCACTTATTCAGAAGATGACTACTGGAATGAGAATGTGATCAACACAGTTCCTCATTCAGAACACAGAGTCAGCCACTTTCAGAAGTGAAGATATCTATTCAATACCTTCAAAACTTTACCAATATTTTTAAGGTTCTGATCTATATCTCCACCTGTATGTATCTCTTCCATTTTATCTGCTGTTCCTTAACCCTTATTTCTATCAACTGTGCAGTCAAGAATTACTAAATGCTCATATTCAGATGTTGACCTATGTGTTATTCTTCATGCCACTGCACCCAAAAACTTACAGTGTAAACCAACAATTTGTTGGGCGGATGTCTAGACATAGGCATTTGAAAGGATCATAAAGATTAAGGGGGGATGCATTTCCCTGTGGTAGAATCTCTCTGTATTTTTATATTCATTTTAGAAGGTGGCTAGAACAACCAGTCAACCATTTCATTCAGCTTAAGTCATAGGTCTCAAAATGGGTCGTACAAGTGGTTACTTCACATCTAGGGCGATGAATCAGAATTTGTTACAACATTCTGTGGGTTTTCACAAACCATAGTATTAGTAATTCAGTATATAAAGTTTCTTATACTTCTTTCAGGTTGGTAATACTCTTCCATGTGAGCTTTTTATGGTTCTTGCTATCTTATCAATGTTTAACATGGAAAGAAAACTTAAAGTTCTTCAAAAACATCACTGATTTTATTAGCAGCTCCTTAGCTGTTCATATTAGTAATCAATAAAATTGAGTTCAGTTTCAGCTAGATCAAATTTAAACAAAATGTGCTTTTCTCAAAAGAAAAGGTTTGCGTTCATGCATCGGTTTTAAGCATGTTTTCACTAGCAAAATGGAGACATAGCAAAGAGAAGGAAACTTTGAAATGTGGTGAGATTCTTTCTTAACATTACACCCAAAATGTTTTATTGTGGCTCTTATGTGGAGTTAGAACTAATAGGCTAAACTCATCACCTAGGAAATTGCCTAGTCTGGCTAGACTGTAACTTCCATTTACAATCTAATGGAGCTGCGTCATTTTACAGTGGGAATGAAGTTCCTTGAAGGTTAATAATTCTCCAGTGGTCTCACAGAATTTTCCCCTGTGGAAAAACACAGTCTTTTAAAATTTGTATAAATGTTCGGAACATGCTCTTGGAGCACTTTAATGCAATGAACTTTGGGAAATGCTTTCAGGAACACATTTCAGGAACAAAGATGACACTAAAACATAGCAAGAATTGACATTAGGAGAATTCAAAATTTACCTACAATGACTCAGTCACTGATGATAATGATACTAAATAATTATTCATTTGCTATATTGTGGTTACAAGACCATTGGTCTGATGTGTGAAACCAGCATTCAGAATCACATTTTGCTCAGCTTCCTCAACTGACATAAAAAAGCTGTTCCAAATGTAGGAAAAAAGACTTCTGCCAGCTCTCCCAGTCCAGACAGACAACTAGCTATGTTTTTCCCAAACCAAAGACTGCAGTTTTCAAGAGAGTAGGAATTGCCACACAATCCCGTTTACCATTCCAAGTGCAGAAAAGAAACCTCAGAAGCTACTGTTGAATTAAATTATCTCTCTCAACTGGTACATAGCACCTTCATGGCTTTTACTTAAGCATATTCCCTTAAGAAGAGTTAAAGCTCCTTGAATTACCTTACATTGAAGTCACTCACCCATGCTTCATCAGTGGTGAAGAGGAGGGAAATCAGAGATATCCAATGATCGGTGGAGTATGTTTGTAACGTCACCCATATTTTCATCATCTACAGTACAAGCTTATGACAAAATATTTTATACAAGGGCTACACATAAAAAGAACTCATTGTTAGCTCCCACACATAGTTCCAAATAGAAGGTGTTAGTCATATAGGCTTAGGTGAAACTTTAGTATCTCAAAGTCTTTGCAATAGAGGTATTAGAGGAAAGACACCTCAATATTCCCATGAAGTCTGGAGACTTCTTCATGTAGCCAGAGTTCAACAGGTTTTCCAGCAGAGTACAAGACCTGTTTACTTAGTCAAAAACCTTTTGATTACTATAACCAATCTTTTTAAATTAATACTTATCTACTCTATAACAGCAAAATAAGAGTAAATTTGAATCTCTATATAAATAAATAGAAAGTAGAAAAAGATACTTAAGATAATATGCAGAGCAATTAATTTTGATTACTCCAAATAAAGTCTTAATGTCATATCTTATTTAGTTAACTGGAACATATGGTATTTTCTGAGCTGAAGATTTTTCAGATAGGAATCAGCATTTCCAGCATATATTTTCTAACATTGCATTTCAGGTTACTTTTCTGGAACAGTTCAATTGCCAAATAAAAAAAATACCATAGTCAATACACTACATTGTTGTGTTTATTAAAAAAATCTAAAGATTACAAGATTTTTAGAACTCAGTAATGATAGGGAATCTTAGAACATATTCAGTTAAGAAAAAGTATAGGCAAGGTCTAAATCCTGAAGCTGGTTACAAAACCCCTTTTACTTTAACAGGAGAAGATCTGTATGTTGTTCCTCAATATGGCCACTCATCTCTTGGTCAGATTTCAAATTTGGAAAAAAAAAAATCAACAGAAAGCACAAATAGCAATTTCATCTGACTAATTTTATGAGGGGGCATAGATGTCTATACATGACTTTGCTTATGCATATTCGTTTTACCTACATGAAGATTTTCTTCCACTCTCCCCATTGATTTTCCAAAAGGCTTTGTTAATTTTAGTTCCAGAACAAAGTTCTCACTTCACAAAATACTCAGACAATAGCGTTACCAATAACCTGCATTTTTCCTAGTATTTTTCCATTGAAGGGGTTTCTACAATGAATGAAAGGCGTTTGTGGTCACCTTGTTTATTCAACTTACTTCACTTCAATGAAAATACAGGCAATATTCTTACTAATTGGAGATTTTCTCAGCATAGGTTTTCTCAGCATTAAATCTTTTGCTATAATTCACACTATAATTGTGTGAAAACAGAAAAAATATCAACAAGTTATTGTGCTAGCCAAAGAGGTTGTTTGGATGAAACAGTACACCTTGCATTACTAGCCATCCCTTCCTCTGGGCCTATTAGTTTTCTAGACTGTTGACTACTCCATGTGCTCATTTGTTCATATATGCCTTATACCTGAGGTCTTCTCAAGCATAACATCAATTTCATTGTATATCAGAAGCCAAATCCCCCAAATAGACAATTTTACAAGCATATAATACTTGATTTAATTTTTCCCAATTCTAATGGAGTTCTTCTTGAAGGAGATAATTTAAAGGAAGACTTCATTTCAGATTCCTTAAAATCATATGAACCATCAAAAATTACTTAGTAAGTTTCTTTACATAGACCAAGATGGCTAAAAGGTATGCTTTTGAATTCTACTTACATTAAAATTTGTGTTCAGGAGCAGGAATGTAAGAACTTCACTTGGCATTATCCTTTATCTCCAGCAGAAAATGAAATCTACCAGATCTTGCTCATAAATACAAAGAAGATAAAGTGATATTCAAAAATTTGTATTTCTTCATTTTTCTTTCTCAAACTCTTCTGACTTCACAAATCCTGTGTACTTTAATCTATTCAAATCTATGTGGGGAATTATAAAATGCTGAGACAACTACTATAAGATGTGTTTTATTGTTTTCTTTAGTAAGAAAGACAGAGAGAGAGACATTCCTCAAAAGTGTAAAACACAGTTTCTTAACCTTAGAAGGTGTCATATTCAGATTGGAGCCTGTAAGGCATATAGTCTTGGAAGGGATAAGAACCCTGCATATGTAGTCTATGTATACCAGTTCATGAATACCAACTCAAGAAAGTATCACGAGGAGAAAGCAGAAAAGGGAAATTCTGTTAAAGCTGAAAAAAGAAAGTTATTCTGGTTCTAGCCTTTCACCCTCCACTGTAGTTTGTATGCATAAGAGATACCAAACAGTAAAATATACCTGAAAGAACATCAAGAAATCCTAACTGAGTTGTCAAACTCCTAGAAAACAGATGTATATATGTGGTTGATTTATTATGAGAGCTCCACATTTCTGAAAATACTATATATTTACAGAACACACCACAAACCATTATGAGACATTTTCATTCTATAGACCATAAAGTGTTATTTGCTCAAGATGAGGCAAGGCCTTCATGAAACCAAAATAAAATAAATAAATAAATAGATATAGAATGTATCAACTAGAGTGTGAAGAAATTGTGAAGAAAATTTAACCAAAGCTACCTTCTGCTGAAACCAAGCCAAGTGAAACATTAAATCCAGCAAAATGAAAACACTGTATTTTGTTTCAGATCTAAGTATCCTTCTTGGAAATTCAATACAACATTTAATCTTTTGCCATTTAGGAAGGAAAATAACTTCTCTCGGTTCTCATAAATTGAGAAAAAATTCTTTTTCTAATAAATATTTAGATTCCAACTGGTGACACTAACATAGAACAGGATAGGGAGATGCATAGTTACAAGGAATGGAAATTCATAAGTCTTCTTGCTTTTGCTTTTAATTTTTTTTTACAAATCAATGTAAAATCAGTATGAAAACACATTAAAATCCTTGAATTGTGAGTATCATCATAGCTTTCATCTGTCAACATAGAACTGTATGTTTACACACACAATGCATTTATGTGGTATTTAGTTGGGGACTCAGGAAATTTGATATAAGACATTTTTTTATGTTTTCACAGTTCTGCAAGGGAGTCTTGAGAAAAGTTTTAGATACCAACATAGCATCTGACCAGAAAGCCATCAGTTCACTTCCTTTTTCTCCCCAGTCTATAAAATCCTCTAGGTAATAGTCTCATCTACAGTGCAAGTCCTGCAATAATTAGTATCCCATGCACAGTATGCAAAATCAACTTTTTGCATTAGAACCATCTGTACTCATCTGGCAAACATCCACAAGCCAAGCAACTAATCAGCAAACTCCTTGCCAAACCTGTCTGGTACAAAGAGTCCAAGGGCCTGGGAACTCAGCCATCTCTTCCCTGTTTTCTTCCCCCTGAAGCAGAAATAATGTCTCAGATGCATCACGACAGTCTTCATATAGGCACCAGTCACCACCTGATCTCACATCTGGGCTCCTCCATATTAAGGCACAGATAGATTGAGAGGGTCAGTTTCCAAACTGAGGGGAGTTTTTGTACAGAATATGCATGTGCACTTACATTTACCCTCAAAAATAGAAGTTTTATGTGGCATTTCTCTGTCCATGAATTTTCAGCACATAAAAACTTCTAGAATATGTGTCGCAGCGCTGTAATTGACTAAGAATGGTATAATCAGTTTTCCTTTCCTTACATTCAAAAATATGAGATAAATAATCCCAGATAAACTTATATAACATTTATAGACTGACATTAAAAAAAACAGTTGTCAGAGGAGCAATAACTACTGAAAATAGGTCAAGCTATTCAAAGGACCGATATCAGAGGAAATCAGCAAAATTTTGCCTTTTTTCTGCCCGCATTCAAAGCTAAGAGTATTTCTTTTCCAGCTTAAAATTCCTGCTTAAAGTCTTGAAAATAATTCAAGTGCTAGAAAATATATTTACTTAAAGAAACAAAAGAAAAAACCCACAACAGTCAAGTTTAGTTGAACTGTGAAATATGACAGTATTAAAGTTTGAAGACATTTGTCTTTAAACTGTATTTCTCTTCCAAATAACATGTAGCCTAACCTGCCAAAATTAAAGGTTTGTCAGATGTTAGTTCACTTGCTGTAATACAAGAAAAGGTCAGAAAGCAAACTGAAAAAAGAGTCTAGACAGCCTTAACCTCAAGGCTTTACTTTGTTCCAAGAGACAGGGTTATCAGTCATATTATTTCCTATAAAAATAAAAAGAACTAAGAAACAGAAAAAATCATAAGATTTAACATTCAAGGATATGACAAGAGGCTACTATTCTGATTTTGTAAGCAGTTTTAAATCATCTGAAGCAAAATATAATTCACCTTGAACACTCAGGTAGTATTTTCAGTTTCTACAGTAGCCTACGATTGTTTAACTCATGGTGAATTTCTGAATTATTTAAACACACGAAGATAGGGCAAAACAACAAACAAACACTTAAAACTGTTTATACAAAAACCCAAACAGACAAAAATCCTGAGCCCTCACTTGAAGTAAGTAATTTATTTGTTGTCTTTAATCCACATGTGATTCATTGGATTAAGCCAATCATTACTTTATCCATATTCAGGGTAATTCCATAAAGTTATACAGATATTTTCCACTGTAATGATGAAAGAAAAACAGCTATTGTTTAAATTCTGAGAGTCCTCTTCATAGAAGAATGAGTAAATGATATTGCTGGTAACACTATTGTATTACTAGCTGTGAAAATTTGGAAGAACATTTAGATTAATAAAAACTTGGAATAAACAAAAAAAAATGTTCATTGCATAACAAGATTAGAAGAAGGGCATTCATTGCTATGAAACATTGTGATAATAAATTCTTAGCCAGTTTCTTGTTCAGTTATACTAGATTATTTCAAACATCTTCAGAAAATAGGGAAAACTCCGCCATTGGAAGTAACTGCACACAGCATGTCATTGCTAACTGTTGAAGTGAGAGCTGAGACGAGACTGCCAGAACATACCATAGGGTCTACATAAACAGGAAAGGCTGGAGACAAAAATAATTGGCACACATACATACAAAATTACTGAGTAGTCTCTTTCCCCCCAACACACACCCTTCTTTTTGCTCACCAAAAAGTCACTTGCAAAAACTATTTAATTGCAACTTTGATCATTTTGATGAGTAAGAACATTTTTATTCTAAAAGTGACTATAAAATAACTTTACCTTTGACATAAAGAGCCTGAAATCCCTAGAAAGACACAGCTTGATGTTTTCCAGTAATTTTCTTTTAGGAAAAAGACCTCTGTTATTCCTGTACTCTAAGCTTCACAAATTCACTACAAACAATAATGAACTTCCCTAATATCCCCGAGGCAATGATTTTTCTGTGTATTCAAGGGTCCCGTATTAATTCTCACTTTTCAAAATCTAATACTGAAAGAAATAGACCCTCAGATTTTTTGCTACTACATGTAAAATAAGCTAATCAAACAAACAAAACCCCATCCACTTTCTCCATTTCCATCATTTACATTGAGATTAAAAATATCTATATATCTATTTATTGCAGTGTTTAAATTTAATGAAAAATAGTCATAATTCCCTTCTATTCCTAATGTAGAAACTGAACATGAAGGTAACCAGAAGCATCCTGTTTACTTAAATGCCAATTTGGTGCTCTCTTCACAAGTCTATCCATATTCTCTCTCCTTTTCATTCAATTCTGCATATACAAAATTGAGATATTCAGTAGAATTGAAGCACTTGTATATTAGAACATGTTCTTTTAACAATCATAAAGCAATATTTACCCTCTCCTTTCCTCAAAAATATATATATATTTTTATTTTAATGTTAAGTTTATTGGCAAACTTGTATTCTGCTCTGGAAAGCTGTTCCAGAACATTTTAATTCAATTCTGCTCATTACCATCCTATCTCCCTAATGCCATTTAACTTATTTGCTGCACATCACTTTCTGTGGCAAGGAAGAAAAATGGGCCAAGGAGGGAATACATGACCTGTTCATGATGCCACAAAAGTTGTTAAGCAAATTGAATCAAGGTTTTCTCATACCAGTTCCCAATCTCTTAAATGTATTATTTTGCTGAATAATTTAAGTTCACTGTTTCACATCATGCAGATATTCTTGAACTGAAGAAACCACTCGTATTCCATCTCAAATTAGAATGAAGAAAGATATTATTTTTTTTCAAAGGAAAAAAAGTTAATTATTTAAAACCTTCTTTGCAATTTATATTTCTTGTTAAGATTATGAATAACCAGTTGTGAAAGTTCCCAGAGCAAGCACTTCAAGAAACGGCAAAACATCCATTTGTACACTTTCACCTTTTAGTGATTCCTACTTCCTATAAATGTTATCTGTTTCCAGCTCTCTTTTACATAACCAAATGTGTGAGGCTTTTCAGTTGGTAACAAAAGATCTCCTTGCATGCCACCTGACACTAGCTTTTAGCTAATTAAATAATTCCTCTCTGAATATTACATAAAAATCAATTATTTAATGAGAAAAAATGCTGAGACCTAACTGAATTTTTTGAGACAAAGTATGGCCTACAGGGAGGGGAGCTGCAGCAGTGCAAGTCTTATAGCAATAGAGGATGAGCCAGCCATAAATCTTCCTGCAGGTCTAAGGAAACACATTTTACAGTAGAAGGTTGCCGTTGGGTAGATTAATGCAATGGATATTCTGCCCTGAAGCTGCCAGTTCCTCCTCAGTTTAGGGTGTTTCCCTTGGGGAAATCAGAACTATCTGGAACATCATCTCCAGTCCTGTTTCCCCCAGCTCCCCCCCATCCTCCATACACATTGTAGCTCCTGCCAGGGACTCTCAAAATGAGGAGAAAAAGAAAAAAAATTAAATAAACCAAGAACCAACCCTCACAGCAAACTTCCAAATAGATCAGCCACAGCCCACTACAAGAATACTTCTTGGAACCACAAATGCACCCACACAAATGATGCCTGTAGGAGAATATTTTTAATTTTATCTTGCCTTACTTGTTTTTTTATAGGCTTAATAACCTCATAATAAAATTTAAGGGCTTAATTTTATATGGAATTGAGAAACAGGACATGACAACTGTGGAAAGCTTATGGTGAATTTGTCTGGTTATCACCAGAGACTAACCTATTCATTACCTACTGGCCAGGATCTGCAAAAGTATTTTGCATTGTGCATTAAAACTTAAGGGTTTAACATAACTTAATACAGTTATTATAATAATGTGCTCATACCAATTAGAAACAATGCATGAGAAAGTCCAAGAAATAAATATAATTTCAGGCTCCATATCCATAAATATACACTAAACTCTGTGCTTTTACTGAATGCCCTTCTAGAAAGGTTTCTTTTCCTCCTTCTCTACAGTGAAAAAAAAAAGTGAAGGGAAAAGACATACGGTTGCCTTTCCTGTATTTAATATGGGTTACTGTTGCTTTACATATGTTCTTTCTGTTGTTTCAAGATAATGTTGGCAGAGTAGCATACCTCAACACTGTTTTTATCACAGTGTGAAAAACACCAGATGTACAAAATTAAAGTTCAAGTTAATCAAAATATTGCTTGACAAAGCAAATAATTGAATTGCACTTTCAATGCACTGTGGTAGATAATAATTAACATGCAGCATCTTCAACATTTGGATACAACTTCCAATTTCCGTTTTAACATCATAGAATGCTGTCTACACATTTTTTAATGGTACCCCTGATAATAATATATTCTGGTTTTAATCATATTCCACGTTGCAGGAAATGAAGCTTGCAATTTTCCCAGGTGCTTACCAAATTACTACTGCAAGCTAATTCTCATTCCCCAAGTTAAGAGTTTCAACACTGTGCACATTAACATCCTGCTTATGTTCTTCCTCTACAACAGAAGGTAAGTTAATATGTGCTTCAATTATATCCAGTTTGTGCATTTATAGCACCCTGTGGGCAGCACTAAGAAGGCTGTAAATGTACTTATCCTGCTTCTTTAATGTTCTACTGTATTACGGGGAGAGAGAGAAAGAGAGAGAGAGAACTGTATCATTTTATCAAGAGAATCAATAAGGAACTCAACTTCACTGTATTGATTCAAGAGGGCTGCTAAAGTACATCTCTCTCTTTACCTGCTACAGAAAAAGCTTGCTTGTGCTTGTCTTTTATATAAATTTCCCTCTTCTTCACATATGTGCATGAGCACATACATTATTAAGCCTGTATTTGTCAGCTTTAATAAAATGCACACAAAGTGCATTTTCATGTATTGTAGACACTTTATCTTAAATTAAAATGGAAGATATATTGCACAACAGCCTCTTCTAACTGCATCTATTGACATAATTGAACAATGTCTTAAAAGAAGGCACTCTGGTTTTTCCTAGCTTGTTTATTTTATTGTGGGTCAGCCTGAGATTTCATAAAATAAGTCCACACTTGCACTTATATATTTTGATTTTTTTCTTTCTGTTTCCAATGCGAGATTCATCTACTAGTGGTTGACTAAGAGACTGCGTACTCATGTTTTGCATTTTAAGATTTTATTTTATTTGTAATTGTAACCACTTTCTTTCTTGTTCTTTATGGAAATTTTCCAGAAGCCTTGACAAGGAGGGGAGCCAAACCAAACCAACCAAAAAAAAAGATAAAAAAACCAAACCATTTTTAAAACAAAACAAAACTGTAACCAAATCCTTTTTAAAAGTGCTATAGCATTTTGGGAAGGAATACAAGCCTCTACTGCATTATGGGACATGACAGTTGTATTTCCAGTAGCTAGGGAAGGAAATTTTTATACTGAAAATTTTTGAAAAATATTTGCTCTCAATTTTCATTTAAATAATTTTTACTATTTAAAATTTCAAAGTGGAAAAATTGATCTAATGGTTGTTAATATTTAGATTTCACTACACAAATGTTATATTTAGACAACCTGAGACTTCTCTTTATCCTTCCAATCTTAGTTTACCACATCATAAAAACAAGCAAAGAACAAAACCGAAAACTGTGGTTCAGCAAAAGTGTAATCCTTACTTATGTGTCAGATTATACTGGGAGAAGTTTATACCAGTAGAACTTTTTCAAGAAAGGGTACAATTTGAGAGGTGATCTTACTGGGGTACAGATCATATATGTGACTACATTAACAGTTCCTTCTCTAGTATGTTTTCTCCACTTGCAAGAATTACATATACACTGGGTGCCTCTTTTCTCTTATCGTTGTTAAATAGGCAAGTGATCCTCGCAAGAATCATATCAAGACTATTTTCAATCTTCATGCCTTGAAAAGTGTCCTGTCTGCATGAAGTTTGTGTGTGACATCAAATTCGATCAAAAGGACATGGAATTTCTTTTTGTGCTCACTTCTTCTTCAGAAGTCCTCAGGCTTGGCATCTAAATGTCTAAAAAAATTCTAATATGCATTTTTATTGCATCACTACATGAATTCATTATGAATCATTTTTAAAGAAGTTTTGTTTTTAAGCTTCTAAATTCTTTCTAAAGTTTATCATATTGATTTTCTTCTCCATGACTACAGACATTCTGAAGCACTGTTGAAGCAAACATTACTTAAACATGTCTTGGACTTTCTGATCTAGCAGCCTGGTTATGTGCACCTTCAAGTCAACCAGAGGTAAAAAAACAGTTTGTCCCACAAGACTAGGACAAAGGTAGAGACAGAAAACCTCAAGATTTTCCTCTGCCATAGACCCAAGCAAATCTGATATGCTAGCCTCTGCTCTTCCTTGTTGACAATTTCCAGCTCATCTTTACAGGAGATACTCATGTGCAAAAATGTATGGATACGTAGAGATCAAAAAATATATTCTTTTTTTCCCCTTCTGATTCATGCTCTAGGCGTCTTCTAAAGATGTCAACAGTCAATGGTTCTTAAAGCCAGATGACCTCAAAACACAGAGTGCTTGTTCCTATATATGCTCCTTGAGTCTCATTTTCCCATGTCATTAGTGAATGGTAACACAGAAGGTTTTGTAAAGGTTTCAGTTAAAATAAAATCAATTAAATGAAACTAAATCAGTTAAAGTCAATGAATCTGAAACACCAGTACTGGCATAAATCCTTCTTACCAAAATCAAATTCCAAACTCCAATGGATGTATGAGGTCCATATTGAATCCAAAGATTCAGTAGCCCATAGTTTAGCAAGCAGGCAGAATAGAAGAAAAAAATTTGCCTGAGTACTACAATTGGTAAAAAGCCATTTAATAAATTAACAAATATGTTAATTTCTATTATTTTTTATTTGATCAGGAGTTTCATTGTAATTTTTAGGTATTAAGAAAGATGCATGAGAAATACATCATTTAGTTTTCACTCTTCAATTTATTTTTTTTTGTACATTTTCATTTATGCATTCAAGGAACAGGATTTATATCATGATATTCATTGACACAGAAGCAAAAGTTCAAAATAAACAACATGGAGGGAAAATAAAAGTAGTATTCTTGCATCCTAAGTTCAATCACAGAATCACAGAATCACAGAATTGTGGTGGTTGGAAGGGACCTCTGAGA
>JAOXJM010000012.1:98368451-98385281 GCA_026413425.1 Tringa solitaria | reverse complement strand
GTTTACTGTTCTCAAGACCTCCTTCCCATCACTGCAAGAACACCTGCCGAGCTCTTGCCCGGCACCGTGTCTCCAGAATTCCTCACTCCCCACAATACATAGTCATTTAGCAAGATGTACTCTACACCTTACTTCATAACAGACCAGAGGGCTTAAATTCATTCTCCCATGTTTTACATAAAGATAATAATATTCCTTAAAGTTTAAATAGTAACTTTTCACATTTGAGGATGCCTGCTGGGTCAACTATAATTTTAAGTTAACTATCATCATATTCTCAGCTTTGTCCTGAACTATAGCATCAACTTGAGGAAGCAATTTAGACTTAGTTAGCTTCAGTTCACTGCAAAATGGTTATATTAATGCCAACCTCTCATGACCATTTTAACATTGTATAGTTCATACACAACACAGGAAGACCTTTTAATGAATGTCATTATAAAAATAAAAACTATTGTTCAGATATTCACTTGAATCATCATTGAAGAATAATTTTCTTAAAAAACCTTTAGTGTTTACTTGGTAATAATTTTGATTACTCCAAGATTCAATCATGACCACACAATAATATTGCCCTGTAAGTAGCTGAGGTTTTTCTGAGTTCTGTCTCAAAGAAAGGTTCCCCCGACATGACCAGGAACGAAAATAGAGGAGGAGAAGCGAAGGAGAAGCGAAGGAGAAGCGAAGGAGAAGCGAAGGAGAAGCGAAGGAGAAATGAAAGGCTTGTTTATTTGGGAGAACAAAATCTTCAAACATCTTTTTCCTCCAAAAAAGTTTCAACAAGCTTAGGAACTACTTTTTCCATTTTCATGTATTTCATTTATGCTTAAAAATAAAAATACACCTCAATTAGAAGAGTCCAGCTAAGACAAAGGCCTGCATACATGCAATTTTCCACAGGCAAAGTCCATTAGAAATGCCTTCCACACACAGGTCAGAGACAGGAAAAACAAAGATGTGGTTTGACATAACAAGAAACAATTTAGTAGAAGGTCAAGTTATTCCTTTGAGATTTTCTAAGAGGAAAGGCCATTCTCTCAAATACTGAAGTTTTAATTTCAACTTTTGAAGCAATCTGTTATTTGTTTCTCCTATTTGCAATAGCCTTAAGTCCAAGCCTGGTACATCCTTTTATTTTGTGTTGAAGAATTTGGTTTCATACCAACATACAATGTTTGACACTCACAGCTTTGTGACAGTGCAAAGATGAAGTCTTTTGTCTTTGAAGTCTTTTCACTGTCACAAAGCTATAGAGAGAGCATAGGAAGGAAAGTGGACCAAAAAAAAAGAAAAGAAAAAAAAAAGCCCAAACAAAATGAAAGCGTGGAAAAGAGAAAGAAAAGATGGAAAAGGAAACAAAAAGCAATAAATGGATTAGTTGGAATAATAACAGGATGAGGAGAGAAGGTTCAAATACATTACAGTTGTTAAGAAGACAGAAAAACATTCCTGTGATCATTGTGAGAACCTGTCAGTCAGAAAGCAGAGATGTTTGTACACTGACAATAGCAAATGTTCAACCAGGACCTTCAGCACAACAAAATCCATGCAGATGCGCAGTTTAAAACAAACTGCAACATATAAGGGCTTGTGAAAGTGTGCAGACATGAACAACTAAATTTGTGAATAATGTATACAGAAGTTTCTTTCAAACAATATATTACAATTAAAATACATCGCTGATTAATTCTGGAACTACATTTTGAAAATTAATATCTTATCTGTTAGAGCTCCCAGGTTTTTCAGTTGAATTTAAAACCGGTTTTTGCTTTATTTTTTTTAAGTGTTGAGGTAATAAAACAGATCAGTTTTAAAAAGCGAAATGTATAGATAGCATAAATTGTTTTGCCTTTTCTTTTTCCAAGCCTTGAGAAATTTCATAGCCAGAAATTCAAATTGGTCATCCACTGGATCCAGAAAACAAAATAATCTCCTTCTATGTCTAGAAGAAAGTTTTCAAAGATCAGTTATCCTGGTTCAATGCTTTTGGTTACTTCCACAGCTGCAATCTGAGCAATGTAATACTGGATATGAAATTTACTCATGCAAACTGATTTAGCATCTTCTAACAAATACAGGGGAAACAAGATTGAAGAGAATAAACCCTTTGTACCTGAAATTCTCCCCACTTCTATCAACCATGCTTTAAAAAAGAAAAAATAATCTACTCAATAAAGAAAAAGGGAGATAGATATATATACACACACATAATCAAAGGCAAGTAAAGTGAATTACACTAAGCTTTTGACAGGGACATCAAATGGAAAAGAAGATAGCATGTCTCAAATAGAAACAACAGCCCAGCTGGGATATGTTTTACCTTGTTTTGGAAACATTTTCTGTTAATCAGTACACCTAAACCATCTGTATAATGAATAGTTGATAGTATATAAATGCAGATAGATTGGAGAGATGGGTAAAAATAAATAAGAACTAGAAGTTCTATAGCATTTTGCTTGTTTTCAAAAAGATGACAGTGAAATTGCTCTTGAGCAAACAGTAAAAGTAAATTCCCCTAGGGCTTTCTGGAGAAGGTAGAAGAAAATGTTTAGGATTCAATCCATTACCCTGTGTTCGTAAATATCTATTGCAAAATTAGAATGGTAACTGTTAAAAAACATTAATCAGCAGAAGGATAATACCTTCTTTTCATTAGTATTTCTCAGTTTAATTGTAAACTAAAAGTCTTATTAGGCATACCCAGCAGTAAACTGATAATACCAACTAACTGCTCAACAGATGTCTCTAACTGGAAACATAAAATTTTAATAGTCAGTTTCTTCAGTATTTAAAGACTATATTGTTATCAACATATTTTTCATAAAGGAAGTCATGCACTTCTGTCAGTTATATTTATTACACTAAGGAACATTTTAATACAATAATGCAGATGTCTTCATTCCATAAACCCCAATGGTACTTAAAGCTAGGATTTTATTACTTGTGCCTGGGGCCAAACAAAGCTATAAACCTGCTACATTCTAATTCAAACACTGCTGGTGGAGTTTGCATTTTTGTTCCATAAATTACAATACAATGTAATCAAATACATGCAGAAATGGTAGTCATGGAAACAACATTTTTAATTTGCAAAATTTTAAGATAAATGAAAAAAAAATACAAACCACTGGTTTACGAACAATTACTTTTACTTTGGACTAATGTATTTCCCTTCAAAAAGTATATATGTTAATATATACTATATACTCCAGCATTATATGATATTAAATACCTTTGGATATGAAGTGGCACTCAGAGCTACTCACACTATTTTCCATTATACCACCTTTTCTGTTCTAACAGTGTGCACCATCAGTTGTATCAGCTTTATGTTTCAAACAAACACTGATCAAGTGTTTCATGCAAGTGTTATTGTTTTGTTTAAAATGAGAGCACACCTAGCACTTGGAAAGCATCACCAATATAAAGCATCGCAAGAACAGGAAGCTCTCCAGTACATTATGATACTTAAAGTGATAAAACTTTTTAAAATCATAAACAGAGGGATTCCCAGAGTATTACATTAAAGCACACAAAGTTTTTCATCTAACAAGACTTTATATTTTTCTTGAGGGTTCAGTTTAAGATGTGTAGTATTTTAATAACATAAGTGAAAAAATTATAGCTTGCTTTACTAGCACGGTACTTCTAGAACTATTTTAGCAGTAGTTTTTAAGTCATTTGAACATATTTTTGAAAAATCTTATTATTTAATATTTATCTTGTTAAAGCACCAGGATGTCACAACTACGTTGGACATTCCTGAATTTGGTGCCATACAGATACATAATAAAAAGCAGTATGAGAGACATCAGGATTTTTTAAGTATGACATACATATATATGTTTGACATATATCACTTGACTGGAGTTATATAGTGTTATCCTCCCTTTTTATGCTTGTAATAGAGATATCAGTTGTTCTTCATGTAAGCCATTAAGAATCCCAGACTGCTTTATAAACCGTGCTACTCTTGTTTGCAGTTTCCAAAAGAATAGAAACAGGAAGTGGGGGTGGAGGTGGTGGTGGTGTGGACCCCTCTGACCAGTCTTTTGTTACCTAGTGGCTGGGGATGGACAAAAAGAATACAGAGGACAAGTCCTCTTCATAGTCCTTTCTGAAACTAAGTTTTAATGTAGAAAAAGGCAAGCCAGATGTCAAAAGGGGTATAAATCAATGTTTATTCCTGAAGGCAGAAGTAGGTCCCTTTGTGCTCTCAGAACAAGTGAGCACATACTGGTTTCTAGTACCTAATTTTTTTCCAAACCAGGAAGTATCCTTCATTCATGTGTTACAACTTAGCACTCCTGGAACTCTAAAGTTCAGAATGCATTAGAAACAACTGCTATTATTAAAAAACAGCATATAACCCAAGATAATCCATTTCCAAACACTAAACAACTCATTCATCAGACACAAGGGAATTTTTGAGTCAGCATATTAAGAGCAAAATGCATATAACAGGGTATGTCACCACCTGTCAGGTAGAAGTTGTGCCAGATCTCTAAAGAAAATGTGCAGCAATTCTATGCACACACACAAAAAATATGTTTAAAGTTACAGAACAAAAGAACACAATTCCCAAGAAATACATGCACGCATACGTGAAAAACTTCCCTTCTACAGCTCTCCTAAGTAGGTTCAATGAAGTTCATAAAACACAGCACGGTCAGAGTAAGCAACAACATGGTTTTCCTTAAAGCATGTAAGAAGGCATAGCATCTTGAATTCAGAATGGATGCTCTTACTTAAGGAATTTGGTGCAGAGGAGCCACAACACATAGTTAACCATGCCTGCAAAGAAAACACTTCCCTCATCACAAAATTACACTATGCCTTAACCGCTCCTCTGGAAGCGGTCTAGTAGGTCACAGTAAAAAGACAACACTGAAGTAATGCATTCTGAATTTCTGCGGTGGCCTACACTAACCATTGCAATAGAGAAGAAGATAAGATCCTTAACATATGACCTCAGCTGAGCCAAAGTATGTGCTGCCAGTCATTTGATACTACATGAAGAAAAGTGCCAGCCTATTCTTCACTGCTCTTATGCCAAGACTTGGTTGCAAAAATAACATGCAGCTGCAAAAAGCGCCATTCCACTAGAATAAAGGAAAAAAGAAGTTGTGAGAAATGGAAATACTCACATGCAGTTATGGCACGTTTCCTATGCCACCTCCGGATGTACAAGCCTACTTTCCTTCCTCATGGTTTCCATCTTACTGAAGTCACATATTCCCTCCCATCTGCCTTCTTTGAATAGTATGGCATCTATACTACTCATCCCAAACTCCTCCTCACAAAACATTTAGTCTGTATCTAAACATAAGAGGAAGAGCATTCGACAGCATTCTCTTGAGTCCTGATCCGGGCTCTCAGCCAGGTCACATACTTCTCTGGAGCATAAGTCTCCTCTAGCTCATATGCCCAAGTTTCTTTCTGAGAGAAGCCAAAGCACAGGGATCTGAATGCCTAGTTTTTACTTCTGCATGGAACCAAAATTCAGCTAATAGTACTAACCCCAGAGCTGAGGAGGTCAGTCATCAATCCCATAGTTCATCTAATAAATAAATAAATAGCTCAACTTCACCTTCATCTCTAAATTCTCCTTCACACATGCAATCTATGTTGAATGAAGAACATTAGGCAGCAGCACGTTAGGGATCTTCTAACAATGTATTATAAGATAGGAAGGTAAAGATTCACCTTTCTGTGATCTACTCTTCTCTTGGCAAGGCTACCAAGTTCACCTGGATTTTGATGCTATGGTGGAATAGTTTCTCATGTCAATAATGGTGACAAGACTGCTAGTAGACCATTTTGAATACTCTGACACTATTGTTCTTTGTCTACTATGAATCTCTCTTACATCACCGTATCTCTCATCATCATCAGTATGAGGACCCCAGGGATTACTTTCAGAACTGGAAGTAGTTAGGCTGTGGCTTAAATTCCTATTTTATTTTTCTTAACTAAAGTGCACCCGACCCCATACATTTTTCTGGCATATGCATTTTTTCCACCATTATACCAAGACATTTGTTAGATTAGGGTAAAAAATTCTTTTATGTAATATGCTTTCATACAGAATGAGATTTTTATGAATGCAAATACAGCTTTAAACAGAGCAAGTTGTAATTCAGGAAAATAAACTGATGATCTAAAGGAGAGAAAATAGCTTAAAGAATTAACAATGGCTTACTAGCATATGAAAATAGTTCTAAATAATATACCATTCCAAGAACTTTGAAAATATCAGAAATATCATTTTGTTTAAAAACCCAAAATACAAAAACAAAGAAGAATAACTTGTCCATTGATTTTTCAAGTTATTTTTAAATAATTTTTGATTACCTGCAAACGATTAAAGAACATTTAGGAAAACTAAAGTGGGCAAAACACAGTAAGTCACCTAAGACTTCAATTATCCAAATACTAATTAATTAATAAAATAAGTACTTGCATAAGAATCCATCATTACAAAAAACATGATTCTTACCTTCACCTGCTCCTAACGGCAGTATGCAAAACAGCAAGGTAGAAAAGCCACACAATAGCATAATTCTGATAATGCTTTTCTAAGCTTCTTTTCAAGTCTTTCTTTATTTTTAAATATATCATTCTTTCTTCTACTGACTATCAGAGAATCATTTATTCAGACTTATAACATTTTGTCTGACTTTTCCATTGGGCCTTCATCCCACCTTCATTATTTAACTGTTAACAGCTGTTGTCTAGCTAGCTGAGCACAACATTAACTCATTAGTGGCCAGTAGCACAGGGCAGACTCCTGTCTGTTATCAGAAATGCATATTATCATCTTTGTTAGTGTGTTGGTATATTTAATAACAAATGCTGGTGTTTTGGTAACAAAACCTGGTATTTTGTATCCCTATGACTATGCTCTGCATGTGTTTCAGATATGATAACTGTGTTACCTACAGTTTATCAATCAAATGAAGAAATTGCAGCTGCTGACAACACCTTTTTGCCATATGACCTTTTTGATTTGACAGTAGCACAGTTTGATGATCTACTGAACTGCAGCCAACAAGCAGTAAAATACCACTACAACCAAATGCAAGGATGTAATGAAATGTAACAAAGATGGAAATTAGTCCATATTCCCAAATATTTTTATTGTGAATGTTTTTGTGACTTCACACTAGTGTTAACTAATGCATAGTATATAAAAACAGTCATACTAAAATTATATTTATACTGCTTTTTGACAACAGATGTTAAGTAACTTAGTTCTTATCATTTGTTGCACTAGGATATGCACTATCTCTATGTGCACTACCTTCTAGCTATCCTTAAGTCTTCCTGTTAAGAAAGGATTGTGCATTTTATACCTGACACATATTTACACTAGCAACATTTACACTAGCATCCTGGCATGGAATAAAGCGAGCACCAATCTCATCACAGAAATCCAAACTGGTGTATTAACAGTTACCTCTTCCTATATGTGCCCTGTAGTTTTCATATACAGTTGAAATATTGCGTAACTCATGGAGGCTCTACAGAGAGATGATAGATGTTTGATTTAGTGTTCAGAACTGGGTATTTAAAAGCCGAGGGGAGCAGTACCTGTGTCTTAATTCTGCTTTTTAGTTTGGTCCAAAGGCCTGCAAAACCAGAGAATCTGTAACAAACCAAATAAAAAGCAAAACTTTTCAGAGAACTGTTACTGCTAGTATTGAAGAACCTTATCTTTCTGAACTATTTTATGCAGCATACCTCATCTTTATGATATAGACTGTATAAGTTGTATTAAGTCAAGCAATTAGAAAGCACAATGTCCTCTTTCACTATGTTAGCTATCAGTTTTGGAACTTCCAAGGGTCCTTCCCCTTTTTCTTGCAAGATTTTCATTCTAGGATCTCCTTGTGACACTGCATGGTCCAAAATTTGTCTGCCGTAGCTTAGGAGGGAGTGAACCATATTTCTCTTCTGGGATACGTTCTCAGGAACAGTTGAATTTCCAAATGCAAACAAGCATAAAGTAAATAACAAAGCAAAACTAGTTCCTTGAACAGAATATGGTCCACAGACTTTTTTCTTTATGTCTGTCTACCCCAAAATGTCTTCCAATATACAACAAAGGAAACAGTTTCTCTCCTGAAATTTACCTCTAAAGAGGCTCTGTAGAACTCATTTGATCCACACCAGCTGACTATCACATATGAGCAAGGGTGATTGACCCTCAGACTCCTGTTTCTCAAGGCACAATCCTTCCTGCTACAGTTTGCTTTATAAAATTATCAGTGTGGGTTATTGCTACCAGATTCTAAACAACACAAATATTTAACTTAATCAAATATAGGAAGCCTATTATGTTTTAAATGTCAGATCTTTTGATTTTACTAAATTATATCAGTAAAATTCACCCATTTGTTCCTTTCGTTAAATGTTATCACCCATAAAACAGAGAACAAACCTTTGTGTTTTCTTCTTTTTCCCACAATAAGCAGTCTGCACTCTTCCACTGTTTTATATTATTTTAAAATATCACCAGAAAATAAATGTCTCTCCTACCAATATTCCACATATTGTTCTAAACATAAGAGTTAACTACAGAAACCACTTCCACCATTACCATCCCTCAGCATACCAGGCATGAGAATTAGGTTTGAGGAAACAGATTAAATTTTCAAGGGTTTTTTTCCCTAAAAAGTTGTTTAGCAGTAAGAAATAAAAATAATTTTAAAACCCCAAGCCCTCCATGACTGTTGTAGATACTACTTTAAAATGGACCTTTCCACACAGATGTTTCAGCAATGAAAACATAGGGATTATGCAACCTATTTCCCCATCCTTAAATTGTACTGTACTAGCTAGATAACAGGCATTAGCAGCCTGAAGAGCTATTAGCTCCACATCACCTATATGGATTTACTTCAGAAAAGAGCACAGGGGAAAATAGTTTCAGATGAGATTTCAGCTCCCAGTTTACCCACCAGTCACCACTACCCCCACTCCCCAGCTCAGCAAGCAGTATCATTCTATGATACAGTTTATGGTCTTAAAATGATGCAGCTCCTTTAGGCAAGGGATGTATCATAGATTTTGGTTAAAGTGGTTTTGGCATTTGATTTATAAAACTACACTGACTAGCTTGAGAGTGGTTGAAAGTAAAAACATCCTAAGAGAATAACATGTTGCCCTTTTAAATATATGAAACCAAACACCAGGAAGGAAAGATCTTAGACTTTTCATTATTGTTATTTAGGAATGTAACTGAGATCAAAATAGGCACAAGTACCTGGAGGTGTGGGGGTATTAATTCAATGAACTACATCATTCTTTTTACACATTGTGTGAATAAGAATATAGGAAAGAAGTAAAGTTTAAAAGAAAAGTTAATCCGAAAGAAAACAGCGTTGTACAAAAAGGTAAAAAAAAAAACCTTTTGAAACCATTCTTGTTTCCTTCAAGCCTGTGCTCAATTCAAAGATTTTTCATTTGGTCCCCTTTTCACAGAATCAAAAAATCACAGAATTGTAGGGATTGGAAGGGACCTTCAGAGATCATTAGTCCAACCCCTCCACCAAAGCAGGTTTACCTAGAGCAGGCAGGTCAGGAATGCATCCAGACAGGTTTTGAATACTTCCAGCGAAGGAGACTCCACAACCTCTCTGGGCAGCCTGTTCCAGTTCTCTGTCAACCTCAAAGTAAAGTTTTGCTTCATGTTAAGATTGAGTTTCCTGTGCTCCAGCTTGTGTCCATTGGCTCTTGTCCTGTCACCCCCGAAAAGAGTCTGGCCCCATCCTCTTGACACTTGTCCTTTAGATATTTATAAGCATCGATGAGATCCGCTCTCAGTCTTCTCTTCTCCAAACTAAACAGATCCAGGTCTCTCAACTTTTCCCCATGAGAGATGCTCTTGTCAGGGTAAAGAAAAGGAATAAAACTGTTTGAAGATTTTCTACACAACCTACATAATTCTGTACATATTTAGGAAAAGAGTAATATTTTTTCAGCATCTTAATTATTCTTCTGCCCTTCCCAGTACAGTTCAAGAGTATATTTCTACATTACTTTCTTCGTTTTCTGAACACAGCATTGCTGAAGTTCCTTTACCTCAAGAATGGGTTAGAAGTCCTTAGAAATGGAGGTTGGAAGAACAAAGACCCTATATTTTAGAGAAGCACTGCTATCTCTTGAACTTACATTGTGATGTCTTCCCAAAAGCTTCATTCCCAGATAGCAAAATCTTCCACAGAATTTTGTGGCCAAGGGAAGAATATGGTTGGGAAAATGAAAAGATTTCAAACCAAGAACAAAAAAATAATGCCAAAACTATCTGCTTGACAAACACATTCTGGCAAAGTATTCTTTGTTTGCCTTGTTGTCTTTTATTTTTCCTTTTTCTTCCAGTTAATAAATTCTTCAGCTTGGGACTTTGTCTTCATACATGTCTATAAGGCTTCTACAGCACAGTGATATATAAATAACATATATTGAATCACAATTAATAACCGCCATCTCCCATAAAAATCCAGGTGTTATTCTGCTGCTAAATTGATGTTGACAAAATCATCAGAGAAAAGGATGCTGAAGGGAGACCTTATCGCTCTCTACAGCTACCTGAAAGGAGGGTGTAGAGAGGCGGGGATTGGCCTCACCTCCCAAGTCATAGGTGAGAGGACAAGAGAAAATGGCCTCAAGTTGCACCAGAGGAGGTTCAGATTGGATATTAAGAAAATTTTTTACCCTGAAAGGGTTATTCAGCTTTGGAATGGGCTGCCCAGGGAAGTGGTTGAGGCACTATCCCTGGGGGTATTTAAAAGAGGGGTTGATATAGAGCTTAGAGATATGGTTTAGTAATGTGGGTGGATTTGGGGTTTTTTTTGGGTGGTTTGGTTTTTTTGTTGTTTTGTTTTGTTTTTTTCCAAGTTAGGTGGATGGTTGGACTAGATGATCCTAAAGGTCCCTTCCAATATAGACAATTCTATGATTCTATGATCATTAACATGCACAGACTCATTCTCTCTGGCTTCAGGGGGCCCTTGAGAACGGAGTTAGGTAGGATCACCCTAGCCAATGGCTTCTGAGGAAGTGGAGTTCCCATTAGGACAAGATGCTTAAGCGGTGTTGCAGAGAAACTGTAACTCTACCATGATATCTATGCCTCAAAAGATCTCAGGTCATCCATGAGTTAAGAGGGACATACTCTTGCCAGAAGGCAAATCTTATCCCCTCACTGAACTCACGGTAAAAATTCAAGAGCTTAAAAAGCATCAGGTTTTGCTTCTCGCTGAGTACTACTCTGCTGGAGCAGTAGGCAGCTGACCTATGTAACAGCAGATCTGAAATCACTTCTTACATTCAAGAGAACAAGAATTTATTCCAGCCAATGGAAACTATTTTAGCTACTTGTTTCATTTTACAGAGGGGATTTAGAAGGCTATCTTTTTTCTTTCAAGATAATTCTAATATCTCTCAGGTTCAAAGTGATATCTCTTGTTTTATAAAAAGCATATTCTTTGCAAGAATTCTGTCTTCCATTGCTTTGTGGTTTGTACAATTCTTTTCAGAATGTGAGTATAAAGCGGGTAGTAAATTCTCTTCTTCTCATTATTTTAGTACATCTTCCAATATGCTGAAATCAAGCTCTTTATACTGATTTAAGTATGAGATTACATAGTTCAGGTATTGTTTTCAGAGAGATGAATGACAAATCTTGCATATAGTGAATGTAGTCAAGGAATGTAGTTAAAGATAATGGTACAATTTTCTTCTTCTGTTACTATTTCTACTGTTCTGGAAAAGTGATTTTCTGTCTTCATTTTCTATTTATAAACAGTAAGTAGCCACATCTACTCATGTTTTTGTGAAATTCGGTTTCTGACTGAATTTCAGCTAAAACAAAAGAGATTCTGAGCTACTGTAAGCCAATCCAACTGCTCTGCACAGACTGTAACACCCTGACTTGGTTTCATAAAAATGGCTACTGAGTCCTTGCTGCAGAGTCTGATAAATCTCTGGACTTGCAGAATTAGCAGACTATAGAGTGCTATAGAGCTGTCATATGCTGTGCTTATTGATTCTGGGAAGTGAAATCCTGAGACCCTGGGTATAAGAAAGGCATCTCTGTAGTACACCCAGGAGTCTGGAGCATCTTAGAAGGTCCCAGGTCTTCAAGTCCCTCTGAAACAAAATAGGAGTTTGCCAATTTATGTTCAAAATTTTCAGAACATAGATTTAATTTACTTCCAAATATTATTTTTCTAAACCTCATTGTGTTTGAATATATTTTCCTTTCCTTTGGAAATACTTTAAATCCAAGTAGAACTTTATTCAGATTTTTTAATTTTCTAATAGAGATAATTTCTGGAAAACAAAATACTATAAATGTCAAGACTATTTTAGTATTTTTAATTATAAAATATTTTCAGTTTTCTGACAAAAGAATTCACAAGTTATCCAACCTTTACTCATCTAGGAGAAGTGAATTCTACTTTCTGTATGTTGAAAAATGCTAGCAGTTTTTCAGTTTGGGTTTTTTTTGATTTTTCTTATGGGGAGGGGAGTCTCTTGTTATGACGTATAATATTTTTCCCCATTGGATAAGATCAATTCAGGTGTCCCACAGATACACTACTATTAATGAAAAATATCAAATTCCCCTTCTTTGGAGCTGTGCTTAAAGAGAAAGTGCTGTTGTTGTAGGTGCTGTCTCCTCAGCCTCTCTGATATACTGTCCTGGCTTGAGGTAAAACAGAACCAATTTTCTATTTTGTAATTTTACTTTTTAGCTGGGCCTCTTCTAACTAACTAAACTCTGAAATTAACAGCACATTGTTCAGAAGCTGTTAACCCTCGGTGTGATAAGACCTGATTATACCAAGGAATGGTATGCAGAGAGGCTCTTGCTTATACTTATTGCTGTAACAGCCAAGGTCAGCTAAGTTTGTTATTTGCCCTGTTGGAGGGTCAGAAATGGAAAAGTGCAGAGGTCACATCTGTGGGGAGGAGCAGACAGGACAGGTGATCCAAAAATCTACCAACAGGGTATTCCATCCCATCTGAATCATGTTCAGTATAAAATCTGAGGGATCAAAGGGTCAACTCTCTTGGCTGAGGAGGACCCTGTCTGTTCGTCTGCTTTTGATCCTGACCCAAGCATTCCTGACTCCAAATCCGTAATCCAGCTCTTGTCCGTCACTGACCACAGTCCAGAACTTTTCCTGTGCCTGTTGTTGATGCAATCTTCATCCTGGGAGCTTGGTATGTTTTTTATATACTGTATATATATATTTTAGAAATTATTATTATTATTATTTATTATTTCATTATTTATTAATATTTTCATTAAAGTAGTTTGGTTCTTTTTCTAAACTCATAAATCTCTTTTTATTTCTTCCTCTCCTCTCTTTGGAGATGGGTGGAGATGAGAGGCCGTCTGTCATTCTGATTGGCCAATCTGGCCAAAACCATGACAGGTACTATGTCAATACAGGTGTCGTCAGTATCAAGGTAACTGAGAATTCCTAACTGCTCATAGACTTAATATTATTACCTTAAGTGTGTGATCTGGAATACATTACTCAGCATTGTTTTTGGTGTAATTGTGAGATTTCTCTCTAGCCTGCTTTCCCAACAGATAAACAATGATATGCTGCCACCATGCATTTTAATTGCCACAATAAAACATCCTTCTTTTGTCCACACAGGTACAGGACAACTCTAATTCAAGAGAAACCTTCATTCTCCTTCAAAGCTCTAACGATATGGGAAATGATTGCTGTTTATTCTGTATTCCTGAGCACTTTCTATGTGAACTACCTGATGTGTCCCATTAAAATGAATGGTCTTTAAAGACATTCCTGTCAAACCGCCTTTTGAGAAATGATCTTGTTCGTAAAAAGCTTCATGTTGTGACACAAATCTTTATTTTAGACCTTATCAGGAACTAGAGCTTCCTAAGGTGTGTATTATATCCTGGTAGAAGAATGTTCATCATAATTTAAGGAATGGATTTTGAAGACCACAGTAATGGAGTCCTTTATGGTGCCATATAGAGAGAAGTTCTCCATAACGTAAAGATATCACAGTGATTCTGATAAAGTTTAATACATATAAAATTTAAACACTTCCACACAGAGGCTGTGTTTACAAACCCTATAGCATCTCTTCATATGTAGTGGAGGAACTATTACTTTTGGAGCTTTGTGGTTACATGTTTTCCACAGCTTTATCTTGTTCATGCATATTTCTGGAGCAAACTGACTGCACTTGTTGTATTTTATCTATTTTTCTACATTTTCTGAACCAGTAGAAATAAATCTCCCCACACTTCCAGTATTCCAAGCAAACTGGAGTCCCAATTTAAAGATGAGAATGCCCTGAAATGCCTTTTTATACCTAAATCCCAACAGACGGGAATTTGCATACTAGTCAAGCAACAGTTTTAATCCCAGCACTGCCATCTACTGAAGAGATCATTATAATATGTTTTTCTGAAAGATGCACTTTAATACATAGACAAATTATTATCTCAGTAACTGAATTACTGGATAAATGGAGTCCCTAACCTGATAAAACCATAAGCTATGTTATACAGCCTGGCAAGATGATCAAATGACCTTAAAATACATATAAATCCAATTATAAGAATGGTGACATTTCAGCAATAGTGAACAGACAAATACCAACTCGCTGTGCCTAGTCCTGCCTTGCTCCAATTGAAGGCAAATAAATCCCAGATGAACTAAACAAGAACAGAATCAATTACTGTTTCAAGAGAGTAAGACTGGATATTAATCAATTAATTGCTTACAAAGGCACCCAAAATTAATAAATCAGTGTTCCAGACTCCAGAAGGTCAATATAAATTGTAGAGGAGAAATATTCCACTGAAAAAAAAATAAATCAGTTTTCCCTAAAGAAGAAAATCTAAATAATAACTTAGGAGTGCAAAAAGCTTGATCACCTATGGCTAACCTCATCCATGGTGTATCTGCTAGTTCCTCACAGGATTAATCCATTTTAATGACCAGATAATTCACTATATACACCTTGTTTCCTTGCTGAATCAACTCTTGCATGAAGCACTTCTTTATACACTGTTGATTAACAGATTAGGCCACGAGCTATTGATTGCATTTATCTATCGGGTTTACTGCACCAGACAGCTTAATGACACATGACATTTGCAAAATTTCTTCTTGAGGAAGCAAGCTGCAATTTCTGGTGATAAAGTATGGCAGGCCAAGTACTGGTGACAGAGGTGCGAAAGTGGTTTCTTGCTTATTTAGCATGGGTTTAAAACCCATTTTATACAAACAACAAATGAGATATTTGGCATTTTTCCTTAGCCCAAAGGTGTGTGTGTGTCAGGGCACCGAGGGGGCTGGTGAGTCCCCACGAGGTATCAGGGAAGGGCCTGTCCCACCAGTCCAGCCAGGGGCAGGCAGCCTGGGGGCAGCAGGACCCCAGCCCCCTGGTGGGGCCAGGACATGGGCCTGCAGGTAGACCTGGTTTGACAGATCTCATGACAGGGCAGGGGAGGACTGTGGGGAGCTGGAACTGGAGACAGGCCCTTCTGGGGCATCACATCATCTGGGGTTAACAGCCCTGGGAGGCTAACATGTGGTTGTGGGCCTTGGGCAGGGTCGGGGGGACCCCTGAGTTAGAGCAGGGACAAGCAGGGCTGTGGGTGACCTCAGGGCCATGGCAATGTGTTAGGATGATTCCTAGTAAGCACATTCTTCCTTTGGAAGTGTTTATATTCACTGTATTTATCTGATCATCTAATTCACAGACTACAACTGAAAAACAGTTACATTAAAAAAAGTTATGAAAGGGTATTCAAAAATATGTTCTTTTACACCCCCCCCCCTCAAATCAAAAACTGAAATATTGCAACTAAATATACAGCAGATTTTGAAAAGCTCACAGCACAAGTATAAACTCAAAACACTCATAATTTATTTCCCCTTTGTTTTCAGTCAGTTTTTGGGAGCCAGAAGGAGTGTGGCTAGCCAAACTGTTGGCTGCATGTGGCCAGACCTGGACAAACTGCAGCACAGAACAACCATCTTTCTGGAAGAGCAATGTTCCCCTAAGGAAGATGCCAAGCACACTGGAGGGAAACGAGGGAAAAGGGGCAGGCTAGCTGGCCAAAAAATGAGTCTGATGACATCTTTTGATAGGTCAGGAAAAGAAACCCATTTTTAGGAAGCAATGCACCCTTCACTTCCCACCAGCATTGTTAGGAGGGAATTACTCATTAGGGCTATATTTTCAACAGTTGGTAGGATTGCTGAGTCATTTGCAAAGAATGAGAGGAACTAACATAAATGGAAAGGTTGATCACAAAAACAAGAGGGTACAAAAGCTCTTGAAATAAATAGAAGCAAGAAAAGAAAAATAAGGAAGTGCTCAGAATTCTGTCCAGTCCATGTATTTTTGAGACTAGTACACAGAACCTTACATCTTTCACCTTTTTTTTGTGAATTGATTTTTTTCTTCCAAGTTGGAAACCATCTGTAAAAGCTACGTCCCTTTTGCCATGTTCCTCCACTGTCCTCATCACTGTGTTTAATATCTCGATGTTGCTCTTGTCAGGTATTTTTTGTGTTGTATGATTTCACAGCTTCTTTCCCTCTCTTTCCCTGTACCTACTCACTGCAGTCTGACCAGATACATTTCAGGCCCTGAAGCTGCATTTATCTGTTCCCTTATTCACTCTGTATTTTTTTTTCTCTTTCTCTTTGTTTTATTGCAACTTTTGCCCCAACCCCCTCAATCTGTAAATTCTTCTTTTCCACTACTGGAAAAAAATTCTAGTCTCCGACTCTAATTCACGGAGTTCAAGTT
>JAOXJM010000012.1:98355778-98368351 GCA_026413425.1 Tringa solitaria | reverse complement strand
GACTCTAATTCCAGTATTTCAAGATCTGTCACATGTTTTACACCTAATTTCTCTTCCCCCATGCCGTATCTATCATTACACTAAAAAATTTTCAGTCCTGTTAACATTTTCCAAACAGGATCCCTGCTTTCATTCAATTTTCTTCTCTTACCTTCCATGTTCTTCAATTTGTCATTTCATTTCTTGTCTCTCCTGGCATATGTTTATTCCTGTTTCTTCATATTTGCCCGGCTTTCAGGTGCTAGAAAGGTACACAGTGGTAAAAATATCAGTGCAGAAAGTACATCATTGTTTCTATTGTCAGCTTAGCTGCTGCTGAACCATTGAGATACTGTCCAAATGTCAGAGTATAATCATAAATTTTCTTCTCCCCTCACCAAGCCTCAAACAATTAATACTGGGGATGCCAGCTCAGTATCCTTATCTCTTCACCTATCAGCTGTTTCTAAGAAGATTTGGAGTGCATCCTGGATCCAGGATTATGTATAAATACTGCAGAGGCTCAGCCCACCACTTGCTGCTCCCCCATGTGAGCAACAATGGCCAGGGGAAACCAGAGTATCAAGAGGGGGTGACCCTGAAGAGCTTGAGAGATTAGGTGGTGTCTCCCCAGTCTTTCCAGTAAAAGTGAAAGACTCAGGTAGAAGCAAAAGTATGTGTGTCATTACCTGCCAGTGTGGCTGGTATCCTATGCAAGATTTTCACATCTGTGACCACAGGACCCTGTCTCAGGAATAAAGAATGGTTGTCTCCATCTGACAAAGCGAGGCAAAAGAGTTTTTGCAAATAAGCTTGCCAATTCAGTGACAAAACCTTTAAATGAGATTTTTCAAGGGATGAAGACCAAAACCTGAGAGAAGTGGAACAATAGCAGGCAAGGAGTCTGGACGACAACAAAATAAAGAAGGTTCTCACACATTCCCTAAGAAAACAGCACAACTAGGGATCTGTCTCAAGTGCCTGGGAGTGAACTTCTTCAGCATGAGGAAAAAAAAAAAATTAGAAATTGTGAGCAGTTTCAGAGTAGCAGAAGCATGGGGGGAGAGTTCACATGATGGGGGCACTGCAATGGGTGGATACAAGTTCTTTAGGAAGCACAGGTGGGGAACAGCAGGAAAAGAGATTCTATGCAGGAGGGCAGCTTGAATGCATGAAGCTTTGTCATGAAATGGTCCACAAGCCAGTTGAGAGTGTATAGGTCAGGATAAAAAGGAGGTTAATGAAGAAGGTGTTGTGATGGGTTTCTGCTACAAACCTCCTCATTAAAAGGCAAAATAAGATAGAGCCTTCTTTAGATGACTAAAAGAAGCCTTGCAATCAGGAAGAAGATTAAAACTATTGATTGAGCATCGAATTAGGAAAGCTAAAACTCTGCTGCAATTGAAATTGGCAAGAAATGTGAACGGCAAAAATAAAGACCTCTGTAAGTATATTGACACAAAGACTAGGGGATCTTGTAGTGAGGATATGGAAGTGATTGCAGTGTTCAAAGCTTTGTTTGACAAGGTCTTTACTGATCAGGTATGCCCCTCAGCTTTCCAGGTCTTTGCCTGTGGTGGGGAAAGGTTAGTTAGGGGTCAACTGAGCAAACAAATTAGTTATACAACAGTTCATAAGACCACTTGAGATACATCTGGTGTTGATGAGGGAGCTTGGCCAAATCATCTTTCAGAAACTTTTTTTTGCAGAAAAGAAAAGAAAAAAAAGAGATCCTGAGGCAATAAGTTGAATATCAGTCAGCATTGCAGCAGTAAAAGTTTATTGCATAAGTGGATGTATTAGCAAGAGTGTATCCAGCAGATCAAGAGCCTCTATATTTGGCACTTGTGACCACACCTGGAGTATCTTGCCCAGTTTTTGTCTACCAGGACAGGGAAGGCAGTGACACTGGAGAGTAAGTCCAGCAGAAGAACATCAACATGCTAAGTTGCCCAGAAGTCTATGGAGATTTTTTTAATAGAACATTAAATCTATATTATTGAACAGTTATATGTAGCTGGGAACTACTTTTCCAGTCCAGATTCATTCACCACATATACTGTTTATAAGAAAGCATACTCTGATTTGCAGTCGTTGCTTCAGCACCAGAGTACTCTTGAGATACTGAGTCTGTACTTTGCCGTGCCAATTAAACGTTGCCTGAAGTTGTCTTTCACTGCACCTGGCTGCCTTGGGCATGGATAGACTACAGCTGTGCAGCCAATATCCAACAGATAACCTGAGCCTGTCTCTTTCTAAACATTATGTAGATACTTTAAGCTTTATTTACAGTAAATCTGACAATTGGTAGTGTGGTAAGAAAGCCCACTGCTTATGGGTTTAACACGCTAAAGTACATGCACAAACCAACTTTTAATCATTTAGTTCAGACATAACCGATGAAGCTCTGAAAAATATTAGTGCACAGGTAAAAAACATGTGACATGCAAACCCCTTAGGGAGGATCTGACCATGGAGGCAAATAAACAAGGCTTTTTTTACTCCCATTATAAATTAGATCATGTCATGTTATATAGTGCACATGGGTTCCATTTTTGTTTTCAGGAGATAAGATACTTCTTGATTGAGGGGAAGAGAAAAATACCAAAATGTTTATCTTACTTTTTATAAAATGTCCACTGGTCTAAAATGTATTAGATGCACTCTGACTCTCATAGCTCTGTAAAGGTAATTTTGTAAAGTTTGCTTAGGAATAGCTTAGATATTTGTTACATAGTGCATCATTCGGTGGTTGAGTGGAATACACTATTTAATATACCTTTATTGAGCCACTGTCCTTATAAACAGTTCAGTACAATAACTAATTGCATGTGCATGCTTAATCCTACCTAAATTGCATACACATTTTAATGTAATTGTGTTAATTGCATCAAAGTTAGAACTCTGGGAATGTGGTTTACATATCTGGGTTTGTCACTTATAGCCACGGTTCAACTATGTCCATGTGTAAGTGTACCCATATGCTTTTGAGGTTTGTATGTATGCAAAGAATAGTTAGCGACCTTTCTGTGTGAAGGTTTCTTCCCTTCCCCTCTGATTCCTGCAGACTGTTCTCTCTTTCTCACAAGGTGTCCATGTTAAAAGATCATTCAGGTACTTGAAAATCTGGTTCTTATGTTTGTCCAGTGCCCTAGCACCTGCACAAGAGGGTCTGTATTTTCTAAACAGGCTGTATAAAAAAAGAGGGGCGATTCCTAGTATCCCTGTTCATACAAATATTTTAAATGGATTTAAGAAAACAGAGAGGTGCCCAGTCACTTGGTTATGCAAATCACGCTCTCTGAGAGAAAAGACTGAATGAGATCAAAACATTTACCAGAAAACACTGATCTGTATACAGACCAACTTTCCGTATTTTTTAAAATTTATTTAGATTTCTATTTTTTCCTTAACTAGACTTGGTTCTCCTGTCTGAGAGGTGAGGAATGAGATAACTTGTGAGCTGCCAACTAAAGCTGTTATCATTTTGCATAAACAAGGTTTTAGATAGTTATGAATTAGATAAGCATTCTTTTAAAAAAATACTCTTTAAAAACTCAACATTAGGAGCCTTTCAAATGTGAATGAAAGTGTAAGACAGGTCAGGGAAAGAGAAACAGAAGTGGTAGAGAGCTATGTGCAGTCGTAATCTCCTTTTCTCTACTGGATAGTTTTAGTACAGTTCAAGAAAACAATAGAAACCAATGAAAAGAAGAAGAGATGAAGTAATTAGGGAAGACCAGTTTTACTAGACAGTCAGGATTAAGGGACAGTGGTATCTCAAGAGATTATAATATCTAATGAGAAAACATAGCTCTCCAGAATTTAGGACAGGGAAGAAGCCAGCTGTTATAGAGCCTAGCTATATACATTTAAACTCCATCCTAAAATACTTCCCGTCATACTATTATGAACAGGGCTGAGAAAATCCTGCTGTTGGCAACAATAAATAATTTAAGAGAACTTGAAAGATTCTTTTTTAAATAATTTCTTACCTATTTTCTCTGGCACAAAATCCTGTAGGAACAACATAAGTTCTGTTCTAGGTTATTTCTCCTAATGAACAAATACGAAGTTGGGATACCCTTTATCCACTGTAGTCACTGTATTCTTAGTTCTGATATTTGACAATATAATGCATCTCTACACAGAAAACATTTACACAACCAAAATTAAGTCAGCATATAAGGATTATTTCTGCTAAACAATTAAGTGTAGGGACATATTTTCTCTTTCATTTATAATATGTATCACAGATGTACCATCCAGTGTCAACAGAAGGACAAACTGAGCCTCCTGTCTGTGATATCTCCCTGTCCGATGTTGTGAAGTAATTCCCACACAGCACTATAGGTTCACTCATCTCAAAAGCTTTCAACAGAGCTTGGGGCACTGAAAGGATTTTATTAATAACTCTATGCTTCACTTTTACCCTAGTATTACCTAAACTCTGGCAGCTCTCAGCCCTGAAACATATACTGCCATTTGCTATTACTCCGTCTACTTTTGGATATAAGCAAAGATAAAAAGGTTTAGGCTTAGAATTACAATAAATATAACAACATTTAATTTGTTAGGGTAATGATGAAAACTAAACTATATACAAAAAGTCAGCTCTTTGTCCATCCATTCCTAGCTAAAAATGGATTTCTCATGCATGTGTACATATATATACCTGTATGCACTTTTGTGTATATTCACATATAGAGAAATAAAAGCATTTCAAAGAAATAGTTTCAATTAATTGAAATAAATCAGATGTAATGAGAAGTTACATAATAACTACTAATTGAACTTATGCTTCTGATAAGTCACTATATCCATACTCTGCACAAAAGTCTTTTAATACAGCTGATCTCACAAAATAATTTATATTCTTTTTTTCAGATTCCCACAGTAAAAATAATACTTCATTATTACAACAGAAGTAGTATCAGTCAGTAACATTAGTTTAAAAACTTAATTTTAATATTTCCTGAGTTTTGGAGCATTTGTCAATATGACCTGAATTTCTTTTGATGCAAAAAAGTTTATTTTTTTAAATGCAGAATTCATAATAGTACTCATTATTGGCTTCTCCATGTCTTGCTAGGATGTTGTTTATATTATCTGTTGGATGTGATCTGCAGAGACCCAGCAAGTTAGGCACCTTTATTTTGCTGATTAATAGCAGAGCGATTCACAAAATACTTTAACCTATATTACATAGGAAGAAATGGGGTAGGTTAGATATATTCAGTATGTGAAGTGTATTTTCATTATTACACTAAAATAGTATAACATACAGCTAGTGGTTTGGGGATTTTATTGTTAAAGACTAATAAGAAAAAAGATCATGAATATGTTGGATAAGACCATAAATATTACTGTTTTGAGAATGAATTTAAAACACGCATTCAAATTATATTTCTAGGATTTTGATTACGTTATCAAAATTATGATTAGTGTTGAAATGCATTTAAACTGAAGAATAATTATTGTGTTAACTAAGGGTTTGCACTGATTATTTCACTGATTTTTAAAGTAAATGTAATAGTAGGTCATGACCAAAATCAAAATCCTACAATTCAGACTAAATACTATTGATGTTTTTCATAAGTGCTCTATAGAGGAATGGATTTTACTGAAGTAAGTAAAACAAGCAGGACTAGCCTCTTTGTTGAAACAATATATTTATTTTACTATGGAGCACTTCAACTTTGCTTATACTTGATTATATAAGCAACTGATCAAAAGATTTGCCTATAATCTGTGCAGCCACCTAGTCTGTGTCTAAACTACAGTCACAATGGATATCAATAATTCTCAGGAGTTTATAACCTGTTAATGTGATCCAGTTAACAAGTGGCCACGAATCATAAAGTCCAGTTTTGAGCATTCTGACTAACAAAGTCAAATAAAAGAATCTTTTCCGTTAAGATAATTGGTATTTTACAATGAATCTATTATTTACCACCATGATTAAAAATGCACGTAACTCATCTCATCAAACATGATCCTGGAACAACTGCTCAAGATAGTGTGTCATTCCAAATCAGAAGCTATGCATTGCCTTGAAGACATTCCTTGGCCTTTCAACAATAAACAAAAACAGGCAAATCGATTGTTTTTCTTTGGTTATGCATAAGTGTTTAATGGACCTCAGCTGACAAGTCATTACCCATGAAAATTATGAAGTCTATTAATGACACTGATTTTTGAGTGTTTGTTAACACTAGAAAGTTATTCTGGATTGAAGCAGACTATTAATTATAACAGCTATTTTTAAACAACATTACCTGTGACCCTGCCTGTTCTAGAAATGAATGTCACATTACAAGGGCATGAAACCACTTTCAGCTACTTCTGAATAACTCCATCAGTAAACAAGCCCTTTTAGCCTGTCTTCTACTTTGACAGATTGTCCAAGATACAAATTTGGTCAATAAAAACAAAATGTTCTTTTCAAAAGTTAAAAAAGTCACAGCCGACAAACACAATGTAACTTCTAAAAAACTCCCTAGTTTCTGTCTCTGCCTCAATCCTCCTCCCACCCAAAATAAACAGATCCAGCTTGCAAGATATTGACCAGTAATGAGAGACACTGCACATCCATCACGCCCACTGCCTCAGCGGGAGATAAGAGCACACTGTTTTTTGCAAGACCGTGCTCAAACTATGGATATAAAACTCAAAAATCTAGAAGCAGGCAACAAAGTACATAATAAGTATTTATCATTCCTAGTACAGGTTCTGGTTTCTACCCTGCCAAAAGTATGCTGAAGAAACACTAAAACAGTGGTTCCCCAAAACAACCAGGTGAAGCTTATTCCCTGGAAGGGAAATAGTCAACCAGACAGTGTTTTGATAGGAATACCTTATGATTATGTTACACAATAGCTTATTAGAAAGTCTGAAAGTTGTTGGAAGAAATACTGTGTTATTACTCCCACAAGAATCAGAACTCTTTTCCTGCCATTGGCCTGCTTCACTACCGTATGTGTTCTACACTTATTAACTCTCATGGTGCCCCTCGACATTAGGTTTACACCAACTCTGAATGCTACCCAATCAATTCATTTACATAAACCTACTCTTAATGTGATGGGAGGCTCCTTTAAGTGGTCTCACATAATATTTCTTGTTGCATTCTACAATACTGCTGTCGTACGTTTTCCACCTCTATCATAAAATATATCATGACATCCACATCCTATATGTATATCAAAATGTCTGCTCTTTCCAATGAAAAGTAGATTGCACCTCCTGTAGCTCAGATACAAAATTAAGTAAAAGGGGAAAGAACATGAAAAAAAACGTACCATAATTGTAATTAGTGTACAATAAGAATTTACTGCCCATTTTCCATTTAATTTAGCTGTTTATATAACAGTCCTAACTGTATAGCTTAGCATGAAGAAGAGGGAGAACGGCAGTATAATAGAGACCTTCTTTAAATTCAGAAGAAGATTATTTAGCATATACACATATATGGTCAAATAAGCATGGTCAAAATTACTGAAATGGAATACATGAAGTGAGATATTCAGATTCTGCAGGTTCAGTGGCTTAAGAAACTTCCAAGAATATGTCAAAGGAAAACCTTGTCATTGACCATATTTGGATTAGTAGAGAGCCAGAACTAAAATGTCATTGACTTATTCAAGTCAGATGAACTGAGATAAATGGGACAACAGAAAGTGATTGTGGTAGGCAGAATTTCAAAATAAGACTGAGGAAACGTAAAGAAAGAGGAAACTAGGGACTCCCAGCCCACCTTCATGTCTGTTTTCGTGAGTGAGATGATCAAGTTTTAAACAAAATGCCTTAGATTTAAAAGTAGTTTTAAAATATCTACCATTAAGCCAACTGTTTTCATAATTATTTCTGTATTTTAACAGAAAAAGGTTGCTGCTGACTCAGGTTTTATTTCATGTTATTTAAACATAGCCCTGCAATATTTTGCAACCAGAATTTTTGCAGTCATGCCAATGCACAAAGGGGAACGAGAAAATGCAACCAATTAAAAAAAACCAAACCTGAAGCCCATTCATTCAGTAACCAGCAAATTTAAATGCCAAAGCAAACAAACAGCATCAATGGTGAAAATACACGAAAAGATTAAATATTAATTTGGCTTATATTTTAGTCATCTGAGGTATCATAAGCAACACAGATAAGTCTTTTTTTTAAGAATATATGACTTTAATTGACTTTGTCCCTTTAATGATAAATTTACAATGAAAATGACATGTCCACCATAATTTTGAAGTACAACATAGCTACCACCAATTTGCTGCAAATACCTTTGCATTATATTTGTTTGTGACAGAGGAGTAAATTTGACAAAAAATAAATTCTTATACATGTCCACCCTTGTGAGATTAACAGCAAAATTAAATATTTCAAATTAAATAAGTTAAGATAAAAATCATATAAAACCATATAAACATTCCTCCTGGATTTTCTCAAGCAAGATTTTCCTCAGCATACTGTCTAATACACCAACCTTCATAAAAAAAAAAAAAAAGTGAAGAAACCAGATCTGTTTATTGAGAATGAGGCAAAAGGATGCATTTGACATTGGCCTGATATTTTACCTCTTGTCGATTATGGTAATAACTTTTCCTAAGCTCCAATATCGATGTCAGTCCACCCCAAGAACTCTGAGGCCATTTGCATTGCGAAGAGCACACATGGTTAATAAATGCACAGCAGCCGTGCAACTTCTGGTGCATTTGCTGATCCTCTGAGACCCCTCTCACAAAGGCTGTCAAAGATGCTAGTGGCAACTCCTCTGATACTTGCCACAGACAGGTCAAGCGGAGATGGTTTTATTTAATTTGGAAGAGGAAGAGATTGCTCTGCCATCTCTTTGTGCTCCCACAACATGTACTCAAGCATTAGTGGACAAATACAGCAAATAAATATCAGATTAAAGCACCCAAAATACGCTCGGTAATGCAAAGAAAGGATATATTTTAGGGTATGGTCAGAGAAGATAGTCAAAGCCTCCATTGTTGCTTCTAGAAATGTCAGGACAATTCAGAAATGTCAGTTCCTTTACCGGTTTCCACATTGTAATTGAAGGATCATGTAGCTCGCTCTCTCTTTCTCTCTCTCTAAATAGGTCTATAAAGATCAGCTGGAAAGTGCAGACAGAATTGTTCACTGGTTAGCTTTACTTAGAGCTACAGGGTATATATGTGCTTTGTTTTGTCTTATTGATCAATCTATCTTACATTTTTAGCACACACAAACAAAAATCAGGAAAAAGAAAAATTCGATGAAAAACACGAACAACACAAAACAAATAAGGTTCCAATCGTGCAAATTTTGCTTCACTGGATAAAGCACTTCTTGACACAGTAATGTCCAGAATCCCCCTCCCCCAGAAAAATACAGGACTGAGACTGAAGCCATTCTTTTTTTTCTTTTCTTTTTTTTTTTCTTTTTTTTATCTTTTTTTTTCTTTTTGTTTTTGTTTTTCCTTAAGGCTATACAACACAAAGAAATAAACCATGGAAAGAACACCTCATTGTGCTGAACACTTCATTCTTCTGGCTCTGGAGCGAGCCTTTAACAAACCAATTGTGTGGTCCAAGTTATTTGTCTCATTGGGACAACAACAAGAGAAAGAAAAAGAGGAAAAAAATGAAAGAGAGGGGAAAAAAAAAAAAAAAAGAAAGTCAATGATCCCAACAATAAAATCCGAAATTGACTTTACAATCACAGGTACAAATTGCTCAGGTCGATAATTTCATTTCTCCTAAAGATCACTGTCGTCTAAAACTAATTAGAGGCGCAGGTTCCCGAGGAATTGTCAATATTCAAAGCAAATGTTGGAGTTTAGAAGGTTATCATTCTTCTACCGATACAGTCTGACGGGGTGACTGGAAATACTGTCATGTGCAGCCAAGTTCAGGGTGTCATTAACGATTGAATCCTTGCTCCGGCTCATGGATCTGTCTCCTATTTGGCCTTTTATAGTGGAAAGACTAAGAAGCCGGAAAAGGTTGAATATTTCCACCCTCCCATGAGGTTACCCCTTTCCAGTTTGAGATGCACTTTGTCTTCTCTTTCCATGTGGAGCAAGACCCCATTGCTGGCTGCTTCTCTGGTGACGTCCTGATCCCCTGCAAAAGCTGAAATCACTGGGTATCCGTTTTGCATTAAACTTACCTAAAAAGCGCAAAGAAAGAGAATCTGAGTTTTCTCAATATTCTCAAAGGCTTTTTTTTTGCCCTGTGCACATCACCAAACTTTTGTGCAGGTTAGAAACAGGGTTGAATTTAGCTAAGGCAGCACATGATTTCTGTCATGCATACACATCCCTTTAACTAAAATAACCTAGTCTCATTCTTCACTTACTGGTTTTGCAAACACACCTTAATGTCTAGAAATGAGCATTTGAATAAAAAAAAAAAAAAAAGGAAAGACATCATCTTCTTTAGATCACAACCCACCTGGATGGTTTGTCTGTTATAGACCTTGACCACGTGGAAACTGAAACTATATATCCCTTTCCTTGGTGCTACAAATATACTGGAAGCAAGATCAAAATGGTTGCCAATATTAACTAATACCTGGAAAGTAAACAAACAAACAAGCAAAACAAAAAAAAAAGGAGAGAAAGAGAGAAATCAGACTCCACCTGAGAAAGGCACCAGTGAAAATATGACATGAGCTCCATGACCGATATTAAACCCTACTTGAAATGGCATTTGCAGCACAATCAAACGTGCACTGCAGGGGGAAAGGAGCTAGAGTTACAGAGGTATTTAAAAAGCATCGCAGTTCATAAAACGATTTAGCTATGCAAAAATGATCTCCAAAGCCTGTAAGATGAAGTGCAAATGTCCACACTGCACTGTCAACACAGCAAAGTTGGCAGAAGCCCGCCAGGGAGGGGGGACAAGGGGAGGGGTCAGAGAGAAGGAAAGGAGGAAGGGGAAAGAAGTGAGGAAAAAAACCCCCAAACTCATCAATTCGTAATGCAAATGTATGTTTTTTAGCTACCATTACTGAAAACAGAGCTGTCCTCGAGTTTAATAGGGTATAGAACTAAAATCATACTGCAGGGAGGGGCGGAGGAGAAGAGAGGATGCTCAGCAACATCTGCCAGCTCATGCCTCTCTGTCTCTCTGGAGAGCTGGGCTGTCTGACCCGCACCCTTCTCAGGCGGCTGGGGTGGGTCTGCTCCTCCTCCCCGACAACAACCTTAATTTGTCGTATATTTCAAGGTCTTTCGAAACAAAGGAAAAAGAGAAAGAGCTGAGCCCTCCGGCAGATGTGCAAAGCTTCCTCACTCGGAAGCGGCGGCCGCATCTTGCCCCCGCAGAGAATTGGCGGTGCGGAGCCCGCCGATTGAACGGGAATCCGACCCCGGATCATCGGCTCTCTCCCTTTCCAGGCTCCAGCGACGAGCAGGCTGGTTTGGTTCCAAAAGCAGGGGGGAAGAGGGGAGAAAAACCCGCGGGGCCGTGGCGATCCCGTGCCGCGGGTGAGTGAGCCCAAGCCGTGCCCTCCCTGGGGCGCCCCGGCCACGCTCGGCTCCGCTGGCTACAACCTCTCTTTTAATGAAGAAAAATACAACGGAAGAGGAAACAAAACCAAAAATAAAAATAATCCTCCCAAATAGCTAAACCCTATTGTTTCCAAGAAAGCAAAAAAAAAAAAAATCCGTTCTTGGGGGAGCAGTGAGGAAGGAATGCCTTTAAACTCCTGAAAACTGGGCATTACGCGGTAAAACGTCTAAAATACGCCTCAGATGAAGCAAGCCCCCCCCTTTTTTTTTTTTTTTCCCCTCTATTGATCGGACTTCACGAGATTTTGTATGCGAGGAATAGCTGTGCAAACACATTAGGAGGGACAGGTAGACAGATGAATGACAGGCGGACAGACAGATGTTAAAACAAAACAAAACAAAACAAAACAAAACAAACCCAAAACCAGAGAAAACAGTTTGCATGTGCTAATTTTGGCTGACTCTGCAACACTATTTCAGGAGTCAGAGGCGGTAGAAAAAAAAATATATTTTATCGCAAAAATCAAGCGGAAGGACGGAGTATGGGCTCCGGGAGGCAAGCCGTGAGGCGGGGAAGGGGCAGGACGACGAGGCCGGGCCGGCCACTGCTCTACACCGCTCCGTTATAACGCACTAGGGACATCGTTCGCTTCGCTTGATAACGCGGGAAACACCTTCTTCTTCCTCAGCCCTCCCTCCTCCTGCGAGACGCTGTAACATCGCCAAATGCGCTCGGAACAGGCGGCTCCCCATCAGTAAACCTCTGTTCTCCTCTTGCCCAGAAAATGAGCATTTCCGACGAAGCATCGAAGGGGAGATGCGCCCCCTTCCCCCTGGGTGGTCCCTAACTACCCGGGGTAATCCTCGGCTGCGAGGAGCCCCCGCAAGCGTCCGAGGCACAAACTCACACTTTAAACGCCCTGGCTTTAAACTACTAGCGATGGGGGCGGACAAGAAGTCGGCCTCCCCCACTTAGAACCCCACCACCACCCCAGGAAAGCCCTCAAAGAACGTCCCAAACACTTTTTCGGGACTTGAGCTCTAAGATCGCTTTTGGGCGGGTGGGTCAGGATAAAAAGACGGAAAGG
>JAOXJM010000012.1:98341118-98353041 GCA_026413425.1 Tringa solitaria | reverse complement strand
CGCGGCTCCGCGCCAAGAGCGGGCCTGGGGCGCCACCTGGCGGCTGCGCGGGGCGCTGCGCCCTCGGCGGGCCGGGCCGGGCCTCGGAGTTGCCGGGGGCAGAGAGGGAGGGAGGGAGGGAAGGACAGAAGAAGGGAGGGTCGCACCCCGGTAGGGGCGGGAGGGAAAATCCCAAAGGGATTAGGCCGAGGGACTGAGTGGCCGCCCCCTGTCGCTGCCTGCAGGGCCCGGGCGCGCCGCGCTCGCCGGTCTCTCCTGCCGGAGGGAGCCATAATGATGATGTATGTCACAGTCAAGGTTATCATCAGATACTACCGGCTGCAAATGTTTCTTGCATCTCAGCTCGTGTGGCTGCTGCTGAGAGGTTAGCAGCAGTGCGAGGGAGGGCAAGGCAAAGCTCTAGCAATGAAGCTGTGTGAAAAGACGCATTTCAATGCATTTCTCTCCCTTGCAAATTGGTTTTCGGGCTGCATATGGCATTTTCCTAGAGATTCTGATGCTCAGACTTCAGCCTCTGAAAGGAACATGTCGGAAAACTGCATATAAATCTAAATGGTAGCTCCTGGTATGGAGAAAACATTGCAGGTGTATCTCGATAGTAAAATTACATTCTCATCTATGAATGAGCACTCCTCTGTTTCAATCTTCTGCTTTAAGCACAAGTAAGGAATCCCTGCGGGTGTCTGCCTGATGATTTGCACTGAGAAATTAATCATGCCCTGAAATTGCAGTTAAGCAGTGTGCAGGGAATTCTTAACCTATAGCTCCTTGTTTGAAATGAGAATTTTATACTAAGGTTGAAATACTTGTGTTTAATGATCTTTTTCCTGAGTTCAAGCACGAAGGGGTGAAAGTAGAAAGTTGAAAAGTGTCAGGCATTAAAACTATCAGAAATCAGAGCAGGAACCAGTCTATGGCTGCAAGGCAGCACCTATTCTGCAAGACAGTGAAATTCCTCCGGAAGATATCAACACTCAATCTTGCAGGGATCTGGTACACTGGGCAGCTGTTATTATTTCTCTTTAGATCAGACTATTCATTGATTATGACTCTGTTGTATAAACAAGGAATGAATGCAGAGCTGAAAGATTTGTTCCTTGTTTTATATGACCTACAACATTAGGCTTGGTGGTGAGGGAATGATGGCACGCCATCACTTCTGCCTGCTACTTTCAAGAAAGACGAGCATAAGAACTAAAAGAAACTGAAAAGCCCTTAAATCCAATGTGCATCCACAGAAAAACAGATGAAATCTTGCCTCTCTTTTAACACAGGGAAAGAATCCCACACATACAGAAACTTATTTCTCCTTAGATAGCTAACTAGCAGAAGAATCAGTACAAATCAGTACAGCTTGAATGGAAAGGAGGAATAACAAAATAAGAATATTTGTTTCTAATAAAATATGTAATTATATGACCCTTACAGTATTTATTAGAAAACAGTTCCATGCATTACTTCTAATTAAATACTGTTCTTAATGGGATAAACCTGCAGCCTTCATGGACTTAAGCAGCTGAAGGAGTTATTTCTGTGTCTATCCTTTATTTTGTGAGTGGCAAGGTTGAAAATACAGATTTTGAAATTATCAGCATAGAGAAATGCGGTTCACTCAGCTGTGGAGTGACTTCAGAAAGTGTAGCTTCTAAAGTAAATAAGCAGATTAGGTATTTGCAGTCCTCTTTTTTTGAGCTCAAAGAGTTGGTTGTAGTTGGAAAAGAATGTTGTGTAATCAAGCTCATGCCATTTTTCATCACTTTGCCAAGACTGTTAGGAATAGAAACATTTCTACCAGGGATGTGTTGAACTTGATAGTGTGGGAGTTTTACAAGAAATGAAACCTCTCATTTCTTTGGAGCCTTCCCTAAGCCAGCACTCACCTTGAACTCATTTAAGCCAACAGTTTCAAGGGGAAAAGCTTTTTGTCTCATCTACTAAATGAAGTTATCAACAGAAAGGTATTTTGATCGGCAGTTCCCAAGTGTTTCCCATACATTATTTACATTAACGCCTAACAAAATTTCTTTCCAAAAGAAAATACTTACATATCTATTCCTGAAATTATTTCACAGGTATTTACATGTATTATCTGAATGTTACCTATACAAATACAGAGAAAGAAGAAACGTTCTTTTGATGTGAAACATACTTTTGTCTACCCCTAATATTAAGATAAGTTTGTGACAGGGACACAAATACACTTCCATGGTCAGCCAAGGTGCAGAAGACTGAGTCCTCATTTATTAAACAGGATACCATTTAAATCACTAAACATAGTCTTCATGGATTATATGGCCTTTAAAAAACAATTTTACTGTAAATTGTAAACAAATGGGATTTAATAAATCTGATTCTTTTTTATTTACAAGCATGCCTTTGAAATTTATTCGGCTGGTAGAGGAAATGTAGTCTTCTGTACCTACCCAGTGACGACCTCCATATTAACCACAAGTTGTGGTTAAATCAACCAAAGTATATCCATCTTCTTTGTGAGCAGCCCATGTTAAATTTGACTATCAGTGTGACTAAAAGAATGCTTTGTAAATATAAATCAGTAGTTCATTCTTCAATTTATTGGAGCACCAGGGCAGATTACCTTATAGCTACAAGCTATGGCAAAGAATGTATAACTGTTTTTTGACAACAAACACAATATTCTGAAGTATATATGACACAGTAAAAAATTACTGAATAAATTAGAGTTCATTCACAGAGATACTTAAACCTTTTTCTAGCTCCTGAATCTTCTTGCTTCCCACATCAACCGAGGCAGATACATTTTCTCCTGCAAATGAAGATTCATCGTGATCCTGAAGCGTCAGTTCTTCATTGCAAAGGGCCTCCCCTCACAGGAAGGTCAGGACTACAGATGGAAGATTTTGAACGATCCATCTTCCTATGGAATATCATCTCCGATATAATATCAGAAATATTTGCCAGAGATATTACACATTGAAAGAAAAGTGTAATTCCTCAAGCACATTTTATTTGTTCTTGTAAAAATATCAACAACCAAGACAGAAGTCTGTTTTGGAACTTAAAACTTTATTTTATTTTTCTTCCATAAAATATCTTTAATTTCTAATGATTTATTAAACAAATAGTGAAAGCATGACAGAACAAAAAAGAATAAGACATTGTAACATTTTTTTATTGCAAGAATATAATTAATCATAAAGCTCTGATTTCATACCATTTGATGTCAGAATGGATCTCTGAATGTTGTTTCTTAATATTCACAGTTACTTGGATAATACTACTTCTTCAGATGCGCAAACTTAGTGAACCATTGTCAAAGCTTTTCTTCAACAAAATTTTTTGTGACAATTACTTTATCAAAATATTGTTAAATACGTCTTGTCCACCCCATAGAGATGAAATAGACATGAAATTCTGCATAACTGGAGTGGTACCAGTTACGTATGGTAGTACAGTAACACTTAAATGCACTCTTCTAAGACAAGTTTGTAATGCCACTGCCTTACATACTGTACCACAACCATTTGACAAATGGCTCCTGCAGTGAAATGGCTAGCACTTAGCAACATGCCACCATATTCTGTTTAATTCCTCTCATTTCATGGAATTTCAGCTCCAGGAGCAGAGGCGATTAATAATTTTTAAGACGAAAGTTATTTCGTAATACTTTTTTTCTAATATCATGTTCTGACTCTATCACCAGGCTCTGTGATCAACACATTTTTGGGTCATTCAGGTTTGCTTTGGAGAATTACAGATGAAGATGTCATTATAAAAAAAAAAACTGGTACAGAGAGCTTGTTTTTTCTAAACATATGCTAATCAGAAATGTTCAGACAATGTGCATGCAGTCACCTATGTGGTCTGTGTGTTCAACACTTATGTCCAATTTCCGAGGTTTGGTGCACCCTAAGAACAAACTCTGTTCTACAATGACGCTGAGCAGCTTTGCTATTCTCTGAATTCCTTCTTCAAAGAATAACAGCTTTTAAATAGACAAATGGTGGTAGCAACCCAGCATGCTTCCCAAAGACTGAATATTTTTTGTGTGAAAAGAAAAGGAGAAATGTTTACTGCGACACCAGCCAGGCATGGGGCTTGACCACTACAAATACTTGTTTCTTTTATATTTAACACTCATCACTGTTTGTGTGCCTGAGTTTTGGGTATGCACTTCCCACTCATACAAACTTGCAACTTGATCATTTAAGTAAGGAGAACATATTTTTAAAATGTAAATTCTAGCTAACAGAATTAAAGACTTCATTTATTCTCTCGCATCTGCAAAAATGTATGTGTCCACCTAATATCCTTCCTCTGAGCCTCCCGACTAAATTCAGAGACTGAAGACTTTAAATGAAATTTCTAATCAAAAAGTTGCTATAAACTTAGCACGTTTGCAAGTTTTATTTCAGGATAACCATTCAGAATCATAGGCAATATATACAAAGTTCTTTGAAGTTTATACATGTTAGGTATTATAGATAGTATATGTATATCTTATAATATCTTATAGATATTTTATATCTTGTTATATATAGATATATATTATATAAATGTTACATACTATAGTTATATATTAGTTATGTATAGATACTATGTGTCAGTTCCATGGGAGAGCTGAGAAGAACTAGTGTTTTTAAACTATATTTTTGCATTGACTTACTTTCTACAGGTGAGATCTTTCTATACAATGTCACACAAATGCGAAATTTAAAGCTGAGACACAGACTGTTTGTTTTCAGAAGCGACAATCTTGAAACGGGACTTTGAAATACAGTATAGAGATGCCACAGCCTTCAATTGCATTACCTAGCTTCTCAAGTTCATTCAGCTAGGTTTCAAAGCAGGCCTTCCAGTTCTAATTGGAAAATGAGGTTATATTGGATTGTGTGTTTTCACTGATGCATGATAATTTGTATTAGCATAGAAGACTCTGACATTTCTGAAAACAATCCACAGAAATAAAAATATATGGCATAGAGAGAAGATCACATTATTAGTTCTTTCATTTAGTTAGTTCTGAGTTTAGCATTTCAGAATACGAAATCAGGTTTGAAAAGCCATGCTGGAGAAGACTGTCTCTTTAATGACATACACAGAAGGAAATCTATAACTCTTTTGTTCATACATTTCTTTGCCTCAATTTTTGTTACTTCATTTTTTGATTCTGCTTGAAAGAGCCATATATTTTCCTGAGAAAGCAACTGCTCTGTAAACAGGACCCTGTACATTGTCTCAAGTTGCACACTCACAAAATAGGAATATAAAAAACACTACTTGCTTTGGAAATCTTATCCATTATACAAAACTGTAACCATTTTGGTGGGGAGCAAAACCAGCTAGGTTCAGCCTTTTTTAAATTTATTTTTCTTCTGAAATAAGTAAATCTGTAATTTAACCAAGAGACTATTTAGAGCTTTAGAGAATTAAAACAGATTTATTTGGTCACCTGCACATGCTCATTCCACCTCAGCACACAGCTGCTGAGAACTCTGATGATATTTGGGAGTCCCAAAAGATTTGAGTTTCCCTCACTGGGTAATGAAAAAGATCTCTGGCTGTTAATGACTGTCATGTATTTCTTTCAGTTTTTATTTGTGTCATGTTTTTTCACTTGTCCTTCACCAGTGTTCACTATTTTCACCAATAATTAAATTAATGTATCACTGAGATTTTTTTTGTTCAAACATTTTTAAGAGAATGCAACTTCTCTGGCTGCAGAACTTTGATTTATTTGAAGTGGGTAAGACTGGAATTCCCCGTCAGAAGAACACTTACCATCTGATCCCAGCCTACAAAAATGGTATTTCATCTAAGGTAAGCATAGAGAAAATGCAAAGTAGCCGGTGGCTGTTCAAATGTTGTGTAGGATGCAGGAAGATTTACATCCATCCAAGATCCTTGATGTGAATTATGGACACCTCGCTTCAGTCACAACTCTGTGCTGCTGTAGGTTTCAGCTCCACCACTTACGTCAAAATTTCATACCCTTTTACCTTTCACAGGTCTGTGAAGACTTCTGTTCTTACTTCATTATAAACAGTTCTGAATAGCAATCTTTGTCTCCTTTGAAAGCACCAGGAAACATATAGCCAGTCCAGATTCAGTCATTGTGCATCAGCAGAGCATTATGTTGTTCTCTTTCGGAATCTAAAGCTTTTATCAAAAAAAGGTTTTAGCTGTTATGATTGCAGAGATAGCCTCTCAAACCATGGTGATAGATGCAATGGCAGCTCTGCTACTTTTAAACAATTGCATTATGAGGTATGACCTGTCCCATTCGTCTTAGCAGCTGCTAAATTGGATGTCCCTGAAAACACTTGTGACATGTCACTTCTTTCAGTCCTCATCAAAGCAGGTAGGAAAGGAGATATAACATTACCTGTTGAACACTTCCACAATCCACTGCGAATGAAAGCTCATTTGGGCTGGATAAGGACAGCTGGGAACACCAGTATTCATCTCACCTTACAGTGAAGATCTGAGATTCTCAAAGGAATAGAGAGAGGAAGCCACAGAGGACAAGCCAGCATATTTGATGTTAAAGGGGTGGAAACCCAGGATCAGGGGCCTGAGGAGTATATGTCACTGTGTCTGAATAGTTATCAGCTTTACTTTTAATAACTTCACTGGAAGAAGAATTGAAAATTAATTTTCTGTCCTGAACTGAACCTTTGGCATCTGTTACTGTTTAGCCATTCCCTGTTCTCCTAGGAAGTATTGCTACAGGTGAGAGACAGGTTTTTGTAAAGTAACTCATTGATCTGTTTTGAAGGATCTTTTTATGTGTTTGTACCACACCTCTGGGAAACCACATAAACCTCTGATTGCATCCTTTGATTTAGGCAAAACTCCCAGAGCAATAGACCCAGGTAATCTTTCCCTGTGAAGGGGCTCATGTGGCCTGATCTGCACCTGTCCCAGACAGTGAACACCCAACGTATTCTTTTGCTAGTGACTGCATATTGAAAATGTGGCATCTGAAGGCAAAAAGAAGTGGCACAGAAGCAATCATTCCCATCACCTTGTACTTTTTCTTTCAGGGAATTGTCAGTACACTCAGTACAAGAAAACAACTGTAAAATTTCAAACTTTTACATTAGGGACTTTGAGGCAGACTTAACATTTCCAATTCTAATATTGAAGGCCAATGAGGCCTTCACAAGGGATTTCACATCTGAAGCTTTTCCAGTGCATTGGACTGAATGACACTAAATTCAACAATTTTAAATTAAAGAAAAAATATAAGCCAGAGCTCTGATGCATTTTTGTCAACTACAAGAACAATATGTGTTTTTAAAATAAAATAAATTTCACATTGCAAATCATTCCTTTAAGCAGTAATTGCTCTCTATATATTAAATACATTATATAATATATAAATATTAGGGAAATTAATGTATAGATAGCCTTAACTGAAAGTCTCAGGCCTACAGAGATTTAGCCTGTGTTTTACTTCAGGCACATGAAGATTCTCACTGTACTTTGCACCTTATGTACATAGACTTTTACAGGCCTGGAACCAGAACAGAGGGGAAAAAAATACCAAAAGCATTCATTTATATTTGACATTACTTTTCATGACATTGTGCTTGTGATGCTCTTGAATCAGTATCATTATTACTATATTATGCTTTGTCGTGATGACAAAAATGTTTTTAGTGTAGCTGTGTAGAGATTGTTGTGCCATGAACATATCTTTCAGATGTCAGTTCTGTTCTGTAAAAAGGCAGAGACTGATTCTGGAGATACGTGCAAAAGCAGCTGGCATCTCTGTAACTGTCACTTTTCAAGACTAAACAAAATTCTTTGATATCTTTTACAGCTCTGCTTAAATGTTGCATGTGCCAATGGCAGATATGTTTAAGCTACATACATACTTTTATCTGTGTAGAACTTTCCTCCAATGTATGGCAAAACAAAGTGACTATTTCTGTTAAGGGGAGGCATGATTGAGAACACAGTAACACAATCATGCTTGAGGTCATCAGCTTTAAGAGAAGACAGAGACGCAGGTAATGTGTACTGAGATGTCAGCGCCAAGCAAAGCACTGAGCATGTATACCCTCTTTCCAGTGTCCTGTAGCACAGGGGCTACAACAAGCCCTTACTCTCCCAAAATCATGATGTTCAGCTTCATTACAGCTATTGCCAAACAAGGATTGTACAAAAAAATTTCCAGAATCGGTAATAATAATAATGGGTAGGGTAGTTCATGGAAGAGCACCAATAGCAATGTGTCTAAGGCAGTGTCTCTCTATGCACTATGTGTACATGCTGTATAGACTTATTTTATTTTTTTCTTTTAGTGGCTTGCCTAAGGATTTGGTGATATTTTATGGTTTACAATACACAAGACTTAGTGAACACGGAATTTAAGGCTACATCAACACTGTACTTTCAGACCAGGCGTAAGCCCATGCTTCCCATCCACCCTGTCCAGTTGCTAGTATTTAAGGTCTTGGCTGCACCCAAGTATTTAGGCCTAGAAACACACTAGTCAGACCAGAGACAGCTGGCTGTGCTGGGAACTGGAGGACAGTACTGCCAAACTGCTCAGTCACAGCTGGGAGGCAGGGATTTCATCTTTTAAGGTCAATCTCAAGAAAACCTGAACTCAACAAACTACATACCCCAAGAAGAAATATGTAAATAATTGATTCCTATCATCAAAAACTGTCTGAAAGCAGATTGCAAAATCAGAACCAAAATATCTCTGTCAGTCTTTTTAAGGAAATAATTTTTGATCTGTGAAAAATTATGAACTCATTGCAAATAGTCACAGCCCAGTTGATAGTTTTCTGCTTACACCATAAGGTTGTTCATTACTGGCTTTTAAGTATAGTGTAACTTACTTAAGAACAAGCAGTAAATGCTACAAGTAACATGTAAACATTACATCCCAGTGATATTTGGGTTGAAGAATAATCTCCTATTGCCTCCCTATTGCTTTTATTCCCAAATCTGGGCTAGACATTCTATGAAAATTCACACAAACCAATATTGATTTTAAATCTGGAAAAGTTTTGTCTATTTTTCTCCATTTTACACTGTTTTCACCTGAATCACAGTTGCCACCAGTCATATCTCCTCTCCAATCACTTCACTTTGACAATTTGTATCACCCTCCTTTTGTAGGTTTTCCCCAGCTATAATCATCAGGTGAACCACCCTAGGAAGCCTTAAATAGTATTCTGTGGTTTCTCCCAGGGAAAAAAACTAACCAACCAACCAAAAAAAACCCCACAAAGTAAATTATGTTGTTATGGTGTCATTTTATGAAAGTAAGCAGAGAAATGCACTATGGAATTCCAATTAGTCTTGAAGTATAAACAAAGTCTTTTTGACACATGATGACACATTTATTCCGTATTTTCTCAGCAATCAACATAAAATGTAAACTGAATAACTGCAGTGCCAGTATTCAAGAAGGAGGAGACCATGGCTACCTGAAAACGAACAATAGACTTGTATAATAAGGCATGCAAAGATGTAAAGAATATGGTCTAAGTTCAAATTCAGTTAATCAGTTCATCACATGCTGAACATTAATCAAGAAATTCTCACTGGACTGAAAAAAAAGCTAAAATGTCAAATGAGTGGAGCTGGACTGCTCAGGCTTGACTTCTTCAAACACTCTCTTATATGCTTTGGAGCTCCTTTGGCTCTTTGGGCTATAGTTTACATTCATTCACTCATCCTATAGCTGGTACACCTAAAAGCCTTAAACCACGAACATGAAGACTGAATCCTCATACTCTGCAAGTGATGCCATATGGCATACACCTCCCTTGCTATAATCGCATGCATGTGTGCTTGCAGACGCACGCGTGCACACACACACACACTGTTCTTGAGTAAAATTAACATGTTCTCCAATCTCTTTTCACTGTGTTACTAGTGGGAAAATTATGTATCACTGGGGCTTATCATTGGTGTTTGCAGTAGCAGACACATTTTGAGCACCACTTGCATATCACTATTGCAGTTTGTGAATAATTTTTGGAAGTTAATTAGGTTTCATCATTTATACGTTTTTAATAGTAAAAAGGCCATCTAGAACAATGGGAAATAAAGAATACCTGGAAGATTTCTTGATTATTTTTTTTATTGATTCATCTGTTTTATTCTTTAATTTTTACTGTTTCTCATCCTATTTGTAACACACGATATATTTAAGGAAAGAGGATAGTTGACATTTATGTCTTACAAGCAGCTTGTGACACAGGATAAAAACCATCTTCATGGCTCTCTGAATCTGTATATAGCTAATGGTCCACGCAGCCAACAAATAAGACCCTCTTCTGGGGGTCTTTCTGCATGCTCCCATGCAGAAAAAGTCATTAGACTGATTTGTAACCTCTGGAAACTTCATCAAGAACCCCAGTGGTATATTATAGAGGCTTAACGGTCTCATCATTGAGATAAAATCCCATAGTATCATACTAATATTTATGTTCTAGTTGTCAGATAACAAAGATCAAGTTCTGTGCAAAAAAACCCAAAGCAATAAGCTTTTAATGCAAATTTTTGTAGGTGTTAATATTTACTTCAGATCCTCCACAATGCAAAATTTCTTTCAAATTTTTTCAGCATGTTTTAATTGGACAAACCATTAAAAGCTGCTTCTTGCAGATTTCAATTAATTAGATAGCGGAATAGATTGAATGCAGAAAGGCAGAGTCTCTATCAAAAAGAAAACAAACAGAAAACCAAAACAAATTAGGTTTGGATCATGCACAAGTCTAGAAATAGAGAAAGAGGCTTCTGAAAGCTGATTATATACTGAATCATCACTCATTCACCAGTTCATATTTTTTGTGTTGTCAGAAAGGACATTGACTCATGAGGGTATAGACAATAAAGAGGTAACTATTTAGACAAATGTTAAACACACCTTTTATACAGTCATGTGAAATTTTCACATGGAATGAAACCCCAAGTTTCAGAATTTTTTAGAGAATTTTATCTCATGATAATGAGGTTTCCAAAGATGACACCTGTGGCTTCTAGTCCAATGCCTATTAAACTTACCTTTCTCTTTTAGAAAATTGATCAAATTCACTGGAGGCAGAAGGAGACTTCACTCCATATGAGCCGTTTTAGCCCTGGATCATAATGAAATCTCTCTCTATCCCTCTTTTGGAGCTGGACAGATTTGTATACATGATGAAATAATCACTTTAACATATAGAAAAGTTAATTTGATAATTCATACCTAAATTCAAGCCCTACTCAAATTATTAAAGGCATTCCTTACTACAATAGTCAAAATACAAAACACTCCGGGGATTTAGAGTTGAAGCACCTTTTCTTTCTAATCCTTAGATATTTTTACATATCTAATCATTAATTTTACCTCTAAGAATCATTAAGCATGTCGAAACATTAAAGCCCGTCAGACTGCAAACACTGATTTGTAATATATAAAGCCCACACTGATCTGCTGTGGTTTTCTCTAGAATTTCTTTTACAAGTAATAAGTTACAAGTGACACAGACTTTTTCTTGCTTCAGAGCACATATCCTTAGTATTCCCACTCTCCCAAGACATAATACATATGTCAGAGAAATGGGTAATGGATCTATCAAACAACTGATTGTGAAGTTTCAACCAATTCTGAGGGTTAGTGTTATCTTCAAACCCATAGGTACCTAGTGTAGAAAGGCATCATTCTCACTTCTTGGTGTCCGTTTGGATTGCCTTAGGTAGCATTCAGGCTGGAGTCAGTCATCTTAAAATATCCTTCTCCATCTTTTTGCTACGTAAAGTAAATACTATTTTTCCCTGCAGAAGTCATTTTCCTAACAACACAGGTCAGATGAAGCAGAAAAGAACCCTTCTTCAGAGGGAATGATAATTTACAATAGGGGATTATTACAAAGCAATTGTGGGAAAGTAACGGAAGATTGGCGAGGAGGATTGTAAATACGCTCAAGTG
>JAOXJM010000012.1:98327915-98341018 GCA_026413425.1 Tringa solitaria | reverse complement strand
TGGAACAGGCTGCCCAGAGAGGGTGTGGAGTCTCCTTCTCTGGAGATATTCAAAATCCACCTGGATGCATCCCTGTCCAACTTACTTTAGGTGATCCAGCTTTGGCAAGGAGGGTTGGACTTAGATGATCTGCGAAGTACCCTTCCAGTCCCTACCATTCTTGGATTCTGTGACCCCAGAACTTGGAAAGGGAGATCCTGTCCCTTACACATTACTCAGGGCTTTTCCTGGAGCAGTATAATGTGAAGACATTCAATGCCAAGTTCAGGACTATGGTACAACAGCTCCCAGGCTCTCAGGTAGAGAGAACGAGGCCATGAGGCCCCACTGCTGTCAGGGAAAGGTGTTTCCTGGTAGGTCTTGGTGAAACTGACAAAAGTCAAGGGCTACTTGAGCAAACTCAAATGTTACCAGTCAGAAGGGACCAGATGGATAAATCTGTACTTAGACAGAGGCAGGGAAAGTGCCATCAGCTTGCTGGGCCGTGTCCATGGCCTATGAAACAAGAATGAGAAGTTAGTGGCCCGCTCCAAATTGTGAAATAGAAAATTTTTTATGCATTTATTATGCCAAGGCCTTTTCTGCATATTTTTCGACTTCTGTCTCATGTCTTCCTTCAGCAGTTGATGCAGACTGTGGGACTTGGAAATGTGACCCAAAGATGCCAGAAGCCTTTCTGGAGCAGGAGCTGGTGCACAGGCAGGGTTGGACAAAACATCTCAGCTGAGACAACTCATCTCTCTCCAAGGATTAGAAAGGGAATCCTGGACCATTCACCCAAGCGGTCCAGCACTGCCGGAGAATGAGAACAATGTGGGTCTAGATGCAGCAGAGTCTACTTGAAGATGTCCCTGCAAGTGACTTGTTCATTCACAAGTGAGTCTCCCTTATTTGAACATTTGGCTGTTCAAAGAAGAGCATTTCATTCACTTTTTTTCTTTGTTTCCCTGTGAATCAAGGGAACTTATGACTTCAGCTGTTAACAAAAATGGACAAACAAAGTTTAGGGTGTATGGGAGCACCCAGCCAAATTGGTTTCAGAGCACAATAGGTGAGATGCAGGGAGCTGTCATCTGACTCAGCTTCATCTCCGCCTTGCCTTGTCTATGCAGCGACAACTTGGGGGGAGCTGCAAAACAGCTCAGCCCAGCGTTGTCTCGAGATTGCATCACAATAAGAACCAAAAGCGAATGGAACCTTAGCTCCCTTAACAAACAAAATGGCCTGAGTCCCATCCCACCACTATTCCTGTGACTTTGAGTGCTAGACATCGCAAAATTGGCAACAGAGACTTAGCTATCACACCACCACAGGGAAATATCCCAGATAGTGGGATATTTGATATATGATATATATAATGATAATGATAATGATAATTTGATATATGATATATATATGATCCACTCAGGAATAATCCCACACCCCCACAGAATCAGGACATATAAACTGCAAGGTTTGGGGAGAAAAATGGGGAATCTTCCAACGATACAGCTGGCCTGTAGGAGATTCATGTCCCCCCCCTGTCCAGGATGCTGTACAGGGTAACTTCCCAGGGATTGAGTGACCTTACCTGAGAGAGAGGGTAAGTGACTAAGAAACATATGTATGGTATATGGCATGCTATTAAGATTGTGATTGCTGCATCTTTTAAGGTATTAATATCTAGCACACTTGTATTGTTACTTGTCGGGATCATTTGTAGGTTGCAATAGTGTATTCTGTGAATTGTTTTTAAGTTGCAATAGTGTAATCACCATTGTACACATAGAACTTGCAATAGTGACGTATTGGACCTGTGAGTGAAATCCAAATAAATTGTTAATTTGAACCTCTCAGTGAAGTCCTTTTTCCTGTTTTGTCACAATTCCATTATATAAATTGTGCATGTATACAAGTCAAGAGAAAATAGCTGGAATATCTCAGGTTCTCAACAACTCAAAGTGAATAAAGAAAAAGAAAAATGAACAGTTATGGTGAGTACTTATTGCAATTAAGGTGTGGAAAGTGCAATTTATGGTGTGGAAAGTAAATAGACTCAGGTAACAAGCTATTTAGTTACAGATATACATATACATATATAACTACAGCAATTCTTGCAAAGAATCTATGTTTCAAGTTCTTATTTTCGTTGGTCAGATCTAGGATTTTCTGGTCTCCTAGTGAGAGATTTTCAATTATTTTGGTCTAAACTAAAATTACATTTCTTTCCCAAATACTGAATTAATTTTTAAATACTCTCTTCCCCATAACTGCTGATTACCTAAAAAACCACTTTAGTAGTCAAACAAATAGTTTGACTATTGAGGTTGAGGCAAGACTCTTGGAAGACTATGGGTTGGAGGTTAATTTGGCTTCTCTTCTCATTTGTAGCATCAGATGTTTTGCCAAATTTACTATCTCTAATATAGCCAACGTGGAATCAACCCACTCTTCCAGTCTCCCATTTGGATCTTTGACACCTTACATTTACTTCAGCACTCATAAATAGCAAACCCAATTTGGTCTTTGGGATAAAAGTATCTCAAGTAGTATGACTAAGTTCAGTTTGGGTCCTCTCTGTGGTTTGATTGTGTTTTGCTTTTTTCCCCCTGGACAGTGTACTTATTAAAATCAAAGCCTAGAATTCTTACTTAGGCACAAATACACATTGCATCTACTTAAAACTTTAATAAAATATGCAGGGGCCTTTCCTTTTCTTTCTCAGCCACTTAGGACCAGTGAGTAATGAGTTGACATTTGCTGATATCTTGTGAACAGAGTTTATTGAAAGAACTAATGAAGAGCTGCTTATTAAAAATATTAATAACATGCAATGTGACTGACAGCCATTAGTTTGGAAATATTTAATTTGGAAAGTAGACTAAACAGTATATTACGTCTTCTGTATAGAAATGGATAAAAGTGCTGTTAAAAATTAAAAAATTATTTAGGTTTCAAGTGCAGCTTAGGCAAATTTCTTACCATAATTAAAAAGATAGAAGAATTCTTTCCAGAGACAGACAGGAAGATACACAGGCTCCTTTGATGATAATTCAGCTTTAAAACATTCTATTTCAGAATTGTGCAAGTAATAAAGCTGACTCTCAGAACTAGAAACTTTTTTTCTATGTGTTATAACAACATTTAGACTTCCCTGAAATAAAACTTCATATCCCATTAAGTCACAGTGATATTAAAAGACTTTCAGAAGGTGGGGAAAAAAGAAAACAACAAACAACCAAAAAAACCAACAAAAAGACCCCCAACAATCTAGAATACAAACTAGAAAAGTTTTCTGAGCTTCCATGTTCTCAAGAGCAGAAGCAATGAAATGCCTGCTGCATATTTATTAAGAGTGTCTTCACCAGATACAAAAACAACCTGTGCACATACTGAGTCAATGAAGGAATGAATACAAGTGTGCTCAGGCAAACGCTAAACCCCAGTCCCAGGCAACTTCAGAGACTCCAAAGAGTGCACAGTACCTGGGGGGTTTACGTTGTAATTTTGTGGCTGGCTGCTTTGATCTGGCTTTGGAAACATGCACTACATGATGTTCCCCAAGGAAGAATCATGCTGAGACCTACAAGAGACTGGGGGTGTTAACTTGGGTATGTGAATGAGAAAAGATTGCAAAAAAATTGTTTGCGATGGAAACTGTACCCATTCTGTTGTGGACAGCAACCGTTCAGTTGTTCTTCAGTCTTCTTTCAGTCTCTCTAGCCCTTCTGTGTCAGACCTTTAATTTTGTTTCTACACTCTTTTCCCCCTCAAACCCCCAAGCAAGTGTATAATATCATATTGCTTCAAGGCTACTATGTCAGTATCTTGCAAACATAGTACAAAGGAAATGTCATGACAATGGTTTTGTCATTCTCTAAATGAAGTGCTTAAATCCTGTTGTTCTTGAAAAGGTGACAAACTCTCATCTTACATTGTTTTTACTGTTTAAATTTCAACTTCTAGAGAGGTGATGCTTCCTTGAGAATAGAGAGAAACAGTTGCATTTATCTGAATTGAAGATTTCCAATTTCCACTAAGTTAACTGGTTTAAGGTAACACCTTCAGGAGCTTCTCTTAGGAATTTCCTTTGGTTTTGAAATGCATTGAGCTATTGAAATAGTGTATAAGAAGTTAGTGTAAAATCCTTGTGGATGGTTGACCCTGGCTGGATGCCAGGTGTTCACCAAAGCCACTCTATCATTCCCTATCTCAGTTAGACAAGGGAGAGAAAATATTACAAAAAGCTCATGGGTCAAGATAAGGACAGGGAGAGATCACTCACCAATTACCACCACAGGCAAACCAGACTCAACTTGGGGAAATTAATTTAATTTACTAGCAATCAAAATCAGAGTAGGGTAATGAGAAATAAAATCAAATCTTAAAAAACCTTTCCCCCACCCCTCCCTTCTTCCTGGGCTCAACTTCACTCCCAATTTTCTCTACATCCTCCCTGCCAGCAGCACAGGGGGATGGGGAATGGGGGTTGTTCATCACATCTCTGCCACTCCTTCCTTCTCAGAAGGAGGACTCCTCACACTTTTCCCCTGCTTCATTGTGGGGCCCCTCCCATGGGAGACAGTCTTCCATGAACTTCTCCAGTGCTGGTCCTTCTCATGGGCTGCGGTTCTTCATTAACCACCCCAGTCTGGGTGCCTTCCATGGGGTGCAATCCTTCAGGAACAGATTGCTCCAGCATGGGTTCCCTCACAGGGTCACAAGTCCTGCCATCAAACTTGCTCCAGCATTGGATCCTCTCTCCATCCTGCCAGGAAGCGTGCTTCAGTGCGGGCTTCCCACAAGGTCACGGCCTCCTTCAGGCATCCACCTGCTCCAGCGTGGTGTCCTACATGGGCTGCAGGTGAATATATGCTGCACTGTGGACTCCATGGGCTGCAGGACAGCCTGCCTCACCATGGTCTTCACCACAAGCTGCAAGGGAATCTCTGGTCCAGTGCCTGGAGCACCTCCTCCCCCTCCGTCTTCACTACCTTGGTGTCTGCAGAGTTGGTACTCACACATTCTTACTCCTCTCTCTTGCTGCAATTGCTGTTGAACAGTAACTTTTTCCTCATTTTAAATATGTTATCCCATATGTGCTACCAGCATTGCTGATGGGCTCAGCCTTGTCCAGTGGCAGGTCTGTCTTGGAGCCGGCTGGCATTGGCTCTATCAGAGAAAGGGGAAGCTTCTAGCAGGTTTTTACAGAAGTCACCCCTGTAACTCCCCACAACCAAAACCTTGTCATGCAAACCCAATACAATCCTATAAAATCAAATGCACTTACCCTACAATTAAAACTCTTGACCTATTGATGACATAATAACTCTGGAAATAATACACTTTGTCTTGAAATTTGTGGATGTAGGGCTTCTCCATAATGATTTTGAAGATGTTACCATTGTCCAAACTCTCTAAAAGAATGATGTATAGACATTCTGACTGAGATGACCGTTGTTATGTGACTTTACAAAGCCACATTGTGGCTTTAACTTTTTTGCCCTCAGATTTGCTTTTATTTCATTCAGTGATCACAGTTAATATTTGTAATTATGGTGTGTGTTTCTTAATTTGGGTGTTATTGTAGCATGGCAAAGATATGTGCAAGACTAGAAATCTCAAGAGGCATTGAGAGACAATGATGAGACTTGGCCTACTATTTCTTGTGCTCTAGATTTGTTCATGTTAGTAATTTCTGGAATAAATTTACTTAGAATTCAGTTACTTAAAACACCCCTTACTTTTGTAGGAATGAATCTTTTGAAGCTAACTGAAGTGTAGTTTGTACATTAAGGAAGACAGTTTGAGGGACAAAATTTCATTAAATTCCAGATCAGTAAGAATTCAGGGACAGCAGGTCGAGTTTAACAAATATATTTGACTTTTCTGAGGATAATAGAGCAAAGTGACAAAGGGGTGTAGTTGACATTATTTTGTTTAGACTTTTAAAGCACATTTTACATGACATGACAGATAAAAGCCATTTCGAAAATAAAGTCTCTTGGGGTTATGGGAGGAATAACAAAGTGAATTGGAATGTGGCTAGAGGAAAGAAGCAAAGATCTATGATTTATGTGATAAGCCTGGGCTAAAAGGCAGTCATTTGTGTAGTACATTAGACCATGCTTGTTATTTTTTTTGTGTAACTCCTGAATCTTTTATCTAGCAGTTAACTACATAGTTTTAAATTATATTAATTTGGTTTTAATCCCCACAGACAGTATGTAATTATACATTAGTAACCTAATTCTAGAGCCTAGTGAGTTTGGGTAATCAAATTCAGCATAAGCTAATTAGGTGTTGATTGTCAATTTCTTTCATCTTCTTTACACATAGTTATTTTAACACATTTCTATAATAGTGATGGAGAAAAAAATCTTAATATTGTATGTTTTTACTGCTCATCTTTATCTGCTTATGTTAAAAATAAATTAAATAAATTGTGTTAATAATTGTGTAATGAAAAATGGTAATTCCTTGCCTGTTGCTAGCTGCTGGTTAAAGTTGAAGTGTTGAATTAAGCTGTACTGTTATGTTTGTTTGTCTTTATATTAGTGTTGAACTAGAGACCAATCTGTGTTTTACAGCTTTAGACAAAAGTGTACCTTTCTGTAAATGAGAGGGTAGCTGGAACAGAAGCTGCATAGAAGTATCTTTTCTTTCATAGAATCATATTTCAGCAGAGCTCTTACATTGAATTTTAACTATACACATGGTCTAGTTAAGCATATTCCTAATTTTGCTATTTTGACATATTGGTTCAAAACTGCCTTCATTTGAAGGAAGACTATGACTAACTCTTTAACTGACTCTGAAAATTTAGAGCACCAAGCATTTCAGCATCAAACCAATACACCATGGAAAGGCACAGAGGGTAGAAGAAAGGAAAAGGAGGTTATACTAAAATGTGGTTCTTTATACTAACAATGCATGTTCAGCTATGTAAATAATAACAGTTACAAAAGGAAACGGAATCAAAGATTTAAGCCAGCTGCTTTCTTCCTCATACATGCTGTAATAAACATGGAATAGCAAATACATTTTGCAGTTATGATTAGGAAATATAGGTAATTATTCAGGAGAAGGTTTTTTATTAATAAATAAAAAAGTTTGCATGTTAAATGATTGTGGAAGTGAGATTTACATTTTTTACTGAGAACCAAGTGCTTAGGATGGATAGTCCAAGGACACTAAGTAAACATCGTAAAGCAATTTAACTCAACACCATTTTTTGGCTTTTTCATTACTAAGTCTGGATGACTTAGCACAATATAGTTCTACAACAGGAACTTCAGATTTTGGATCTATTAATGGCACATAAATTATTTATTAACTTACGGTATATCAGGAGTAATTTGGCAGTTGGCAGGAATCTGTGAGCCATAGATTAACATAACGCCACTGTTGTGTCCAATAGCTTCTAAGCAATCTTTCTATTTCAGACCAGAATGTTTTAACAAGTACTCTTAATTTATTTTTTTTTTACTAAGGGCACTAAAGACACTTAAGCTGCTTTGCTTACTTGCTATTGCTCTGTTTAGAGGCATAACACTATGTTTTATATTGACTGAAAGCAGAAACTGAACATGTTGCCAATTGTTTCTGAAAGCAACATCACATACAGCTACTTAGCAGTGGAAGGGATTTTCACTGTATGTGAAAATCAGCAACATGGAGACATTCTGGAACAATTTCGTGATTTGTTACAATGGAGGAAAAAATGGCAACAATAGCAAGACACAGAGTTGTGATATCGACACACAGTTGTCGATAGCAACAGCCCATTTCTTCAGAATGATCTCATCAGGGAGACCAGTCTCGTTGTAGAAGAGTGGCTTGCTTCCTGAAGGGCTTGTGCCAGGCAAAATTTAGCAGGTAAACAATTGACATTGTGCTAAAAAGAGATTTCCCAATTCTCCCATTGCTTAAACTCTGCACTTCTACTCTATATCATGCAACTGTGAAGTCAATAGCATGTTGACTTCTCTAGTGGCTGCCGCTTCTCTGTAGGACTATTTGAAGCACTGATAGCCTTTGAGGTTTCTGTTGCTTTCTGAAGTACCTTGAAATTTCTAAGCTACCTGACTTTTCAGTATCACCGGTACTCTTCTCCCTGAAATTTTATCTTATAGCACTAAATCAAAAGCTTAGAAAAAAACAAACAAACCTTGGGAATTTTCCTGTTCAGATGTGTTCCGATGAAAAAGAAAGGCTTCAGCAAAAGGGGATTTGCCCCATAATAGGAGCAAATTGCCCTTACATTTCCAAAAAGGCCCTGTCCCTACTTAGGGTCCCAAGTTAAGCCAAGTGAGAGGAACAGATGAGGATATTAACAAGAAGGCAGTTTTCTTTATGTGAACTAAAAGCTTTAATACGTTGAGTTAAAAATACTCCGTAATGTGTTTTCAGTTGCTTAAAATATGTACATTTTTTCCATGAAAACATTAAAAGGACTAATTCCCTATGAACACCAAGTTCTGAGTGAGAATTGAATCTCTTGAATGGCCATTGAATTTAGAAGGGAATATTACGTATCACTGAAATTGTTCACACAGAGTTTTCTCAATTAAAAATACAGTTGTAATTAAACTATAATACTTGAAATGAAAATAGCCAAATATAATATGGAAATGACAAAATTATTTTAATTCAAATTTACATTTAAAAAACAAACACAACAATTTTAATTTAGTATAAAATCGTACCTTTAAAAAAAAATAAAATTCCTAAACCCCACTAACTACCAAAATTCCAAAAATGAAGTGGTACAGCATGCTGAGGTTCTGAGTAAAATTGACTAAAAAATTTCACAAAAAATTGTGGTTTTCTAATAGATTTTTTTAACCATCTGAATGATTGTTGACTAATCCTTTTGTTTCTTTTTATAAATTTTTATTGGCAGAGTTAAACTCATCTCAAAACAAAATTTTAGTTCTTATTGAGAAGAGCATTTTCCACAGGACTAGACATGAGAACGCAGCCAGTTCTGTTCAAACCAACACCTTTGTAACTTATTACATCATGAAGCTGCCAAAGTACCAAATAAAACACTAATCTGAAGCTTTCTCTTAGTTCTATGAATGAATAAAATTCACATCCATTTTCTATTGATTCAGTCAGATAGAGAAAGATCAGAAACTTAAATAAAAAGGAAAGAAGGCCATGTAACACTGCTTTAAAAATAAGTAAAAGCAATAATCTGTTACTAATTTTTCATTGTGACTGATAAACCTATGCCACCATTATGTCATTTCTATATATATATTCTATTACTCCAACATGTCCTAATTGTACTTATGTCATGGAAACATACCTGATTTCTCTGCTCACCTGTAGTTTAGAGGAAGTTTATTTCTTCCAAACTAAAATAACTACTGTTGGAAGTAGGTATTGAAAGGGTAATGGAGCCAGTTCACTGAGTAAATTTTATGTATATGTTTTGTTATTTCGTTAATTTTATGTTAAGTTACAAAGGCATTTAACTTTTCAAACAAGTAATAAATATTTAATAAAATAGTTATTAAATACTACATTTCTTATCAGCAATACCTTAAAAGGCAAACCAAATAATACATAATTAAATCTTAAAAAAAAAAAAAAGGGAAAACCAGCCCTGCCAATATTGGTATACAATAAATGAGGGACAGTTAAATTGTATCTGAGACACCTGAGAGCTTGTCAGAATAGAAGATAGGTTAGGTTAATTAACCGTACAGTGATGGCCGGTCCTAGCAGATTGTGGACACCAATTATGTATTATGATTGACAACATAATATGCAGTCATATTCTTCTTTATCCACAAAGAGAAATAGCAAGTAGCTAGTCATCAGAGACACAACTTATTAACATGCAATGCTTGTTAAGAAATCCAATGATTTTGATAGCTTTTGTGTTGTTTCATACCAGTCCCATTCATCCACTGACCACAAATGGTTTCTGTCACCCATCTCAACACATGAAAATCTTGATATTTGTGGAATAAAGCAAGTGATCTTTCTAAGTCAAATAAGTCTTTTGATCATTTTCAGAGCAGGACAATTAGACCAAAAAATGTCATGCTAAAGGGTAAATGGTCAGAGCCAGCAAATCTGAGTTCACTTACACCCTAAGTACAGCTGCAAGTTTAGGTTAATATGCTGGAGAAATAAAAAGGAACTAATTTTATGAAAGGAAGCAAGGTAATTTGCATGTAGAAACCTAATCATTTTAGAGACCTCTCTTACCCTTTCAAAAAATGCCGTTTATATATAAAAACATTCTAATATTTCTGGTCATGGAGAACTTGTACTCTTTCTTTCAAACTTTTTTTTCCTGTCTTTCATGGTGTATAGGCTGGCTAGTTTTAAGACACATAATGTTTACCTTTATAGAGTATATACAGACACACCACCACTCCAGGGTATGAAACAGTTCATAAATGTTTGAAAAGGGATTCCTGCCTCATGGGTTTTTAGAACATATCACTGCACCACAGTGATATCTTCTCTTCTTATGCCCCTAGAGTACATGACTGTTAAAAGGCCATATACCACATGCAGATGCACAACTGTAGTTTGGCAAATTTGTATTTCTAGCTCTATATGCATGAAAAACCTGTGGTGGGTTTTAGGGTTTTTTTTGTTTGGTTGGTTTTGGGTGGGTTTTGTTTTGTTGTTTTTTTTTTAATCTCAAAGTATGCCCATCCTGCAGGTGTATTATGGATTGACATTTCTGAAGTAAACCCCTTGGAGATTCACAAAGCAGTCAGCTGGGAAGCTGGCACATAAATGAAAGAATAAAGGTACTTTTGTATTTTTTGCTGAAGAAAGTGATGGTACTCAAAAACCCACTGTCAATTTTTAACTCATACTTTTTTTTGTTTGTTTAGGGGTATAGGATATTTGAGTTTTTTCCTCCTATCCTACTATTACTATAAAGAGTGTCTCAGATTATGGTAATATATATATAAAGAGATGAGAAGGAGGGCAAAGCCATCCTTCCATTCATAGAAATGCATGTACTTAGGTAGGCATCATATAGAGTTATTTTCAACACTTTACACTCATCTGATCTGATTTATTGGCTTTCCACATACAACAGAAGATTCAAAAGCTACACTTGTAAAACTAACATGTTGGTAAAGGAAGTCAGAATGAGAATCTCAGTGCCTGATGTCCCTTAAATTTTTGTCTGCGTAAATGTATATATGTTGTTATCCAAACACACACATTATATTTATCACTAGCTGGAGATATGTTTCGTATATTTCAGAAAACCAAACCCAAACAACAAACAAACAAAAAAAAACCACCACCAAAACACCAGACTAAAGGGAATAGCTCTGGGCGAGGACAGACCAGAAATTGCTGGGTAAGGAGGAGCCAAAAGAATCCCTGGGCAGAAAACAGTAAGAAAATGTTCAGGGAGGACAACCTGAGCTTGGCAAGACAAGAACTGACTGTTGGGCAGAAAACAGGAACAGAGACAGAATGGGTGAGACAGGAGAAAACAACTCACGGTATAGTGCATTAGGGTAAGTTAGAGCAAACATGAACATATAAATAAAGCAAACCACTGAACTTTCACATAAATGAATCAGGCAATAGTAACAGTTGTAGAGCTCCCTATTCGATAACTTACTTTGCAGCTAGACTGCATCCAAAAACTGAGTCAGCTTTGGGGATCCAAACTACACTGTGCCCATACTCTTTGAAGGAAGATTCTTTGCAACATTCCTGTAAAGGAGAGAACAAAAGATCAACAGATAATTTTTAATTAAAAAATACTGCTATTTAGTAAAGTTGAATCATTACTTTGCTCCTCAGTGATGGAATACCATCAGCTTTTGTAAACAGAGGGAGCCTTTTGCCATTTTAATATTGCACTCTAAACCAGAAACATAGGAATCTTGATATTTAACCTAACTCAGCTGAATATTCAGATAACATGCTAAGTATGGACTGCTAATGTCAGAATGGACACAATTTTCAAATTTTGGTACAAAGCGTGGACGTCTGTCTTATACTGTCTGATCTGCAGATACACCTCTGACTTATCCACCACATTTTTCTTGTCTAAACAGACAAGGGTTTAACTTTGCTATGTGGTTGAAATCTGTACCAGCAAGAGGTTTGGTTGCAGAAAGCTGCTATGCTTAGTGTTATATTCCTTGTTGCTGTCTTTTACATGGCCAAGAGACAGAATCCCTATTTGTCCAGTAAGATTAGAGAGAATGGCTAATCATGAATATGGAGATTCAAGGGTTAAATAACATCAAAGAAGTTTAAAAGGTAGCTAACATTCTTTGACTCATCAACAGAATGCCAGCCTAATTAAAATATTAAAAGTAGTGATATTTGAAGGATGAAGGGAGAATGAAAATTTTTGAATCCTGAAAAATATTCCAGTAGAGGAGTAGACACAAGGGTTATGTCCATCACCAAGGCCAAATCATGCCTGACAAATGTGGTGGCCTTTTATGTCACAGCATTGGTAGACAAGAGCAGAGCAACAGACATCATATACCTGGACTTATGCAGAGTGTTCGACACTCTCCCACATGACATCCTGGTCTCAAAATTGGAAAATCATGGATTTGATGGATGGACCACTCGGTGGATAAGGAACTTGCTGGATGGCTGCACTCAGGGGTTGCAGTCAATGGCTCAATGTTCAAGTGGAAGCCAATGATGAGTGGTGTTCAGTAGGGGTTGGTACTGGGACCAGTGCTGTTCAGCATCATGGACAGTGGGATAGAGTGCACCCTCAGCCAGTTTGCCGACCACACCAAGCTGTGTGGCGTGGTCGACACGTTGGAGGGAAGGGATGCCATCCAGAGGGACCTGGACAAGCTAGAGAGGTGGGCCCATGCAAATCTCATGAAGTTCAACCAAGCCAAGTGCAGCGTTCTGCACCTGGGACATAGCAATCCCAGGCACAAATAAAGATTGGGCAGAGAATGGCTAGAAAGCAGCCCTGAGGAGAAGGACTTGGGAGCGCTCGTGGATGAGAAGCTCAACATGAGCCAGCAGTTTGCGCTGGCAGCCCAGAAAGCCAACCGTGTCCTGGGCTGCCTCAGGAGAAGTGTGGCCAGCAGGTCACGGGAGGTGATTCTGCCCCTCTACTCTGCGCTCGTGAGACC
>JAOXJM010000012.1:98271559-98286565 GCA_026413425.1 Tringa solitaria | reverse complement strand
TCAATGAACAGATGCACATTGATGTTTTTGAAGAGATCAGCATGGAGTTTAACTGCACAGAACAAATTAAAAGTTTATAGCACAATTAACTATATAAGGTTTTTTGGTTGTATTTCTTTTTAAACTAACAGAAGAAGTGAGATACGAGGTTTCTCAAAGTGTTTTCTCAGTTTGCACAACAGAGTTTAATCAGTTCATAAATAATAAAAAGTGGCAGAAAGATATTAATGTTATAAATAGCAATAACACCCTTAAGTTCTCAGAACATATAGATATGATTTATGAATTTTATATTAGTAAAAATTTTGACAGACAGATAATAAATGGATAGAATTACTATAGTGTCATTAAATCAGATATAAAAAAATACATGTAATAAGGTCAGTTCTATATAAAATAAAAATTTGAAACATAGGTTGTGATTTTACTGTTTAAAACTTGTATTTCTGATAAATCACTGGACAGATCAGCCATTCCAAAAGATCTCCAACATTATCCATTGCTCACATTTCATTAAATTGCCATTAGCAGTACTTACTATTTTACCTTGAATATTCATACTGACAAGAATGGCTCCAAAGTTGAAACATTTTTATTTTGTAATTGATTAATAATTGTTCCACTTAAAAATATCATGCAGGCTGCCATGCACTTTATAATAAAGATCTTTCTGGAGTTATATTCTAGCAAAAAAAAAAAATCAATGTAAGTTTACCATAGTTTCAATATATTAAGAGATCAGCATATTCACTGAACTGTAAATGTTTGCAGGCATTTTGCCATTCTCCCACTAAGCCAGCAAAATAGATCAATTTAAGCTAAGTTTTGAGCTGAAGAGCTGTATTTACCTTCACTTTTATTTCAGAAATTTTACCAGAGTTATTTCTGTAATACTGTTTGATCACTCAGATTTAGTTTTAAGCAACTCAAAAATCTGCTAATAACATCTATGCTAATAAATTTTAGAGATAAAGGAAACAGATCTTAAAAATCTATGTCAAAAACACGCCAGTTTTCCAAAGGAATAGATTTGGTTTTGCATATGCTTTAGTATAAACTTGCTCCTTCAGGGACTCTCCCAAAATATGGAAAAACCTCAGGTTTGAATCTGTGGTATGAATTGCCTCAGACTCATATATTTCTGTGCAAAACACCTGAATATTATAATGAACTGGTAGGTTTGGATCTCTTTCTTTTCCTTGCTGAATTGAAAAAAATTATCACGTTATTATTTTGCTGTAAAATAAACTTACAACATTTTACAAATCTTGCCAGTTTCTGGCAAAGGAAAATTTACCTTGTTATACAGCATAACTTTAATCACATCTTAAAGTCACATAGTCATGAGTGGTGTCAAGGAACACCTGATTTGAGATAAATGTCTGTGACATTTATTTCTTTTTCTTCTTCATCTAACAAGTTCTGGCCAGATACATGGAATCTAATATTTAGTAGCACAAAAGCTAACCCAGTTGCAAGTCTGTTGAACATATGAAGTACAAGGCCTGTTTTCAGTTTAACTCAATATCATTTTCCATCCCTTTACTCTTGTTTAAATTAGTGTCTAGTCAGTACTGTTTCATTCAAACTGTAATCTCTTCAACTTGATGGAGAAAATGAAAGCATCCTGTCACCTGGATTCGGGTGAAAAAAAGAAGAGAACTCATATATGTCATTGGCTGGAACCAACATACAGACAAAATAAAGTTTCACATCTATTTTTTTAAATAAAAGGCATTAATTTGTTTTGATGTGGTTTTAACTTTATCCAAGGATCTCCATTTATCAATTCCAGATAAAAGGTATGACTATAATCAGCAAATCAATAGACATCAAAGCTCTTTAAGCAAGGTTTAGCAACTGCTTGCTCAAGGCATATATAGTTTGTCTACTAAAATTAGCCTGGATCATTTGATTATAAATAACATCTTTATCTATGGCTCCCATTTCATTTAACTAAACAAATATTAAATTCCTGCCCTTAGAGTCTTACAGTGACACTGGCCAAAATTCAAACCCTAGAAGTTGTCCAGTATGCATAGTGCATAGAAAACATTCCCCATTGATTTTCAGACAGGAGAAAAAAGTATTAGTCAAGATAAAATGCTTTGCTGGAGAGGATTCACAGCACAATGCTGTACTGAGAAAATGTCTTTCTTGCCCATAGTACACCTGCAGCAAGGAACTCAAAGCATGCAGGAGGACACTCAAACACCCTCATCAGAGGGAGAAGTTAATGTCATGATGACATCCAATACACTAAGTTAGTTTTAAACTCAACAACTAGACAATAGTATACTGTATATTAAATAGATCATCTTCAGCAGTTCTAAGTCTTTCCGTACACATCTGAGACAGAAATTTCAGATCAGTCTGTAATGTTCCCTAGAGACCTAGAGAAATCGATAAAAAAGGCCATAATGAATTCACAAGACAGTTTCGTCATTAGAAAACCTTGTAAGCAGCCAACTGTTTAATTCTTACAAGGAGTGGGAATTGCTATCATGCATCTAACACTTTAGACTGTGTAGTTTAGGTTTAGAATTTTAGAATAAAAAGAGTTAGTAGAGCTAATTACATTGCACACCATTAGAAATAACTTCATGCTGATGTGGCAAGTCAGTAGATTGGATGGAATATTACTTTCTCCTTTTCTATGATCCTAAATTTATTAAATCCAAGTAAAAATTTAATTTTTCATTAATTTCAGATGCTCTACAAATGCCTTCAGCTATCATCTTGCATATAACAATATGCTGTGTGTATCTGTACAGAAGAGAGATAACTAGTATCTTTTTGGCCTTGCACATAAGGTCTAAGTCGGTAACTGTAGTGCAAAATCTTCACTTAGACTAAAGTTATGATTTTCAAATATGTACCTGAAAGAATGGCAAGATACATTCATTCAAGTATTAGCCAGGCAGTACTATTGGTACATACATTGCAAATCAACAAGTAAGTGGTCACTAGAAAAAAATCTGAATGAAAATCAAGCCAAATCACTCCCTTTCTCTTTCCTTTCTTCTACCAATCAAGTAAATATCTTCCTTCCTCATGGAAGAACATACCAGCATTCATGTATATTTTTAGAGATGTTGCTTTGCCCACATCTCTTACTTCACGCTCTTATCTGAGTCTGTAGTCCCTGGTATCACATTATTGTAACCTGTTTTGTCAATCATAGCAACCAATGCCATGAATTGGATCAAAAAGCATTAGTTTTAGGTGTCACTAATGTAAAATAATAAGCACTGATCTGTCAGGTTTAAAAAGAATGAATGGATAAGAATGTAATGAGGCTTCAGAAATGAAACCAGCTATCAGTAACATTAATCTTGTTTTCACAATGGATGTTCTCTGAAAGAAAAAGGAGGTTTATCTTCTCTGGAGAGCCTTGATGAGAACCAGGATTCTTATTAATCCTATGCTTTTTTTTTTTTTTTAATTAAAAGAGGAGAGAGAGTGCTTGCTTTCGTGTCCCTTATTCATTATCTCATTTCCCAATTCATCCTCAAGCAAGCTCGTGTGGTAGATAAGGCCTTCACTAGAAAAAAATCATGTTAATATTTTTTCTTTCTTTAGAAACCATCAAAACTGAAGCATATCCTGAAAAGTTTTAAAATAAAACAGCCCCCCTTTACTTACACACAAAAGAACTCTTAATTAAAACTTAATGAAGGACAGGAGAAAAAGGAGTAACACAATACCAGTGGACAGGTAGACGAGAAGGAAGCATTCCATCTGAGATATTTAATATTTTAATTGGTTATCTGGAAGAAATAAGAAACTGAGTGTTATCAGTCTGATCCTAACCTTATTAAAGTCAGTGGCAAAAAGCCCAGTGAGTCCAATGGGGTCAAGATGAAGCTCTAATTGAATTAGGAACTGACTTCAGATAAAATATGTTACATTATTCCCTTCATCTTCTCATTCTAACAGAAAGAAATGGGAAAGATTTAATGAAATCTTTCACAGAAGCAGGTAATTGAGTTTGTTTTGACCTAGATCAAAAAAAATAAGTACTCATGAGGGAAGTAACTTTAATATGATGTTATTGAAATAACAATGCTGGACACTCAGCTTTCCGATAGAAACAGACTGCCATACTTAAGTGTCTAAAACCTGTCCTGCACTAAAACCTGAGGTTTCTAATCACGTTGTTGATAAGGTAGCTCTATTTAAACACAATAAATATTAAACCATTCTCTGAAAAATAAACCCCACAGAATTAGTTGAGAGAAAAAGTCACATCTGTTTGTACTTACAATACCCTCTGCCAGTCAGCATTTGTTCTAAGTTCACATAAGGTGCAAGTTCACACAAAGAATGTAGCCCAAAGAAACTTTCACTACTTTTACTTATTAGAGTGTTGTGACTGGTGAAGGAGCAATACTGATTTGTTGGTTGTTATTGGTGAAAGAGCAGTGAAAATACACCAGGAAAAGACCTCCATTTCCCTTTGCCAACCACAACACCTCAAAAATCATTTCTCTAGATGATAACGGTTGCTGCCACCTCATTGACCTTGGTCATCTGTGAGAATCACTAACCCGAGAAGAAGGGAGATTTGGCTAAGGCATACTTTGGGATGTAGCCCCTTCTCTGTAAGTATCTTCTTCCAGCCTTCAGAAGCAGGACTGTCCAAATGCTACTGGAATAGCAGAACTGAAACATGGAAAGACAGGTGCAATATCAGAGCCTCTCTTCAACTGGAAAGTTTCAGATAGTGTTACTTAAAACTGTTAATTCAAGTAATTTAATGGAAATAATGAATTATTCTTAAACTACTTGCCTGAAAGCGCAACACTCTAGAAGTTCTTGCATGGTTCTCTGTTAAACCAATTACTCTCACGAGAGCTGTTCCTTTTCTATTTAAAGACACCCATTTACGAGCACAGAAGGTAAAGTGAAGGGAAAGCAGTGAGGAAGAGTCCAACTCCTTGACCCAGTGGCTAGAGGCCTTTTCTTTCATGTAGGAGACTAAGCTCCATACCTCCAGGATTGCTTTCAGGAGACAGCAATTCTACTGCATGAAAACTAATGCACATAAATAACTATCTAGTAATAAATTAGAAGAATGTCAGACAGCTTGAATCTGCCTGTCATAATCTTTTGGATGGCAGCAAAAGAAGTACTTTTACAGAAGAGTGACTTTATTTCCAGTGCTTTGGTTTTGGATGTACATTCAGGTTAAGGAGTCCAACCAACCTCTAGAAGTTTTCCAGACAAGGCTGTTTCCTTCCCTGCTCTCCCTGAAGCGGCACAGGCTTGGAGGAATGCCAAGTACCCTTTGTTCCTTTTGACTCCTGTTGTACTTATCCCAGTAAGTGTCCAGCCCACCCAAGATCCTGAAGCAAGATTCAGTTTTGAGACATTACATACCTTTGACTAACAGCTTTTAAGGTTCCATGATTGCAAGACATAAAAAGCAATGAAGTAACTGTGGAGCTGCTTTAGTGATGATCTGGTAGAACAGATGTTTTCTAAGTGTCATGACATTTTAGCTAGATCTTTTTTTCTCCCAGAATAAAACACTACCAGCATCTTCAGAAAGAGAACTGATAAATCTTTTTAATTTATAGTCATCATCATAGCAATTGAAATATATTTTGTAATGCCAAGCATGAAATGTTCTGGAAATGCATAAAAACCTTCCTTTGTATCAGTCCAAATACTTGCAGCATTACCTTGGGCACATTTGCAGTTTTCAGCAATCTAATGACTGCTTATTGCTGACTGGGGACATATAAGCTCTTGTGTTCATAATGGAGTATTCATGTACCTGAGAGATATGCATACTAAGTGATGGAAAGCATGCCACATTAGAATATTGATTGCATATGTCAGCATATGCACCACAATTTTAAAAAATTAGTCTGCATTAAACTTCACTACCTGCATGACTAGAGGCAGGGGAGGGACTTTTGTTCAAACGAGCTTCTTGCAAATTTTTAATCTAGAATGTATTTCCTGTTGAAAACAACAAAGGCAAAATGTTTTAATATTCTCATATCATGTTTATTGGATTTATGAATTTTATGAAACTTCAATAACAAGTTAGCAGAAGACTTGCAAAAGCATCAACATTACATGTTATGATCGAAAGGCTGTACCAGCACAGAATTCTCCTCAAACAATACATCACTCAAGCAGTAGATGTAGCGATAAGCATTACTATTATCATGAAAGCAAAAAATCTGGATTAGGCTTTTGTTCTCCCTTTCTTCTTCACAATGCTTGCTATCATTTTTGATATTAGCATACAAAAAAAGACAAATTCAAGCTCCTCAGAAATAACTCTGCACTGCCTTTTCACTAAAAGGTGCTTTTCCAAAACTGCATTCTCAAATGTGTCCTTATATTACATCACTGCATTTTTCCCCTTCAAACAATGCACTGCAATTACAGTACTGGCTAGAAACCATAGTTATGCAATGTTTTCCTAGGCTCAACAGAAGTTATATAGCATAGTTTCTATTTCTAAATGATCTATAAAATACATAGAACAGAGGAAGGTGTTGGAAATATCTGGCTAACAGCCTCCAAAAGTCTTTGGGAATGTTCGGAGGTCATAATTCTTAGAACTAGATGAAGCAAACATAACCAAAATGTTAGCAGACAATGCCTGATCCATGTCTAAAAGCAAACCCCATATACCCATTAGAAGACCTGCAAATTGCCCAAAAAGAACAGAAGTGGCTCCACTCCATAGAATGCTGTACTTTAATTTTATGCATAAGAGTGCAATGATTTATTTACTTACCACTGCTGGGGTTTGGGATTTTTTTTTTTCTTAGTAGCGTCCTTTACTTTCCACTTTCTCTTGCATGTACTTTGAAACTGAGGATAATAAGGACTGTTTTCCCATGGTGAAAATACAACTATGGCATAAACCTAGCTAGTTGGAACTTCAGGTTTTTTTCTCCCCTAACAGTAGAAGAATCCATGTGGCTATAGACTCAAGTTGTTCTTCACATTGACAAAATATATTAGAATCTTCAAATGCAAAGATTTCCTTCTTTCTTCTAGCCCAGCTGGTACTCATCACTGAGAAAAGTCAGCTCCAAACTGAATAAACAGTTCCTGAGAGACTTGGAGTGCTTTAAAACGTTAATAAATGTCAGTGGAAGTGGTGAGTGGGGATACAAAAATTTAGATTTTCAGAGCTTCCTGCTCAAGCTTAATGTCATTTGAGTGGTGACGTTCAACAACAAATGCTTCAGATAGGTGCTTATCAATGAACATGTCTGAAGAATGCTAAAGAAAACAATCCAAACAGAGTGATAGAACATATTTTAAATTAAATTAACTACCCTGTTATTTCTACTTTGACTGCTAAAATATAGACAGATACAGACGATATACATATATAGTTAAGGCTTAACTAGACAAAGCTACTACAGTAGTAGTAGCTACTACTACTGTCACCCACTAACTTCTGTTATTACCATCATAGCTGGAGGTGGGAATTACAGTGATAACAAAAATAACAGGTGTGTCATGAAGAGCATCACCTCTGAATAATCAGCCCATTTAGTATGATCAGCAACAGAGAGTGGTATGCCCACCCTCAGAGACTGAATGACAAGATTCAGCAACTAGACAAGAGCCTCAGTAAGAAATTAAGTTTCCTAGTGTCCTCCTAGTCCCCTCATCCTAGGGGATATTACCCCCTAGGTACGTATCATCTTGAAATCATATGCCTTATAGTAAGGAAACCAAAGGGTGATGTTAAGTTTTGCAGTATTTCAGGGTAGTATTTACTAGGTTCAGTATTGCACACTGCACTTCTAAATACTCACTACCAAGATCTACTTCTGTTGCTTCTTAAAGATTGCATTTTATACCTCCTATGAAAGTGTTTTGTTCATCATGATATACAGATTCTACAGAAAGGAGCCTGTGCAAAACCTTTCTGACTAATTCTGAGATAGAAGAACCACTCATTTTCTCAAACCATTAAAAAGGTTCCTAATGTTCCCTTTCTTTTCTCCATATACTCCAAACAGATGTGTGTTTAAGACTTTATGCTATATAAAGTTTATGTCTCTGTTGAGATTTCCATAAAAGTTTATGCCTGTTGAGATTTCTGTCTTTGATCAAAGCCAGTTAAAAGATAGAATGTTAGAGAACTAAAATCACACAGAGCTTTGAGAGTACTTTCTTATTTTTATTTTTATGCATCTTCGATCTAATAATTTTCCAGCAGCACATTAAGTTCAGCTTAACTCTAATGACATCTGATAGCCTTTTTAAAAAAAAGTTGTATATTATTTGTTATCATAGCAAATATTTTTTTCTTTTTGAGTCCTCACCAAGATACTGAATTGCCAAAGAAATTTTTATCCAATAAACACATCCAGAGTACAAAGTTTGCATTACTGAAGGGGCAGGAGGAGTAAAACTAAGAATTCTAGCTAAATTTAAGAAGAATCACAGATCTGAAAACCCGAGCATCTGTAATAATAATGTCACATCATCTTTGCTCCCTTCTGCTATGAACTGAAAGTTTTCCACATTAATATCACTCTCTTTTTCAATCACCAATGTGATGGTGATATTAACAAATGGAGATGTCATGTTCATATAAGTTCTAATATTTTAGGTTTCAGTTATTACTAGGTAACTAACTCTCAATATTTGCGTAGACTGGTGTAGACTTTCCACCAACACACTAAAAGTTAACAGGATCTTTTATGTCACTAAAGTTGCTCTCAAATGACAGCAAAAGTCTCTGGGCCTGGATCTTTGCCATGCAACTTAGATAACAGTAGAAGAAATTCCTCCTGCAGGCAAAGCTCTAGTGTACTGTTTCATTACTAAAGGGGTGCCAGACACACTCAGAATATCAAACAAAACTGCCCCATGGGTGTTTTTTACACCAAAACAGTCAGTAAAATGTAGGACTGAAAAAGTTGGAAAGGCATTAAAAATTTCTTCCATTTGGCAAGGAAAACTTAAAATGCAGGGACTTGGCTCTGCAAAAAAAATGACAGTAATTCTTTCTGGCCAACAAAATCAGTTGCATTTATAATGTCTGTCCCAAAGTAAAGGATTTCAGCTCTTTGTTACAGATTTTTAAATGTGAAATTTATAATTTTAAGCTGGTATACAATTATAAACTCATTCGTATTCCTCAGCTGAATTCCATTTTATGAAAAGAAATTTGTCACAAAAATGGGGGTTATGATAGGGTTTGTATAGTACCACGTATTCATCTGCCAGTCTTGTGACTTAAAAATATCGCATTCATCATCGGGAAAATATGCTTACTTTAGATTTCTGGTATTCACTTTCATTGTTTTACCTCCTTTTCTAAGTCACATGGGTTGGTTAAGTATAGAGCATTAAGTTTCCTTTCAATCACTGAATTATCAAACAAAGGGAAAGAGCAGCCCCCCTATATTTTCACTGATGTTGAAAACTCCTTTAGTGCTAAGCAAGAAATACAGAATAAAGTTTTCCTTCACCAATGTAAATTGTATTCTGTGTTTCACAAAAGATGGTGAAAGACAATAGCTTTTAATAAGCAAATTTTTTTCTTAATTAAAATTTTCATTAAATTCAGAAAAAAGTAGAATCTAGACAGATGATGTGACTGCAGCATGAATCAGGCTGAATGAATGCAGTTTTATTAACAAAACCTCAGATGAAAGGTGTCTTCATTTACTGTGGCATCCACAACTTTTCTGGGCAACCTGGGCCAGTGTCTCACCACCCTTACAGTAAAGGATTTCTTGCTAATAATCAAAATCTACCCTCTTTCAGTTTGAAACCGTTACCCCTCATCCTATTGCTATACTCCTTGATAACGAATCCCTCCCCACCTTTCCCACAGGCCCCCGTTAGGCACTGGAAGGCCACTGTAAGGTCTCCCTGGAGCCTTCTCTTCTCCAGGCTGAACATACCCAACTCTCTCAGCCTGTCTTTGTAGGAGAAGTGCTCGAGCCCTCTGATGGTCTTCATGGCCCTCCTCTGGACTTGTTCCAACAGGTCCAGGTTCATTTAACCAGATACATGTATCTGGGATCTGTGCAAAGCCCCCAGTTATTTATTTATTTTACAATGTCTGCAGCAAGTGCCATACAAGCCTTTGATAAATCCCACTAAATTAAATACCAAGTAATCACTTGCCAACAAAGCCACCATTTTAGAAGTAGTTGAGTGCCTTTTCTGTGCCTGGTACTGGAGCTGAGGAGGATAGACTGATCAATGGCAAACTTAAAAATTCTGAGTAACTAGACATTGCAGAGTTGTCCGCTGCATCCAGCAGCACAAGACTGCCCCTATAGGCCCAGCAAGTCCTTGTCTGCCTGCATTTATGCAAGTAACTGGTAAGTTCTTCCAGAGCCCTGAACAGAATTGGTACTCACAGTTGTGGTATCCTGCTCCCTGGGATAAAGATGTGCTCTTCAGTCTTCCCGTATTTGAGAATGAAGAGATGCAGTGCTGCTGCATGGTGTTGGTCAGGCCTGTTACTTCAGTAATGAAATCTGAGAAATCTTGTTCTTTCTGTATTTATCATGGGCTGCTTAGATTGTCTCTTTATTCCTAGTTACAGTTTGTTGCTTGAAGGGATAACAGCTTCTTTTTTTTCCCCATAGACCTTGTTGGGAGATTGCAGATCAGCACGACTCCTTTTCCTGGGAAAGACAATGGAAGGAAGCAGCAACTCCTGCTTCTCCTGGTAGCTGATGTTCTTACCTTGCTGATGATAGCTCTGCCACACCACTAGCAGGCTATGCAGCTCAAATGTGTTTTAATAGGCATATGAAGGAGGGTGGGACGGGGATTTATGTTGTCTGGAGTGACATACTAATACAAATACAGCATAGGAGAAAACAAAGAAATGCTTGAAAGAAAACTTGGTTTGACAACGGTGCAGGTATCACTGGGAGAAGAAAAGGGGGGAGTTTCTCTCATGACACAGTGACGTATGACTATAGCAGGAGCAGACATGCCAACCCACAGGTAGACGGCCCAGACAACACTGATGCACAGTCATTAAAATACAAATCCAGTATCCCTAATAACCCCGTACTCCCATAAGTGCATTTTCATAGCATTTGTTGTGCTGCTTAAATTAAAGGTAATTAAGACATGCTGCAATTACATGTTTTTGTTTTGCTCTTTATAGGCAAGGTAGGGTTAAGATGGCTCTGAAGTGAGAGATGGGGAAGAGCCAGGTGGATGCAAAGGTAACACAAGGTCAATGAGCTGATAGGATTTCAGAGTTTCCAGTGAATTTGGAGGAGACAAGGGAACAGAGCTGAACTCACTGTGGACAGAAATGAAAGGCAGCAACGATAAAGATGCAAAATGATCATCAAAGACTAAAAAGAGATGATAACATAATGATGAGGAAGAACAGTGGAGCCATGAGTCCAGGACTTAACATCAAATGTTGAGTCAGGAGCGAGGAGATAAGACACTTCCAGATCAGATACAGACTTCTGTATTGAAAAGAGTTTTGAATGGTGCAGTTTTCTTCCTTTGTATCACTTAGCTCTTCAGCTGTGCTCCCTCAGCTGGAATATCTTTGTGGTAGCAGGGAGATTGCACATGAAGTAGAAGACAAGAAAACACAAAAGGCCAACTTCTTGTTCATAGGACAGGTATTACAACTATCTTATCGATTTGGGTGTGTACAATACATTTTTATTTGGTGGCCAAAGAATTTATCTGTCCTAAATGCGTCTGTAAATTTGTGAATGGCTGTGAGAAACAATCCTTCATACTCTTCTCTAATTAGCATACATTTCTCTATTTCTTTTCTTCTCTTTTTTTTTTTGTTTGTTTGTTTTGGTGCTCGCTATTTCTTTTGAGAAGAAACCTTTCTACTTTCTGTTATTCCCTCCCATTGGTTACATCATTGCTAGGTTCAAGAGAATATCTCCAGCATAAAAATGGAAAAAAATAGAAGGATAAGGTACTAACATTTCTTAGAGGCTTTTTTTTTTTTTTCATCAAGCTGTTTTTAGAATCAGGAAGATAGAAAAGGTTTACACTGGATGGTTTAAGAAATGGGCTTCCAGAGATTTTTAAATGGTACTGCAGAGAAGACTTCACAATCTGTAAGGGACAAATTTCCTGGAGCAAAGAAAAATGTTTGGGAGTGGTTGTTCACACTGTCATCTAAAAAGAAAACTATATACACAACACTACACCCATGGGAGAAAGAAAAAAAAAAAAAGGAAAACTATGAAAAATGTGGCAATGTACTGTGATAACAAAAAACTCATCTTTAAAAGAAATAAGCATACTGTCAACAGGGCTATACATCACACACATTGCACCAATCAAACCAAAATGGTCTAGAAACTACCGTTCTTAGTTTTAGTTTAAGGCAAACGTGATACAAAATGCATAAAGCTAACACTACCAGGTCAGCTGGTAATTTAACAAGCCAAAACCTACTTTCTGTAAAATGGAAAAGGTTTAATAGAATAGGTTAAATGTCACTCATTTTATTTCGTCAAATACCAGTTTCAAGTATTCTCTCTATAGCTAATTGAATTGGCTTGAACTTGAAGTTGCTTGAACTAGTCTGATTGAACTAACTTACTTGAACTGTTTTCCAGTTTTAAAAAAGTGGTTTCATAATAATAAAAAATACTCATAGGAAAGGCAAACTGTTTACTTTCAGCAACAACCCCTTTTATTTTAATAGTTTGAGTTTTATAGATTACATTAAGATATCCTACTATTGTGTGATACCAAACAAAAGTTATCTTTACTGTTAGCGGTATAGTGGACTAGGGTATTATTTACACTGTCTATATACAGAAGATTTAAAATTAATTGGGCTGTAATTTATAGTTGTTTATTTTTTTAATGGATAATTTTATAATTTGACCCTGTTCCCTCAGTATACACATATTTTGTTACTTACAATGGGTTTTTGTTTAAGGGTATACCTAATTATTAGACAACATGTTTCTAAAGAAGTTTCCATGATCAAGTAAGCATTAACATTTTCACTTTGTTTGGCCTGCTCTATTTACACATTTCATTTTATGTTTCTTACTCATTTTCCCTCACACAATTAGTTGGGTTTTTTTCAAAAAGCAAGGACGTGCATGCAGCATAATTATTAATACCCATGTCTTCTCCACTTCAGTTCTCTCAGTCAACATTTACTTCACTGGAAAAATCATAAAATTGATTTCATTGTGTGCATGTCTAGGAGGGACTAGACCAACTTTATGGTTCAGTGGGATTTAGGCACTTAAATATATAGCAACTTTGAAATCGAAGGCTTCAGCATTTTTCTAGGTGACCAGGATAATTCATTCAAAGATAAATTCCCGTATTTAGATTTCTCCTTATAAATTTATTTATACACTATTTCCATTAGCAAATATTTATAAATATACATAAATGTGTGTGCATGTATATGCATTTCTTTCAAGAAGTATTTCATTCTTCCTTGATTTTATAATGGATGCATGTATATGCATCCATTTTAAGCATAGATGTGGCAAATATCTCAACAAAAATATACTTAAGAAAGGATCATGAGATAGGATTTAGAAAGATTAAGGAAAATAGCAATGATAAAGTATATGAACTTGGAAAGAGATACTGTTCTGGAAACGAATTATTGGTGCATGCTAAAAATCCATGTAACTGAGAGATGACTCAATGAATCTCAATGACTGTAAAGGAGGGAGGACTGTTTTTGGCAGCTAATATATGATAACAAACAAATTAATCAATGTAAAATCATATTATGTAAAATGTATTGCAAATATAGTGTACAAAAAAGGAGGCAAAATACCTGAAAATCCTTTTCCTTTTTTGTGATTCTTAAATGACATTCTTAGAAATTGTTTTGTAGAAAACAGATTTCTAGTATTTTTAGTTATGTAAATTATGTACTACATATTTAAATAGCTTATACAGTTCACCTTTTTTTTATGTCAGTCTTTCAGGTTTTCTCTTTTGCCATCTATTTATCCTTTGGGAAGATCCATGGAATTCTTCCCACTTTTTCAATAAAACTAGCAAAGTTTTTTATACAGAAAAAACTAATAACCATGAATGACACGATATGTTTAGGAAGGAACTGGGAATTTTTTTGAAACAGAATTTGGAAGAGAATTCTTTAAATAGATAACAAAACTATGATTTTAAACATGGTTATTGACTTTTTAAATGAGGAATTTTTCAACTTTACTTAATTGTGGCTTTTCAGTCTACAATATTTCCTTAATAACTTAACCTGTCAGGTTTGATTTTGGTGCTGGTTACTAATGTTTATAGCTTGAATTATGAATATCATTTTATCTTGCATAAGGAAGTGTTTATATCGGTATCTCTATGTGTGCCATAATGTTTGTATAACCGATAAAAATCTGCTACTGTGCTACACTGAAACAAACTTCCTAATAATTGCCATGGAAATAAATTTGGCAAAATTACAGAATTGAACATAAAGGTTATCACAAGCCTTTTAACTGAAATTATGTGATCAAGTTTTTGTATTATGAATTCATTTAAATCTTGAGATAAAAATGTATTTTGCTTTTTAACAAGTGAAGGATGAGAGACAGCTGATTCTCTGACATATCTAGGTTTTGTGTTCCTAGAAGCTACATTTTGAGCTGAATCTCCCAAATTACACAAGATTTATAAATTTGGTAAAAGAAAACATTGCCATTAAACTCAAGGTAAGAAATTATTATACATTGTTTTATGTATCTTTATATAAAAAGTTACAAGTAGCAAGCATATGACACAGAAATGGAACAGTAACAGCAATAATTGTGAATGCATGCTTTTTACAATGTATCTAATAAAGGGATTTTTCCAACTCAAATACTCAATAACATACATGCAGATTATTTTCTCAATGTCAAATTCAGTCATATTGCTAGATGCTTGTCCAACAAACATTTCTATTGAAGTGACTAAGAACGGCTAAATACCTGATTTCAATAAATCGTTCCTGAAATTGGGAATTTAACTTGCAACAAAAAGAAGAGAGAAAAAGAAAAAGAGAAA